>CM035787.1:3049466-3106966 GCA_020466265.1 Siphamia tubifer | reverse complement strand
TTTTTTGTTTTGTGTTATGTTAAATGTATGGAGTGTAATTTGTGTCTTTATTTATAGGATTTAATGTGATTTCATTTTGGGTTATGTGTTCTGTAAATACTGTAGATTAGGCGTTAATTAAATAAAGTAGTGAATGGTATGATTGTGGGTGGAGCATAGGAATATAAAAAGGGATGAGTTTTTTTTTGTAGTGAGTGTGGGTTATAGAGTTGGAGATAAGTGTAGTGTTGGAGCTGAGTTAGAAGAGTTTGAATTTGAGAGAGTGTGTGTTTGGATTTAAATAGAATGGTTGAATTTAGTGTGTTGAATGGAAGAACTTTATTTGTGTGATTTAGATCTTCTGTAAATAGTTTCTTTTTCCTGGGGTTATCTTTTTGCACTGTAAATATTGTTCACCATCACTGCTGGTATTGGACTTGGTGAATAAATCATATAATCACTGAAGTCTCGTCGTCCGAGTCATCATTTCCCTGGTTGAAAACTTTATACTCTTTACATTCATATAAATATTTGTATCTATACTTTTCAAACTAAACAGATGTGACTGTACAAAAATAAGTCACTTCAGAGGGAAAATCATTGGAAGAGAGAAACTAACTTTATGTATTATAATTATATGATTATTATTCACAATTTTGACTTTTTAATCTCACAATTTAGAAGATTTCTCTTAAAATTATGATTTTTTTAAAATCTCGTATTTATATAGATTTTGTTTGAAATCTCATGACTTTTTATCTACACATTAACTCACTTTTAAAGGTTTTAAAGGTTACTTCATTACAATTTTTAAACTTTTACTTCAGTAAAGGAGGTGAGTTATTTTTATAATAGTATTTTTTCACACCAGTAACTGTACTAATACACTGAAAAAAGTAAAACATTGAATCAACTTAAAAATTCTTCTTCAATTGCGACTTTATCTCATGATTTTGACTTTTTATGGTCACACATAATAAAATATTTTGAATGAACCAAATGAATTTGCATAGGGTTAGTGTTATTTTAATTTATTTTAATTTGCTTCATTCAACTAGATGCCTTTATGTGTGACCTATTGAAGAAGAATTTTTAAGTAGATTCAGTGTTTTACTTTTTCAGTGTACTGCAGTACAGAATGGGAGTACTTTGACCACTTCTTCTCATTAATGACAGTTTATTGTAGCGTTACTAAAGACCTCTTCTGAATAAACTCCTCCCCCTGGAGGATTATATGTGTATTACATGAATCGAATTGTAAACAAAAAATATCAGACTGATTCATTACAAAGGGTTTCAAAGCCTGGGATAATGAATTTTATATATTTATACAGGGGCCCTAACCAGAGCTGGGATTATTTGACCAAACCCACCCAGTCCTGACGGGGTGGGTTCTGGCATAAGTTTTATCTAACTATATATTATATATGTAGAATCAGTCTAATGCCATGATAATTATTTTCTATAACCAGTTTGGTGCTAGCCTGGCTTTTGCCGACCCTCATGTGTTTCCACTTAGCTTTGTGAGCTCACACCAGGGTCTGGTAGACCACCGTACACATTTTGTTCTCCGGCCAAATGGACGTGATTAATAGTTATGATGTAATCATAGCGCAGCCAGGGAGGATACAGGAAGACTCGACACAGTAGGTTTGAAAAACATAGTGGCTAGCATGGAGGAGACTGAACTGGGCTTCGATTCTGCAATTTCAACGGTTTTGTGGAAACTCGCGCATATTGAGTCTTTAACAAATGAACAGAACAGTTCTGAAAGAATTTATCGGTGTGAAGGATGTTATGACTCTTTTCCCAACCAGGTATGGTCAGAGCTTCTACTTCTATTATCTATGTTACATGCTGCTTTAATGTAATTGTCAAGTAGTACGTCATTCAAAATGACAAGCACCTGGTTTCTCCAATCAGGGCCAATGATTTTGGTTGACAACTGCACCTTAACAAAGAGAAGCTAATGGTGCTAAGGCAGATGGAAGATATGAGCAGACATGAGAAATACGACTGATTTAATGAAACACTGGAGACACAGTGTTTACTAAAGCCTCTGTGAAGAGCTAAGTAGCCTAGCACTGTGCTAATAGCACACTACTGTGCAAATACTGGACCATGATGTGCATTCATCAACTCGTGACATGACATAGGGATGACGATGATGATGATGATTACAGTGTATTGTGGGTGGGGGTGGGTAGCGCACACATTTATAGTCTGTCATTCTGCGCCTTTCAACTCATCTCACCCACTTCCACAACACATTAGTAGTAAACACTGTCCCATCTTCTATGGGCTCTGCATTAGTATTTACAAATGACAGATGGACAATTTTTTTGGGAACAAGTACAAGAGGATCAACTTCCATTAATGTTGCTATGGTTATGTCTGTTTCAGCTACTTCTGCATTTGAACTGTTGTGGAATAATTTCAGTTAAATTAAGAACGAAGCTGGAATCAGAATAATATTTAGAAAAATAATTGTAATGAGTTTTGTTCAAGACAGAACACACACATGGCAGCATGTGTGTGGAGAGATCTCTGCCAGACCAAGACAGGCACAGGTACTTATACAGATACAACTGACCAATCAAAGGAAACATACAGAAAGGTTGGTTAAGATAATGATCATACAACTAGCAATAAAAGGAGGTCACAGAAGGTTGGTAAAACTTTCAACTGATACAACTACCATAAAAGTGTTGCTGACTGTTTTAAATGCCCTGGGCTAAGCACAGTCAACAATTAAAGCTGTCAGATGTAAAACACAAGACAAAGTAGTAATATAAAGAAAAAATAAGTAATACAATGTTAAAGCACAATAGATTTCCATTACATTTCCCCCCTTTTTATCATATTTGATAAACCAGACATATACAAGACTCTATGTTCCATTCTTCAGGACAGATCACCCTTCACAAAAGTTTAAGAAATTCCTTGATTCTGAACGAAATACGAATGGTGCTGGTTGTTTTTGTATATGCCACCATTGTGCCCCAAGAGGGGTTATGAAAAAAAAATCATTAGCCAAATAACAATTATGCCACCTGTAATGGGTGCCATGATAACTACCTCCTGATTGTTACAAGGTAGAGAAAGGAATTTGAAATAAGTAGCCTGAATCATTACCAACACAAAATCTGACCTTAGGCACCATATCAGGCTTAGCACAGTAGTGTATTTCAGGGTTCTTTGCTCTATTTTGTTCACACTGTTGCTGCACAGTAGTCCGTCTCCTTCTTTGCTGGGGTTTTCGAAGGTTCAAAAATGCTCAAGGGTGTGGAGATTGTTGAGGGCTCGTGTAGGGTGTCGTTATTGTTGGGAATGTTGGGGTATGGGACAACAATGTTGTTCTGCGTGGGGCGTGGTTTGTCATAGTGTCTGATGAGCAGCACTACAGTCATGGCCATGACAGTTGAAAGTCCGAATGTCTTCCACTTCGAGGGGTACTGAGGGTTCCAGTCGCGGGGCATGGTTGCTCTGGCTTGTTAACACCACTCGGTCACTAGTGGAGGTTGCAGCTCGAGCAATGGCTCCTAGCTGATTGTTGGGACTTGGCATGTCACAGGTGCAGGGGAACGCTATTTCACTTCACCCCGAGTTGGAGGCGGTTCTACCCCTTTCCAGTGTTGACAGTGTGAAATATGGATCCACGTCCCACATTCAGCAACCTTCACTGCAGTGTGAGTTGTCAGGAGCACTTGTTGGAGATTGTGGAGTGGCTTCTGGGCTGGGCAGCGCCGCTGCTACCTGCTTTCGAATATCTGTAAGAGTCTTTGTGAGGTTAGCACAATAACTTAAAACAGTATGTCCACAGATGGCAGTGTTGAGTGGTTCCTTCGGTTCCCACCCGACCTGTGGGGGTACTGCAAAGAGGGTTTAAAAAGGTCTAAGGTTAGTTTAGTCTCGCTTGCGCATGCGCATGTACATCAGCACTATGGGGAGTGCTTTTGTCCATGGCAGATTAGTTTCTTCACAACATTTACTTAACTTTGGTTTCAATGTCCCATTCTCTCTTTCTACAGCTCCACCTGAGGCAGGATGATGGGTACAGTGGTGCTTCATGTAAATGCCTAAGTATTCTGTAAGGTTGTGTATGGCATTATTTTAAAAAAAATGGGCGTCATTATCACTGCTGATTTTAGTGGGTATTCCCCATCTTGGAATGATTTCATTTAGTAATGCCTTGGCTACTACAGCTGCTGTGGCATTCTTTGCTGGGAAGACTTCAATCCATTTTGAAAACATGTCCACTATCACTGTGAAGCCTTTAGGGAACCAATGTTGTGTCAATGCTGCATACATCCCCCCTTTTGACAAATGGTCCATACCATGTGTTAATTTAGCACAATGCGGAAACAGGGCTGAGGGTAAGCAGTGCTTACCATCAGGGCCAATCCACCCTACAGGGGTTTGCTTTGCACCAACTGATGAGCATAGCTCCACATTCCGCTTAGAGGTAAGAGACTGTAGAACTGAGAGAGTGAGGGCAGGAAGGTGTGATCCATCTGTAGAGGAGAAGAAAAAGTTAGGTGTGTGTGTCTCAGCTTCCTCAGCTGCAATGTCAGTTTGCGCATTACCTACAGAGACAGGACCAGAAGAGTGAGTGTGAGCAGTGCATTTACAAACCGCTACAGATGAGGGTAACAAAATAGTTCACGAACATCCACAAACAAGGTAGGGTCAGGGGAGGAAGGGGCTCTTACCCTAGATCTGGGCAGGGTGAGCAGGTCTGTGGTAATTCAGCTAATCAACAGTGTGGTCCACCATCCTCTGGTAAGGGGAGGAGGGTGGCTGGGTTAAGGACAGAACACCTTTGCATGGTGAGGTCAGGCAGGTCTAGGAGGTTTGTGTGAAAACGTAAAATCGGGCTGACGATAAACAAGGGTTTCTTTGTGTCATTTAAAATGGTGGTCACTGCATGTGGGACGAGGAGAGTCAATTTGGACCATCCCACTATGTCACGTGAGCAAATTACAGTCCTATCAACAGCTGCCACAGCTCGCAAACAGGCGGGAAAACCTGCAGTGACTGGGTCAAATTTAGCTGAGAAATAAACTATTAGTCTAGTATTATTAGATTATCATAAGTTTGTCACCATGATTTTTTCTCAAGAAGACAGAGGTCATGCAGTCCTACACTTCACCCACTGTCTGCACAAAGGGCAGCATTGGATCAGGAAGGCCCAGAGTAGGAGGAGATTGTAAAACCAATTGTAGCGTTCTATGGTTCTATGCATCAGCACATGGCCCAGAAAGATGCTTTCTGGAACACAAACTGTAGTTTGGAGCTGCTGGTCTTGTGCCCTTCTACAGCTAGATGTGTTAAAAGTCCTACATTGTCTCGTCGACACTGCTCCTCAGAGGGTGACACTTCTAAAACATCATCCACATACTATAAGAGGGCAGTGCCTTGAGATAAGTCAAGCTTATCTAATGAGTGTTTTAGAGCCGCATTATAAATGTTGGGGCTTCCAGTGTAGCCCTGAGCTAGATCTGTGAACGTGTAGCCCTTACCGTCAAAGTGGAAACGAAAACTGGGATTCAGGTGGACTGGTATGCTAAAGACGGCGTCGGATAGATCCACCACTGAAAAACATGTCGCCTCTAGAGGTAGTTGGGCCAAAATGGTGTGCAGATTCAGGACACATGGTGTCCTTGCCTGGACTGCTGCGTTTGACTGCCTGCAGTTCCCGTACAAACCTCCACTCTGGTGCTGCTGATGCCTCTCTGTACTTCTTGACTGATAACATAGGAGAATTAACAGGATAATTTTCACATGGTACAATATAGGGCTGAGCGATTCGCCTAAAAAAAATCTTAGATTGTTCAATAAAAACTCGATCCATGATTTGAATCTATTCAACGTCCCTATCCCTCATTTAAAATAAAATAACTGTTCTCTGTTAATAGATTATCAACTTGTACTGTGTATTTTAACATAAAGTTCTTCAACAATCCCCAAATAATTAGAAAGTGTGCACTAATTATAAATACTGAAGAAAATTACTGTGCACTGGGTAATTTCCATCCAAATTGAGCTGTTCAGGATGGGGCATAAAAATCTAGATTTATTTTATTTATTTATTTTTTCCAAATTTCAAATCAAATAGACTTGCCATTGGTGAGAGTTAGGGATAGGGTCAGTTATGAGTGATTGACATTCAATTCTTTACGAACAACATTTTGTGGGACCATTCAAACCAGGGCTAATAAAAGATTGATAATTCTACAAATATTTATTGCATTAATTATTCTCTAAATGATGAGGAATTGGGGTTAACACAAACATCCACGGAAAAAAAAATCTAAACAAAACAAAACAAACAAACAAACTTTAAAAAAAATCAAATACTGTGATACTGCAATCATTAAAAAAAATATACATATGTGACCCACCACCACGAAACCAGGCATAAGTGTCTGGAAATCAAAATTGAGTTATCTGTGTAGATTGGTAGAGTGGAAACTAAGGTTTAAGATGGTGAAAAAATTATGTTTCTATCATAATTAGAACCAAAGTTATGGTCATTTTAATATCCACAGTTGGACCTATTATGCAATTTGCATATTTTTAGATATTGTCCGTTAAAGTTTTGGACTGTTTTGGGGTAGGAAGTCCTTAGCAACGCATAATAATTTGTATCCGATTGACAAAAAATATTCACAGATGTTAAAGGACACTCTGATGGACATGTCACAGAAGTTTTATATATTATAATAATAGGACAGAAGTGTGACGTATTATAATCATTTGGCTTACACCATTGGACAGAACATTCAATATAAGCTTTTACCTCGTACCGAACACTTGGATGTTTACGCACGGAACGGAGATCGTTTTGTTTGGTGAAAAGAGGTGGAAGTCGTCTTTGTCTTTGCTCAGCAATCCTTAAACTTTTGTCACCGCTTAAATAATTGACTCAATAAACACCTTTATTGACTCGATTTCAATGTAATGACCACAGGAACTGAACATAGAGGTGTTACGGTACCGTTTTTTGATAAGGTGTAAACACAAATAAGAAATCACCTTCCAGCCTAAATTTGGCTGTAGCTCTGAACGGCTCAGCGCGACTTATGCCTGGTTTCGTGGTGGCGGGTCACATATATATATATACAGTGATACAATTTGTTTGTCATAACTCTCAGCTCTAGCACAATGACACCTTTCTGCAGGAGAGCACTAAATACTGGGTGAGTTTCCTCTATAGCTTCGGCAGTAAACGGATATTGACTACATTTGGGTCTGTACGTAGATGTAGGAGTGATGATTACTGGTTCACAATCTTTAATTAGACCTACATCATATTTGGTTTTTGCCCACAAGCTGTCTGGAATGGAGCTCAGGTCAGGGTCAGGAAGAAGAGTAAATTGCGACTGATAGTCAGGCGCTTTGTCGTCTAAAACATACAGTTGTCTGGTACAGGGGATAGTCAGTAGGTGAAGCTTCGTACAAGATTGCGTGCTTGGGGAGAACAGCAGTAGTGGGTCAGAAGTCACTGTCCAGTCAGTAGTGTGGTTGCAGGAGCAAACCCATGGACTCAAATCCTGCCACTCATCAGATGAGCGTCTGGACAGGGAGATGTGTGGCTCACTGTGAGACACGTTAAAAAATTAGAGATAATAAAAAAAATTCTGGATCCGAAAAATTGGAGCTAAAAATAAAAATAAAAATCGGAGCGAAAAAAAATTGGAGCTTGAAAAAAAAATTTGGAGCTGAAAAACAAATTTTGAGCTAAAAAAAAATTTTGGAGCTGCGCAGCATTCAGTTCAATTGAGAGTGCACTCTTATTTGTGTCCCAGTACAGGAAACGACTGGTGATGTAATCTAGTGTGTGTTTAAAAAACTAATTTTCATACGATGTGTTTCTATAGTCGGTCACATGAGCAGCGCAGTGCACAGAACAGGGAATCATAAAACATGCTGTGGCCGATACAAGGTTATGAACAAATTGGAGCAGGTCCTCGGCCTGTTCAATGTTTAACAGCCACTGATAGACATATACTGAGTGTGGAGAGGTTGGTCAGAAATCATGCATTTGGCGAATGGCTATAACACCCTCCAGTGTGGAAATGATATCTATTCCACATCGTATGATCAGGCCTCTGCTTGATAAATTTATTGGACAATTTCTACAGATCAAGAAGGGATGGCAAAACGAATGCGTTTCACCTGGGAAATTGCATGAAAGTGGCATCGAAACAGGTTCTGGCATCTTGCGTCCATCCGCACTCAGATAATACAGGACGTCAGAGGTTAACTGTGCATGAGGCATGTCAGTGTGACAGACTACAGAGTGTGTGACTTCTGAATTTACTAAAAACATTATTTTCTTCTTCTTTTTTACTTACATGGGCCAAATTATGTTGGTTACAGTAGAGTATCATAGTACTCTAGTTAGCTAGCCGCATGTACTGTAGTTAGCTAGCTGAATGTACTAAATGGTAAATGGACTGCATTTATATAGTTCTTTTCCACCTTCATGGTGCTCAAAGCACTTTACATTAGCCTCACATGCACCCATTCACACACAAACTCATAAACCAGTAGGTTTCTATGGTCTAAGGTCAGTCCTACTGGGGGACTAAGTCAGGGTTCAGTGTCTTGCCCAAGGACACTTCGACATGTGGACAGCCAGAGCTGGGACGCGAACCGTCAATGATGAAGTTTAAAGTCATGTTTATTTTTGTCCTCCACAGCTCACAACTCTTTTTCATGTACTGTAGTTAGTTAACTACATGTACTGTAGTTAACTAGACACATGTACTGTAGTTAGCTACCTGCATGTACTGTAGTTAGTTAACTACATGTACTGTAGTTAACTAGACACATGTACTGTAGTTAGCTAGCTGCATGTACTGTAGTTAGTTAACCACATGTACTGTAGTTAACTAGCCACATGTACTGGAGTTAGCTAGCTGCTTGTACTGTAGTTAGTTAACCACATGTACTGTAGTTAACTAGACACATGTACTGTAGTTAGCTAGCTGCATGTACTGTAGTTAGTTAACCACATGTACAGTAGTTAACTAGCCACATGTACTGGAGTTGGCTAGCTGCATGTACTGTAGTTAGTTAACCACATGTACTGTAGTTAACTAGCCACATGTACTGTAGTTAGCTAGCTGCATGTACTGTAGTTAGTTAACCACATGTACTGTAGTTAACTAGCCACATGTACTGGAGTTAGCTAGCTGCATGTACTGTAGTTAATTAACCACATGTACTGTAGTTAACTAGCCACATGTACTGGAGTTAGCTATCTGCTTGTACTGTAGTTAGTTAACCACATGTACTGTAGTTAACTAGACACATGTACTGTAGTTAACTAGACACATGTACTGTAGTTCGTTAGCTGCATGTACTGTAGTTAGTTAACCACATGTACTCTAGTTAACTAGCCACATGTACTGGAGTTAGCTAGCTGCATGTACTGTAGTTAGTTAACCACATGTACTGTAGTTAACTAGCCACATGTACTGTAGTTAGTTAGCTGCATGTACTGTAGTTAGTTAACCACATGTACTGTAGTTAGTTAACCACATGTACTGTACTTAGCTAACCACATGTATACTGTTTTTCTTTTTTAAACAGGTTTATTTTTCCTCCCTTGTAGTCCTCTCGCGCCCCCCAGGGGCACCCCACCTCACATTTACTTTGAAAGCCACTGGTGTAGACGGCATCAAAACTCATGCATCACATATGCTACATATGGCCATAAAGTGGATAAATTGTGCATTTAGTAGTGAGTTGTGTCTTGTCTTTTTAACTGTATTTTGTCTTGTCCATAATTTCATGTTGTTTTGTTACACCACAGTTTTTTTGTTTTGCACTTTTAGACTACACCTTTTATTCCCTTTTGTATTTATACTTCTTTTTTAATATTTAAATATTTATATATATTTTACGGAGTCACTTTCTGTATTTTGTTTTAATTATTACATGTTTGATTGTGGGGTGAAAGGGTGTCATTTCAGCTGTGCTGTATGTTGTGTTTATGGCATATTTGACAATAAGGATGACTTTGACTTGACCTTTAGTTGAAAGGTGAGCATGACAGAAGCCCCTTCTTTTTTGGAGGAAGTGCTGGTGGACACGGGGCAGGCACTAGGACCTGCAGCTGTCTGCACACTGTCAGACTGCAGCCTCTGGGATGTTTCTCACTTAGTTTGAGAACAATTTTCAAACAAGTGCAAGGCTCAGACAGGAGCGTTTAGGATAAGTGACCACAAATGTCTGCTTTCTCCTTGGCATGTTGTGGAATCAGACACAAACTGGAATATATTTGACTGATTCTTGGAAGCCTGGGGATTTACTGGAGAGAAGAGACGGGCTTTAGCTGAGGTAGGACTGTTTTAGCTTCACCAACACTGCACTGAACACTAAACCTAACAGTCATGAACACTATCAAGTATTTAAACTGACTTTAAACAGGAAATGTTGTCACTGAGCTGTTGTCAAGCTGAGGTGAAGCTTAAACAACATTAACGTCAAATATATATATGTATTTTTCATTAGAATTCAGGTTTTTTCAATTCAGTTAGTTTTAATTAGTTTTTAGAACAGCGTTGCCAGTTTTTATTAGTTTTCATTTAATGGATTGGGTTTATATAGAACTTTTTTGGCCACTCAAAGCATTTCACATTAGTGACCCATTGTTCATTCACTCTCACATGGTCCCTCTGGTGGTGGTAAACTCCATACATAGCAAACTTCATACACCAGTGTGAGTGACCAACTAGGACAGAGTGGGATTTGAACCACCACTACTGGATGACCTGCTCTACCAACTGAGTCTAAATTTGTTTTGAAATGCTTATTTTTAGTTTAGTTTTTGTATTAGTTTGAGCTGTTTATCTTTTATCTTCTTCATGGTCATATTTAAATAAATCCCATACAGGACTCTACTGCTTCTTTCTCCAAACTTCAGTAACATTGACAAAGATGGAAGAAAAAGGCAATTTCACCCATAATGTTTTATACATTTTAGTTAGTTTTAGAAGTGCACAGTAGTTTCAGTTAGTTATTTTTTATTTTAATTATACATTTTTTATTTATTTCAGTCAATGTAAATATTTGTTCAATTCTAGTTTTCCTCATTTCGTTTAGTTTTCGTTAACTATAATAACCTCAGTGGCCTATAAATGTATTGTTTTTTCATGTCTTACCTTCCTCACCATCTTATTCAAAGATCCTGGACATTTTATTGACTGAGCAGAGACATAGGCACAGTATGCTGTATACATTCTCTGTTCGGGGGTGGGTATGGTGGGGGGTAATGCTATCAAGCCAACATTAATGGACGGCTGTGGCTCAGTTGGTAGACTGAGTCGCCCAATGACCGAGAGGTTGGCGGTTCACGTCCAGGTTCTGGGTGTCCACACGTCAAAGTGTCCTTGGGCAAGACACTGAACCCTGACTTAGGCCCCCAGTAGGACCGACCTTAGACCTTAGAAACCTACTGGTGTATGAGTGTGTGTGAATGGGTGAATGTGAAGTTAATGTAAAGCGCTTTCAGCACCATGAAGGTGGAAAAGAACTATATAAGAGCAGACTGTTTACCATTGACAAAGAGAAAACCAAAGGCATTTTAGTAGATCCATCATTTTTACATCTTCACATTCCAGCCACATTTAATGGTCTTCTCAAGTTAAATGAATAATTTCACAATTCCCAAACTAGACTACCCCTACACCTACCCCTTCAAATTGAGCTATGAGGGGTAGGGCTTGAAAAGCAACGCCTATAAATTGGGACACCCCTTCAACACTCACCTATGTCATCAGTTCACTCCACCAGTCGTCAGACCTGCCAACATTTCAGTAGCAGAATCTGGGAGATTTTTGCGGCGGCGGTGGGTGGTGTTTTCAGGAGACACAAATGAACCAATGTTTTTTGATGATAAATGATGGTAAAGTCTCATTAGTTTCCAGTGCATGATTAAAGACTCTAAAACAGTAATTTTGTTTTTGAATAGATGGCATGCATTGTTGAATTCGCATTAATTTTATTAATTTATTCTTACTTAAATCACTCACACACACACACACACACACACACTTCCAAAAGTGAACATGCTCCTGTCCCTGCTTCTACTTCTTCCTTTCCTGGCTGCTGGTAGAGTTGGTACAAAAGCATGATGAATAAAAAATATTATTGATAAATTAAATAGCTAAATCCTACATGTTACTTTAGCTCGCTAGCTAATCTATTGATAATGTAAAGGGCTTTGAGCACCATGAAGGTGGAAAAGAACTATATAAGTGTAAACCATTTACCATTGACATAAACAACTGACACTTTAACCAGAAGTAAACAAACATGTCTGCTGCTGTAGTTGTGAACATGACCATATTTTATTAATATCTGTGTCCAATCATTCATCGACCGATTACTCCACGTTTACGTAAATAGTGATTTTTTTTCATGTGTGTTTTATGGAGAAAATGACAATGTCAAACTTTATACAACAGTATCACAACTGAAAAACTATTAAATATGGTGGAAATACTACAGTTGTGTACTTCTTTCATAGATGCCGCCATTATTAACCCTTGTGCGGTCCTTCGTAAAGGGCACACTGGCTGCGTCCTACAATCGGGTCTTAAAAACCCAGATTCCAAAGTTCAGTTGCATAGACTCATCACCCCACCCCCCAAGGATATATTACTGTTTTCAGTAGTAAGCAATGGCATCCTACAGTACGTATAAAAAGGTACATTTGTGAACCACCGGGTCTCTTTGACCCGAAGGACCGCACAAGGGTTAAAAGGAATCGCATTGTATTCTGGGAAATTTCTCTTACCTCTGGAAAATCTCTGTTTGAAAGGGTATAAGCCCCTCCCCTTCCCCCAACCCCTCTGCCTTAACCTGAACTGAGCCACACCTACCCCTACACGTGGACGCACAAACATGAGGGGAAGGGGTGAAATGACATTCAGCCTAAGTATCCATTTACATATTCCCCTGGTTAGAACATCCATGGCCCAAACCAGTGTAAGATACAAATGTAGAACCCATTACAATAATCTCCGTCCCCACCCAAAAAGTTTCACATCAAAAATTAACTTTAAACAAATTCTCAAAAATCACTTCTCTTCCCCACCCCCACTTGACATTTTATGTTAAGTTAAAATCCCATTAGCTTATTATATTCTCATTTTATGTTAGAAGTTTGTACCTTTATTATCATATAAATAATTAGATTTTCCTTTATTTGTGTTACTATTATCATTAATTATGCTCTTTATTATAATGGAGGTGAACTCAAACAAGCCTGATGGCTTTTTTTCTGCCTCCAACACATTTATTATCAATAGGTTATTTACTTTCTACATTCGGTTTTAGTCCTGTACTTCATATTTACTTTCTGTATTCTATTTTATATGTTCAAATAAAATAAATATACGGACAAGCTTTGTAAGTGGGCAATACAGTTTCAGTTATTTTTTTTTTCTTTGAATTATAGTTTTTATTTATTTATTTGAATGACAAACTAAAATTGAAAAAACATTTTCTTGGTTTTCATTAACGTCTCTAACCTTTTCGTACATAGACTTGAGTTGAGTTGTGTTTCGAGGCTGAAGACCAGACCTAACTCCTCTGTCCCATCAGAAACTGCTGAAGCTTAGCCTGGGGCTCATCAGGTTACAATAGCACACATCAGACCTGCACTCATCACCTGGGGATAGGAAATATTCTCAAAGCATTCCTTCACCATTTGTCTGTTTCAGTGGCACATAAGGGTTTGAGCTGCAGGGTATAACTCCTGAAATGATGTGGTGTGTACGCCACATAGTTAAAACAAATTATTGCATAACAGTATAATTGCAGGTGATCACAGTGGAGAAAACCTGCAACAGAAAAAAAACTCTTTCAGTTTGTGCATGAACTGTTTTGGGAACGGAATATAAATCATCTTTTGCAAATTTGAAATTTATACTGAAAAAGTGTAAAAGTCATAAACTCAGTCATTAGTCATAACTTAAACTTAACAGAAAAAATAAGTTTAGCTCATTTTTAGATGATTGGGAGTACAAACATAGAGTTGACACCAAAATCACACCATTTAGATGAACATTGGCTCAAAGTCTACATTTGTCACACTGTGTTAACATGTTGTTTCACTGACACCCCTAAAGACAAAGTATCCTGAGGTCTATCATTCGTTCATTCATTTTTCAAAATGAAACCAAAAAATAAGACAACGAAAAAACAACTTGTTTCTTCATTAATCGTTTCCAAAACCAACATGAAAAAAACGGATAATGATAATTTTTTCATTTTTGTGTTTAGATGAATAATGGAAAAAACTGATAACGGCCATTTCCCCTTTTATCCAATTTTGACCTGAAGCCAGTTGAGTAAGGCAGAAATGAATCTTAACCGAAAGAAACATGTCCACTGGACTTGAAGATCATTATGGTTTGATTAAACAGCTGTTTGATGATGGAAAAACACATGCTGACATTTCTAACATGCTCTGACACTTAAGTTTTCAGAGATCCTCGTAAATATTGGTGAAAAGATTCTGTGCTCGACAAGCTGTACACATATGAAAGATATACATATACACTTGTCATATAAATATTTGTTTGTGTGTTATTATAAAAAGAACATACCTGGAATATGACACTCATTTTCTCCATGGTCATATCTTCAGGTCTTAGGGTGACCCTCTTATTTTGCCCAAATAGGACATAGGTTTCTATCTTTGTCACTGTGGGTCATGATCATTTCTGGTTTATTCAATTTGCATCAGATCAAAATTGGATAAAACGGGAAACGTCCGTTATCCGTTTCTTTCATTATTCATTTAAACACAAAAATGAAAAATGAAAAACTGATCGTTATCCAATATTTCAGTTTTGTTTTGGAAAGAAATAATGAAGAAACAAGTTGTTTTTTCATTGTCTTATTTTTGGTTTGATTTTGAAAAACGAATGATACATGGATTATTCATGTCCTCAGATAGTGTGTCCACAGTTACTGATCTACAGACATGACCTCTGGATTCAGAAGACGTCTGAGGAGGAAGACCCAAATAGTCGATTGCAGAGCGCAGAGTTACATTCCCTGCCTTCTTGTTTTTCAAACAACCTGTTGGTCGTCTAAGCTTCGCTGTTACAGCTTCATTTAACCCTTGTGCAGTCCTTCGTAAAAGGCACACTGGCTGTGTCCTACAATCGGGTCTTAAAAACCCAGATTCCAAAGTTCAGTTTCATAGACTCATCACCCCACTCCCCAAGGATATATGTGACCCCCCACCAGTAAACCAGGCATATGTGTCTGGAAATCCAAACAGAGTTATGTGTGTAGCTTGGTAGAGTGTAAACTAAGGTTTAAGATGGTGAAAAAATGATGTTTCTATCACAAGTAGAACCAAAGTTATGGTCAATTTAATATCCACATTTAGACATATTTTACAATTTGCATATTTTTAGATATTGTTCGTCAAAGTTTTGGACTGTTTTGGGGTAGGAAGTCCTTAGCAACGCATAATAATTTGTATCCGATTGACACAAATTGTTGACAGATGTTAAAGGACACTCTGATGGACATGTCACAGAAGTTTTATATATTATAATAATAGGACAGAAGTGTGACGTATTATAATCATTTGGCTTACACCATTGGACAGAACATTCAATATAAGCTTTTACCTCGTACCAAACACTTGGGTGTTTACCCACGGAACGGAGATCGGTTTGTTCGGCGAAAAGAGGTGGAAGTCGTCTTTGTCTTTGCTCAGCAATACCTGAACTTTAGTCACCGCTTAAAGAATTGACTCAATAAACACCTTTATTGATTGGATTTCAATGTCATGACCACAGGAACTGAACATAGAGGTGTTAAGGTACCGTTTTTTGATAAGGTGTAAACACAAATAACAAATCACCTTCCAGCCTAAATTTGGCTGTAGCTCTGAACGGCTCAGCGCGACTTATGCCTGGTTTCGTGGTGGCGGGTCACATATTACTGTTTTCAGTAGTAAGCAATGGCATCCTACAGTACGTATAAAAAGGTACATTTGTGAGCCACCGGGTCTCTTTGACCCAAAGGACCGCACAAGGGTTAAATTTATAATGAAAAACTGGACTATGTTTTTCAGAAAGAATGCGACTGTACTCTACAATCCACTATTTCGGGGTTCCTCCTAAGACGTCTTATGGATACAGAAAGGTACTCGCTTAAGATAAGTAACTGTGGACTCACTATCTGAGGACATGAAGACCTCAGAACACTTGGGTTTGTCTTTAGGGACCCTCTACTTACTACGATGTAAGGGTGATGTTAAGAACTTTAGAAGAGTTAGTCTAAAAATAGTGTTCCGTGTCAGAGTAAAAGTCAAAACGGCAAAATCTAAATTTCTCAATGTACATCCCAATGGTGTGATTTTAATGCCAACTATATGTATTTACTCCCAAACATCTACAAAATTAATGTTATTTTTACTCCGGATAATCCCTTTAACATAAATTAGGAAATTTAAACTTCTCTTCATGAGTTATCGGTGTTGTAACTGAAGTCAATTAAAAAGTGTCAACATAATTTAACAATTGCCCGGTTTACATGACTTTTTATTCCTGTTTAATTGAGAATAAAAGTTAATTCCTCTTTCAGATGTAAACACCTAATCAACTCTGCCAAGGAGGTTATGTTTTCACTGGAGTTTGTCCGTTTGTCTGTTAGCAACAATACTCAAAAAGTTATGGATGGATTTTGAAAACATTTTCTGGATATGTTTGGAGACTCACAAGGAACAAATGATTACATTTTGGTGGTGATCCAGAAGAGATTCTGGATTCTGGATCATTTTAAAATGTATTCTCCAATTACTGCACTGTAAAATATCAATCAAAAACACGATCATGTGACGTAAATTATGAGTGACCATTTTCAAACTTGTAAACCTGCTACAGAACAAGTGCGTGTCATCGAGACTGTTTCAGTACTTTTAAAATATAGGTAATTAATATAATTTTATTGAATTTTAACAATGCACCTGATTCTTAAAGTAATTTGAATAGTTCAAGTACAAAAAATGATCCAGGCAAATTAATTTCCTCGAAGATTTGTTTACTTCATGTCAAAGTTCATTCGTTGCTATCATATCACTCCGACACCTCCACCAACATGTTGTCACCTGGACGGTTTAACCGACATACGGTCAGTGTGAACATGTCACAGATGTTCGGCAGCACAGTTCACTGAACTGAGCTCAACTGTTACGGCAGAAAGTAGCAACATTTACTAAAACACCTGAACCAAACACATCCATTCTACAACTGCACTTTGTCAAAGTGACTCACAGCTTCTATGTTTTGCTAACTGGTGAATACTAACATCTGTTAGCATGTAGCCTCACTGGTGAATACTAACATCTGTTAGCATGTAGCCTCACTGGTGAATACTAACATCTGTTAGCATGTAGCCCCATGTGTTGTAATTATTTTTATCAAATGTAATAAGGTAGTGTAATTATTAGGCTACAACTGCTTCACACAACCAGGTGTGTGTGTCTGTGCTTGGATGCACACACACCTCAGCCTTCACACAACCCCGTTTATTGACTGGTCTACTTTAACCCCTTAACTCAGGGTTCCCCAATAGACGGCCCGCGGCCCATTTCCGGCCCACGAGAGGACACAGACCGGCCCACACCAACTTGTGAGCAAAAAGATACTTTTTTTGAAATACTGTGACGGTGCGACATTAGCGGCGGCGTCTTTGCTCCACATGTGTTTTTCTTTTTTCTCGTCTTTTTTTCTCTTTCTCTTGTCTTTTTTTGACTGTGTGAAGCGCGGCTCTCCTGCGACATATGTTTAAACTGGACATTGTCATCACTACTCAGACATTTCCCCATGTGGTGGGCGTCTGGAGGTGCGTGCACACACACACACACACACACCTGCTGCAGAACTGGACCACTGTTATATCCTCATAATTCGTGCTTCATAGAACACATGATCATTGACGACAGGACACACACATTCATTCATTTATTTGTTTGTGTTCATGTATGGAGGATAATTGGTGCCATTATTTATATGAGTTAATATGTATGTTCCATGTATATATTGTAGATAGTGTGTTAATTAAATAATGTGTTAATTGGTATGGCCATGGGTGGAGCTTCGGGGTATATAAAGGGGGGCTGTTCCCAGTTGTGTGGGGGGTGTAGTTGAGTTCTGTAGATTTAAAGATTTGAAGTTGAAGTACAGTAAGAGTGTGACTGAAATCTTTTTTTTGTGCTGAATGGTAAAAGAGACCAAGTTTATTTTATTGTGTTTTGAGATCTCTTATACCTATTTTTTCGGTATTTTTGCATTGTAATAATTGTGCACTCATCATCACTGCTTGTTTAGGACTTGGGTGTACATAAATGAAAAACCACTGATGTCAAACTAACCCTTGACAAATATATATATATATATATATATATACATATACATATATATATATATATATATATATATACATATACATATATATATATATATATATACATATACATATATATATATATATATATATATATACATATACATATATATATATATATATATACATATATATACATACATATATATATATATATATATATATATATATATATATATATATATATATATATATATATATATATATATATATATACACATATACATACATATACATATATATATATATATATATATACATACATATACATATATATACATTAAAAAAAATGTTCCTCTCGCCCCACGTGGGCGGTGTCTCCTTCAGACTCAGGTCCTCTACCAGAGGTCTGGGAGCCTGAGGGTTCTGTGCAGGATCTTAGCTGTTCCTAGCAATGCGCTCTTTTGTACAGAGATCTCTGATGTTGTTCCTGGTATCTGCTGGAGACATTGTCCCAGCTTGGGGGTCACTGCCCCTAGTGCCCCAATCACTACTGGTACCACTGTTGCCTTCACACTCCACATTTTCTCTAACTCCTCTTTCAGTCCTTGGTATTTCTCTTCTCTTCTCATGTTCTTTCTTTCTCATGTTGCTATCACTGGGGACTGCTACATCTATCACCACCACTGTCTTCTCATGTTTATCCACCACCACGATGTCAGGCTGATTGGCCATCACCATCTTGTCAGTCTGGATCTGGAAGTCCCACAGGATCTTGGCCTGTTTGTTCTCTGTCACCTTTGGGGGGTTCTCCTATCTTGACCCTGGGACCTCCAGTCCATACTCTTTACAGATGTTCCTGTACAGTATGCCCACTACCTGGTTATGCCTCTCCATGTATGCCTTGCCTGCCAGCATCTTACACCTGCTGTGATGTGCTGGACTGCTTCAGGGGCTTCTTTACACAGCCTACACCTGGGGTCCTGTCTGATGTGGTAGATCCCGGCCTCTATTGCTCTGGTGTTCAGGGCTTGTTCTTGTGCAGCCATGAGTAGCGCCTCTGTGCTGTCCTTTAGTCCAGCCTTTTCCAGCCACTGGTATGTCTTTTCCATATCAGCCACTTCCTCAATTTGTCGATGGTACACGCCATGCAAGGGTTTGTCCTTCCATGATAGCCCCTCTGGTTCCTCGACCTTACTGGGCTTTTGTTGCCTGAGGCATTCACTTAGCAGTTGGTCATTGGGGGCCATTTTCTTGGTGTATTCCTGTTCGCTGTTTCCTCCTGGACAGTAGTTGTGACACTTACTAGTCCTCGGCCCCCTTCCTTTCGCTTAGTGTACAGCCTCAGGACACTGGACTTGTGGTGGAACCCTCCATGCATGGTAAGGAGTTTCCTTGTCTTGATATCAGTGGCTTGTATCTCTTCCAGTGGCCAGGATATTATCCCAGCTGGGTATCTGATTACTGGCAGGGCATAGGTGTTAATGGCCTGGATCTTATTTTTGCCGTTCAGCTGACTTTTCAGGACCTGTCTTACCCTCTGTAGGTATTTGGCTGTGGCTGAGTTCCGAGCTGCCTCCTCATGATTACCATTTGTCTGTGGGATCCCCAGGTATTTGTAACTTTCCTGCACATCTGTGATATTCCCTTCAGGTAGGTCAACCCCTTCAGTTGTGATCACCTTTCCTCTTCTAGATATCATCCGCCCACATTTATCTAGTCCCAATGACATCCCAATGTCTTTGCTGTAGATCCGGGTGATGTGAATTAGGGAATCAATGTCACGCTCATTCTTGGCATACAGCTTGATGTCATCCATGTAGAGGAGGTGGTTGATGGATGTTCCACTTCGGAACTGGTATCCGAAGCCACTCTTTGAGATGATCTGGCTGAGGGGGTTTAGGCCTATGCAGAACAGCAGGGGGGACAGAGCATCTCCTTGGTAAATGCCGCATCTGATGTTCACCTGTGCAATTGGCTTTGAGTTGGCCTCCAGAGTTGTCTATATATATATATATATATATATATATATACATACATATATATATATATATATATATATATATATACATACATATATATATACATACATATATATATATATATATATATATATACACATACATATATATATATATATATATACATATATATACATACATATATATATATATATATATATACATATATATACATACATATATATATATATATATACATATATATACATACATATATATATATATATATACATATATATACATACATATATATATATATATATACATATATATACATACATATATATATATATATATACATATATATACATACATATATATATATATATATACATATATATACATACATATATATATATATATATACATATATATACATACATATATATATATATATATATATATATATATATATATATATATATATATATATACATATATATATATATATATATGTATATATATATACATACATATATATATATATATATATATATATATATATATATATATATATATACATACATATATATATATATATATATATATATATATATATATATATACATATACACATATATATATATATATGGCAGCCATGGGCCAGAAGGTTGCCCCATGGAGGAGAAGGCTAGAGGCAAAGATTATGGCAGCACGGAGAGAAGTCAGTGTTTTAATAGGAGGTGTGAATCTGAGGAAAGAACTGCCCAAGAAATACAACAAACTGTCCACAGCTGAGGCACTGGAGACTGCTAAGCAAAGGCTCACAGCACTAGCTACCCGCCTAAAGAGATACACAAGAGAGGTAGAGGCCAGGAGAATAAACCAGGTGTTCTCCACCAACCCAGCTAAGGTCTACTCTCAATGGCAGGGGGGCAAGATGACAACAGACCCACCTAGGGCTGAAACTGAGCAATACTGGAAGAGCATCTGGGAGAAGGAGGCAACACATAACACCAATGCCCAATGGCTGACAGACTTACAGGCAGAGCACAGCCAACTCCCAGAACAAGACCCAGTAGTCATCACACTAGCAGACATCCAAACCAGAGTGTCCAAAATGAAGAGCTGGACAGCACCAGGGCCCGACATGATTCATACCTACTGGCTTAAGAAACTGACAGCACTCCATGAACGCCTAGCAGCACAAATGAACCAGCTGCTGATATCGGGAAACCACCCAGAGTGGCTAACCCAGGGCCGGACAGTCCTCATAATGAAGGACCCCCAGAAGGGAACAATACCATCTAACTACCGGCCTATAACCTGCCTCAGCACCACATGGAAGGTTCTATCAGGCATCATAGCGACTAAGATGAGAAGGCACATGGAGCAATACATGAGCAGAGCACAGAAAGGAATAGGCAACAACACCAGGGGAGCCAAACACCAGCTACTGGTTGACAGGGCAATTGCCCGAGATTGCAAGAAGAGGAACACCAACCTGTGCACTGCCTGGATTGATTACAAGAAAGCCTATGACTCAATGCCACATACATGGATACTGGAATGCTTAAAACTGTATAACATCAACAGGACACTAAGAGAGTTCATCCAGAACTCAATGAGGCTGTGGAAGACAACTCTGGAGGCCAACTCAAAGCCAATTGCACAGGTGAACATCAGATGCGGCATTTACCAAGGAGATGCTCTGTCCCCCCTGCTGTTCTGCATAGGCCTAAACCCCCTCAGCCAGATCATCTCAAAGAGTGGCTTCAGATACCAGTTCCGAAGTGGAACATCCATCAACCACCTCCTCTACATGGATGACATCAAGCTGTATGCCAAGAATGAGCGTGACATTGATTCCCTAATTCACCTCACCCGGATCTACAGCAAAGACATTGGGATGTCATTGGGACTAGATAAATGTGGGCGGATGATATCTAGAAGAGGAAAGGTGATCACAACTGAAGGGGTTGACCTACCTGAAGGGAATATCACAGATGTGCAGGAAAGTTACAAATACCTAGGGATCCCACAGACAAATGGTAATCATGAGGAGGCAGCTCGGAAGTCAGCCACAGCCAAATACCTACAGAGGGTAAGACAGGTCCTGAAAAGTCAGCTGAACGGCAAAAATAAGATCCAGGCCATTAACACCTATGCCCTGCCAGTAATCAGATACCCAGCTGGGATAATATCCTGGCCACTGGAAGAGATACAAGCCACTGATATCAAGACAAGGAAACTCCTTACCATGCATGGAGGGTTCCACCCCAAGTCCAGTGTCCTGAGGCTGTACACTAAGCGAAAGGAAGGGGGCCGAGGACTAGTAAGTGTCAGAACTACTGTCCAGGAGGAAACGGCGAACCTCCAGGAATACATCAAGAAAATGGCCCCCAATGACCAACTGCTAAGTGAATGCCTCAGGCAACAAAAGCCCAGTAAGGTCGAGGAACCAGAGGGGCTATCATGGAGGGACAAACCCTTGCATGGCGTGTACCATCGACAAATTGAGGAAGTGGCTGATATGGAAAACACATACCAGTGGCTGGAAAAGGCTGGACTAAAGGACAGCACAGAGGCACTACTCATGGCTGCACAAGAACAAGCCCTGAACACCAGAGCAATAGAGGCCGGGGTCTACCACATCAGACAGGACCCCAGGTGTAGGCTGTGTAGAGAAGCCCCTGAAACAGTCCAGCACATCACAGCAGGGTGTAAGATGCTGGCAGGCAAGGCATACATGGAGACGCATAACCAGGTAGCGGGCATACTGTACAGGAACATCTGTACAGAGTATGGACTGGAGGTCCCAGGGTCAAGATGGGAGAACCCCCCAAAGGTGACAGAGAACAAACAGGCCAAGATCCTGTGGGACTTCCAGATCCAGACTGACAAGATGGTGATGGCCAATCAGCCTGACATAGTGGTGGTGGATAAACATGAGAAGACAGTGGTGGTGATAGATGTAGCAGTCCCCAGTGATAGCAACATCAGAAAGAAAGAACATGAGAAGCTTGAGAAATACCAAGGGCTGAAAGAGGAGTTAGAGAAAATGTGGAGTGTGAAGGCAACAGTGGTACCAGTAGTGATCGGAGCATTAGGGGCAGTGACCCCCAGCTGGGAGAATGGCTCCAGCAGATACCAGGAACAACATCAGAGATCTCTGTACAAAAGAGCGCATTGCTAGGAACAGCTAAGATCCTGCGCAGAACCCTCAGGGTCCCAGGCCTCTGGTAGAGGACCCGAGCCTGAAGGAGACACCGCCCACGTGGGGTGAGAGGAACATTTTTACATATACATATATATACATATATACATATATATATATATATATATATATATATATATATATATACATACGTTTGAAAGATACATCCTAGGATGCTCTGGGACACATCTTCAGTGATGTTCCTGAGATCATTGGGCGTTTCGGGTCTTTCAACATCATACGCCCTCCCTCAGGTGACCGAGCCAGGGGTGATCAGGCCCTGACTTGTGTCCCAGAAGCGCTAACCCACTCTTTGTTCCTCCTGATCCAGAGCCACCTGGAGGCTCTTTCTGCTGCCTCCATGATGTTCTTGATGGCTCTCCTCTTCGCAACCCCTGTGATGCCAAGCAGAGAGAGCATTTATATATATATATATATATATATATATATACAAATTTTTTCAGTGTATTAACTCTTTTGGGACAGTAATCTGAATCTGCTTTTGCGAAATATAAATAGTTTAAACACGTTTCACATTTTTTGTTCTCAATGCATTTTTTGAAAAGGTAATTTACTCTGACTTCAGTCAAGCATTTAGTAATTTTCACAAATTTCACTTTATTGTTAATGAAAACCACAGGAAAACTAGAATTGAACAAACATTTACATTATAAATATAATATATATATATATATATATATATATATATAAATACAAAAACTATAATTAAAATTAAAAATAACTGAAACTATTGTGCACTTACAAATGTATAAAACATTAAGAGTGAAATTGTCTTTTTCTCCCGTATTTGTTGATGTAACTGAAGTTTGGGATTTATTTAAATATGACAGAGGAAGATAAAAGAGAAACAAACGAATGCAAAAACTAAATGAAAAATCAAACATTTAGAAACAGACAACTAATAAAAACTAGCAAACCTGCTCTAAAAACTAATTGAAACTAACTGAATTTGAGAATTTAAAAAAACACAAACAACCTAAGCACCCAATGAAGCACCCAAAACTATTATAACCTTGGTTCCCATTTGACTCATATATTTATATTATTTTTTAATAATAATAATGTGTAGTATAAACAGGGAGGCTTCTGTCCAGTGGTCAGTTTACATCCACAAAGAGGGGATGAAGTCACAGTGATGACCCCTGGGGGTGGGGGTGATGGGGCAGGGGCAGAGTTAAGACAAAAACAAAAAATAGATGTTAATATGTGTAAAAAAAAAAAAAAAAAAAAGTCAGTCATACACAGATGTGACCATTTGTTTTCAGTTTTCTTTTTTAAAGTACATTTAACATCTATGTATTTTTGTGAAACAGTTTTTAAACAATTTTATGTGTTTTTACTAGTGATGCACTGATCAGCATTTTTTGGCCCGATCACCGAAAACTTCATCTGCCGATCACAGAAGGCATTAAAAACATCCATACCTTTCATTTAGGTGTGGATAGTTGCATCTGAGGCTGTAAATGAAATGTTGTTGTAATCGAATATTCTGTCAATGTTCTTCATCGATTGAGTAATCGAATGAATTCCATTTTTAAAACCATTTAACTTCTGATGCATCATTGGTGAGTGTTCTATATGTATGAGTTATTCTAAATATTCATCATTCTGAACAATAGAACAAAACAAAGCAGTGAATGAAACAAAAAAAACCATGTAGTTTGTTTTTACTATAGTTTACACTTTTGTTGTGATTTTCCTCCACAGCAGAACATTTACCTGAAATAATGACTGAGCTGTTAAAGTAGACCAGTGAAAGGGTTAAAGTAGACCAGTGAAAGGGTTAAACTAGACCAGTGAAAGTGTTAAACTTGTCAGGATCGGGGTGAGGTGAAGGAGGACTCCATTGCACAGTACTGAAGGGAAAAATAATTTAATAACAAAACTAAGAAACATAAAGACAAGACAGACAAAACCTGGGAACAAACAACCAGAGTCCATGGTGATGATGAATGTCTGGGTTATGGTGATTGAGGAGATGGTGAAAGTTGTCCAGGTTATGGAGGTGACAATAATGAATGGTCCCGCACTGGCAACTGCAAGCCTTACTGCTTTTATAGCCACAGATGAGGAACGGCTTGCAGCTGCGGAGTGCGGGACCAGGTGAGTGTGGAAATGACTGGAGGAAAGGTCACCAGAGCAGAGGTCATGACAAAACTAGACCAGTTAAAGTATTAAAGTAGACCAGTTAAAGGGTTGAAGTAGACCAGTTAAAGGATTGAAGTAGACCAGTTAAAGGTTTAAAGTAGACCAGTTAAAGTGTTAATCTAGACCAGTTAAAGGGTTAAACTAGACCCATTAAAGGGTTAAACTAGACCAGTTAAAGGGTTGAAGTAGACCAGTTAAAGGTTTAAAGTAGACCAGTTAAAGGGTTAAAGTAGACCAGTTAAAGGGTTAAAGTAGACCAGTTAAAGGGTTAAAGTAGACCAGTTAAAGGTTTAAAGTAGACCAGTTAAAGGGTTAAACTAGACCAGTTAAAGGGTTAAACTAGACCCATTAAAGGGTTAAACTAGACCAGTTAAAGGGTTGAAGTAGACCAGTTAAAGGTTTAAAGTAGACCAGTTAAAGGGTTAAACTAGACCAGTTAAAGGGTTAAAGTAGACCAGTTAATAAACAGGATGAGAGAAGACTGAAGTGTTTTGACTTGTGTGTTCGTGCATCTGTGCACAGACACACGCACCTGGATGTGTGAAGCAGTTGTCGCCTAATACTTACACTACTTGGTACATTTGATAAAAACAATTACAACACGTGAGGCTACATGCTAACAGATGCTAGTACTCTCCAATTAGCAAAACAAGCTGGAGTCCACTGTCATTTATAAACAAAGAAAAAAATGGAGAAATCAGACCAAACACAGCTGTGTGTAAAAAAAGCATCAATAACAGTAATTATACTCATTTGTTTGTGTGAATATATAAAAGTCAAAGCCATAAAAGACTTGAGCATGTGTCAAACTAAGGTGCTAATTAAGGCGGTGCAGGTTTGGAAGGTGTTCGTACAGGAAATAAAAACCAAACACTTCAGTTTAACTCATGGAAACCCTGCATAAATATTGGAAAAACTGGACATGGATGTGGAATATTTTAGTAATAATATTGTGACATTTGTTCACATAAACAAATGCCAATTTCCTCTACTGACAAAAATGTTCTGTAAAGAGATTATCTCGAGTAAAAATCAGTTTAGCTCATTTTTTAGATGATTGGGAGTATGTACATATAGTTGACATCAAAATGTCACCATTTAGATGAACACTGACAAATTTAGATTTTATCATTTTCAGCCAAACTGTGTTAACATGGAAGTGATGAGGACATGTCTTTTTCAACCTGACGGCAAACCCAATTGTCTTCATGTCCTCAGAAGAAGGAAAATGGATCAGTTGCGGAAGAGTCCCATCTGGCGACAGTCAGGTTAGTGGTGATGCTCCACTATGTTAGTTTGCCAACCACCATAAAGATCAAAGACGAAGCAGCAGCAGCAGCACGGCATCAGCTACAGAATGTCTTTATTTAATGTTATAGACAGAGGGAGGGTGGCTGCGATCTGACTTCTGACTGGAATCTACTGAAGTGAACTCAAGGAAGGCTGAGGCACCAAGACAATAGGCAATAATGATGGGTCGATGAGGCCTCATGAAGCACGTCGACACAATGACACACTGTTGATACTGTGTCACTAAATACTCTACAGGTTACCATGGTGACAGACTCAACTGACACTGATTTGAATTTGTTCAATGTTTCCAACCTTTTTGAGCCACAACACACATGTCTTGTCTTCAGACTGGTTGGGAAACACTGACAGATTATACAATATTATAATTGAAGTAATTGTATTTCATATTTTCACTTAAATGTAAAATAGTTTTTGTATTTAAAAATATAAGGTGAACATGCATCATAAAGTGAAACTATATGTGAACGTGTAGTGGATGACAACGCTTGTGAACTGGAATTTTTTAAAACAAGTTTTCTTTAAAAATGTTTATATATATATATATATATATATATATATATATATATATATATATATAGAGAGAGAGAGAGAGAGAGAGAGAGAGAGAGAGAGAGAGTTTTCCAACATTTTGATATAGTGTGTTGCTTCTTTTTTGTTTTGTTTTTTTGGTAGAGAACACTCACTCATACATTTCACTTGTACAAAATGATTTGAAGAGGTAAACTAGGTTATTTTGAATTCAGATGGATCAAGTGGAGAATGTTTTGTTTGTTTTTTTCCCCTTTTTCATCCTGTTTCTGTCAAATATCTTTCATTTCTGATAAAAGGTCAAAATGTTCCCACATGTGGAAACCTTCTTGGCTGATGTTTTGATTCTTTTGGCAGAGTCACCCCATTGTTCTTCCTTATAAACATAGTTTTGCAACAAAGTCCATTCAAAACAGTGAGTTGAGCGATACGCGCACCGACAAGGTTTGGCTTTATGAGGTTGACACATGCACCAATGCGTTAGTGTCACTGGACCCATCACTAACAGGGTAGGTTCGTAGCAGGTGAGGTTTAGCAGGACAGGAGAGAATCAGGCAGAACTAGTTTAGAGCCAATATGTGGATAAACTATGTGGCTGTGGCTCGGTTAGTAGAGCGGGTCGTCCAATGATCGGAAGGTTGGCGATTCACGTCCCGGCTCTGGCTGTCCACATGTCGAAGTGTCCTTGGGCAAGACACTGAACCCTAAGTTGGTCCCAGTAGGGTCAGGCAGCAGCCGTCTACTGGTGTGTGTGTGTGAATGGGTTGTTCTTTCTGTGAAGAACTTTGTGACCCATGTCTGCGAAAAGCGCTATACAAATAAATATATTAAATTAAAATTCTGTAGTGAAGATGTTCTGACACTGACTGTTTGAAAACCTGAGGCTTAAAAAGAGCACACTCAGAGAACTGACCCATGACAGTTTTAGTGCAATAAATAACATGAAATTATGAAGATATTTACATTTACAAACTATCCTGTAACAGTTAAATGTGAATAAAGGTAATGTCTAAAGGTAATTAGACACAATTTCAACCATTTTCTGCTTCAGTTACGAACGTGTCTAGTATCTTTGCAGATCTGATCCATAATGCACGAGTAGAAATGATCAGTTGAGGAAAAAATACTGTTAAAATGACATGCCTTTTTCTGAAGACATTTCAGGTTATTTAAATTTTTTGTGTTTGGATGGTTCATAAATGGATAATTTCAGAATTGGAGGTTCATTTGGTGTCCAAAAACCCTTAGTTATTTCCCCCTAAAAACTATTTACAAAATCTTCTTTAAATATCATCACTAATTATATTCTCTGTTCACCAACCATCAACAGTGTTTGGTGACATTTTCTACAAAGTTTATATGTTAAATATTCATTCAATGATTCTTACACCATCAGTTATTAATGTCCCTGGAGGAAGATTCACATATTCAACTTAAATAAACATTAAATAAATCAGTAAATTTTGCAGATTATCTCTCTCTCGTCATCTGAACCCGCTTTATCCTCACTAGGGTCACAGGGGTCACTGTGGGTCTAATCCAGCTCCAGCAGGTGTACACCCTGTGTGAGTCTCCAGTTCATCTCAGGGCTGAACATATTTAGACAAACAATCACTGTCACATTCACACCTATGGACAGTTTAGATTAACCAGTTAACCTATCAGTGCATGTGTTTGGATGGTGGGAGAAAACCCACGCAGAGAATATGCACACTCCACACAGAAAGGTCTGGTGTGGGATTCAAACCAGGGACCTTCTTGCTGTGAAGTGCGAGTGCTAACCACTACACCACCGTGCCGCCCCTTTTGCAGATTTTTTACATTTTAAATCTATAAATATTTATATAATCAGTTGCATTGAATATATTTTTCTATAATACAGCAGATCTTAATATTTAAAAAACATCTGGTCAACTCTGTTATCTGTCATAAACACCTACAATGTTCAAATAAAACCATGTGACCTGCACCAACTGATGTCACTTCCTTTTCTTCACTTCGTTGGGATACTTAACTTTTTCTCTCTCAATCATTTGTGCAAAATGTTGACAATACACCAAGAGTAGATTAATGATGAGTCAACTCTGTTACTATGAGTTTGGAGTGAATCTCTTCTTCATTAAAAAATATATATATATGATTGAAATTCATAAAATTGTTGTTTTAGTCCAAACATTTGTGTCTGGTTTTAAGACAGCATAAAATGGTGGAAAATGTCAACTCTGTTATCGTCAACCCTGTTATCGTCAACCCTGTTATCGTCAACCCTGTTATCGTCAACCCTGTTATCGTCAACCCTGTTATAGTCAACCCTGTTATCGTCAACCCTGTTATCGTCAACCCTGTTATCGTCAACCATGTTATCGTCAACCCTGTTATCGTCAACCCTGTTATCGTCAACCCTGTTATCGTCAACCCTGTTATCGTCAACGCTGTTAATGTCAACACTGTTAATGTCAACACTATTATCATCAACTCTAATATAATAAGCTATGTTATTGTCAACGCTATTGTCATCAACTCTGTTACATGTACCATTATGTTAATGAAAACCGTCACAGGGTGGCTGTGGTTCAGTTGGTGGAGCAGATCGTTCAATGACTGAAGGGCTAGTGGTTTGTGTCCCAGCTCTGTCTGTCCACATGTCCAAGTGTCCTTGGACAAAGAGCAGGATAGTTAGTCTCCCAGTAGGACTGACAGAACCTTAGAAACCTACTGGTGTATGAGTGTGTGTGAATGGGTGAATGTGAGGCTAATGTAAAGAGCTTTGAACCATGAAGGTGGAACAACTATAGAAGTTTATATGTTTTCAATCATTTCTAACCATTTTGCTTTTTCTCTGTTTATAGTTGACAGTTCTGGGTATTTTTTTTTGTAAAGGTCAGATTTGTGATGTCGCTGTAACAGAGTTGACAGAATCTACTCTTAGTTCATTGACTTTCAGTTAAAATATTAAATCGTACATGTTACGCTTTGCAAATACTGGAAGTGTAACATTTTAAGTATTTTCTCTAATTGTTTATTTTTTTTGACTTTTATCTAAAATATCTGAAATGACCCAAACTTAAGTATTTTCAAAATTTAATGGAGGTTTTTGCACTAAAACAAAGACAATAATGTGAAGTTGTCATCAATTATAGACTATTATGTTTTCATTTTACTGGTCTGGAGTTTTATTGGGAATGTGGAAAATGAAGAGAATCCTGTGATAGAGGGTTAAGGGTGAATGGAAAAGACACTAACCCTGCATCGCTCATCACCTGAGGCTGATGTTAAAAAAAATTAAATCAGTAACCATATGGGTCGATCACTAGATAAGAATAATAGCATAATAACATAGTAAATATGAGCAGGTTTAAAAGAAGACTAAAGCAGAATTCCAAAGCACAGATAAGTCTATAAATGTAGCTGTGATGAGTGACAGATGGAAAAAGTCCATGCCAGTCATATTCTGTGTTTCTTCTGGTATGCTGTCAAACACAGTCCTGCACTCAGACTGTACTGTGCTCCAGCTGCTGCTCTTTAGTCCAGAACCATCTGTTCCACACATGGATGCTCACAGTTCTGGGGCCAGACTCCGCCTCTTACAAACACGGACGCTTCCATTGGCATACTTTTTTTTCTCATTAATTCAACTTTTTTTTTTTTACTTAATTCAGGCACAATGGACGCAAGTAAACCGATGGTGGTCAGACTTCTTCAATCAGATTCATTCCAGATCTCTTGTCTATTATTTGTTTTTTCTACTCAACTTTGTAAAGTCTTATTAGTGAACCTTGTTATGGTTTGGTTCTACAGATCAAATTTAATTGAAATTGAATAAAGCAACAAAAGAAAAACTCTTGAATTAAGTAAAAAAACAAGTATTCAGAGAATGCCTAAATCTCGCCCCTATTTTGCGCCAATCTCAAATTTCTATGACAACCTGTTCTTGAATTAGAGCCAACAATTCAGAGAACCTCCACCAAGGTTTGATTTTTCAGTAATTTTTGATGAAAGTCAATATTATTAAAAGAAAACGGACATTCTGCGATGCTTGGTTGCTGATGAAACTGATAAAACATTGTTCAAATGGGTTTTCCATGTTAAGTAAAAACAGGATATTATTTTTCATTACATAATTTCCGTGTTCACTCAAGATTTTATTTCATGGATTAATGAGTCCCTTAGAGCAGTGGTCCCCAGCCTTTTTATTACCACACCGTTTGACAATTTTACCACGGTCCGGGGTGGGTGTGTGTGTGTGTGGGGGGGTTATGTGGATGGCTTATATCATTGGCCACAAGTTAGACAGAGCGGGCTTGGTCTGTGGGAATCACCTGTCACGATAAATCCATATTTTTCCAAGTCCAACTCCTGGTATTGTCTGTTAAAAGCTTTCCTTTTCTTGGAAGTTGGAGGCTCTTCTCCTGTCTCTTCTTCTTTCCCCTTTACTTATTACATTACATTACATTTTTGGCATTCAAGTGACAGAGATGTAAGAGAGAGAATCCAGTCATTTTTCAAAATAAAAGATTTTTTCAGACTCGTATAATGAATAATTAATTTTTCGGCGGCCGGCAACCTGGTACCAATTGATCCACGGACTGGGACCGGTCCATGGCCCGGAGGTTGGGGACCACTGCCTTAGAGGGTCCCAATTTTTTTTCAAAAATCCTTGGTTCAGTTCATGTGATATGGCCATTTCAATATTCGAATACTTATGTCACTGTCACTGTGACGTCATGCGATGTTACGTATCAACCATATTGCAAATTTTTTTATCTGAAACACAGTCTATTATCAGATTTGATCAAATGTGTTAATAACTCGGATTTAAGGTCAAAGGTCACAAAGTTTACAAATACACCATTGACTTGACGTCATATGGCGTCAAAATGTGACGTGATGGACCCATCTGGTGTCTGAAGGTCAGACTATGTGACTGAAAAACACCTGAGATATTACCACTGATGTGTTTTAGCTGTTGAGCTTCAATATGACCTTGACCTTTGACCCTCATTGCTCAAAATCTAATGGGTTCATCCTTGACCCATTATCTTTCATTCCTGAGTTTCTTCAAAATCTGTTCAGAACTTTTTGCATGATCCTGCTGACAGACAGACCATTGGTCCCGAATTTACCTCCTTGGTGAAGTTAATAATAATAATAATAATAATAATAATAATAATAATAATAATAATAATAATAATAATAATAATATCATCTTGAATTAAGAAAACTCTTCCAGTTGAACTAATTAAAATGATGTTGTTCAGATTCATTCAATCACATTAGTTCCAGATCTATTGTCTATAAATCAGTTCTTCTATGTGACTGAAATGTTCCTCTGTAGGAGATTCTGTCTGATCACATATTTGAACTAAAAATCTGTTCCATTTATTTGGTCAGATTGAGGTTTTTACAGTGTAGTAATGAGTCATATCTTACATTTTAGGCCTTTTTTTTCTCCTACTGTCGTCCTCCACCTGCATTTCCTCTCTTCTCTTTCTCCACTCTTGTCTGAAATAAGTGAATAGTTGTGCAGCTGCTTCACACTAAATATTCCTCGACAGTCCAAACCTTTTTACATTCCTCCTTTAGCTGGATTTTGTATCAGGAAAAATACATCCAAACTATGTACCAGATGTATGAAGAACTTTAACTTCACTTTAAGAAAGTAAATCAGGAAGGAACATGAGTGGAAGCACGGGCATGAGCGGAACAAATGCTGGAATGATGATGTCATGCACAGGTGAAAAGTTAAAGTTGTGTGAAATAATGATTTTAACCTCCTCTGTTTTAAAGATAGAAACTACTGTTAAAAGTGGCGGGAGTAACTAAGTACAAATACTTCCTTTACTGTACCTACAGTTTTTAGGTATTTGTACTTTACTTGAATATTTATTTTTCTGGAAACTTTTTACTTTTAGTCCCTGAATTTTCATATAAATATCTGTACTTTATACTCTTTACATTAGCCTAACCACAGCTCATTGGTTTGATATGGACATGGTTAGCTGCATTAGCCTTGTGATTAGCCCCTCTTTCACACTGCAGGTAAATGTTCCCAAATCCCACTTGTTGGCGGCATTTGACCTGTATCTGACCTTTGACCTGTATCTGACCTCAGTCTGAATGGTACAAAACTATTTAAAAAAAAAATCAGACCCAAGTCACTTTCATATGTGGTACTAATGAAACTGGGCGGCTGTGGCTCAGTTGGTAGAGTGGGTTGCCCAATGACCGAGAGGTTGGTGGTTCGTGTCCCAGCTCTGGCTGTCCACGTGTCGAAGTGTCCTTGGGCAAGACACTGAACCCTGACTTAGGCCCCCAGTAGGACTGACCTTAGACCTTAGAAACCTACTGGTGTATGAGTGTGTGTGTGAATGGGTAAATGTGAGACTACTGTAAAGTGCTTTGAGCACCATGAAGGTGGAAAAGAACTATATAAGTGTAGTCCATTTACTAAATCTGATACGTATCCAATATTTTGCAATGTGACTCCTGTGATTGACACAACAAACGTAAAGACCCAGAGGTATGGTTTTATGAGTTTACCCTGAGCTGAATGTATTTACACTTCCCACAGACACATAAACATGTGACGATCCACAGGTTGACCTTTGACCTTTAGCACTACAGTGTTTTCAGTCATCTGGCTGTAGATGTTAAACCTGGAACCTGTTGCAGTAAAACTGTTCATATTTGTTAAAGGCGCTTCTCCTTGTCTCATAGATTTTGCCTTTTGCTGTTGTTTTTTGGATCTGTTTGCTCTGCTGATAGTCCACCAGTGTACCGACTGTTTGGCTGCCTGTTCCCTGTCCCCTCTGTTTGCTCTGCTGATAGTCCACCAGTGTACCGACTGTTTGGCTGCCTGTTCCCTGTCCCCTCTGTTTGCTCTGCTGATAGTCCACCAGTGTACTGACTGTTTGGCTGCCTGTTCTCTAACACATTACCTGTGTATTAAACCCTGTTCTTCATTAAACAGACTGTATCTTACGTGCTACCTCGTGTATTTGGGTCCAGACTCCAGTTCTGATAGTGTCATACAGAGTTCATGACACATGAAGAATATTCAGATAATCTTCCTTCTCGTTCCAAAACAGAAAGAATCTGTAATTACCTACAATTACAGAAACTTGTGTCTTCACTGGCATCAAAGCCCATCAGGCAGCCTTCATATATAATTGCATCAGCATCCTTCCCTGTACGCAGACATGTCCCGTCATTTCTAACAGCCTCAGGCTCATGTTTAAAAGCTGCAGCCTACTGTACTTACAAAGAGCACAAAAAAAAGAAGAAATAAAGGCAACTGTTAAAACACTACAACTGCTCATATACACACAATTTTATTTTCTGTCACACCTGAAGATAAAACACTTTATTACACTATATACAGTGCTACCTCTACTTACGAAAGACCCAGCGAACGAATAATCCAAGTAACGAAAAACCTTTGCCTCAATTTTTCATCTCTGAATACGAAAGAAAATTCTATTTACGAAAGGAAACTGAAACCTCCAAGACATAAATACTATGTACATTACTGTACGCAGTGTTGTACCTGAACACGTTCATTGAACGATCATTCACGAACTATATCATATTTTTGACGAACGTGAACGACTCGTTCACTTTTGCCAAATGAACGGAAGTTGTGAACGCGGTTATTCTGGCATTTATTGAACTGTGCTTTTATTTAGTTCACATTTCATTCTTATCACATTGTAATTATTGAGTCCTATAAGGAATAAAATGGGATCAAAACACAGCATTATCATAGATGTCATTTTGTATTATTCTGAACTAATGTTGGAAACATAATGTTGTGGAATAGAAAATGAGAAGCGTTTTGGGCGTAACAGCGAGAGAGAGAGAGAGAGAGAGAGAGAGAGGGGTGCAGAGAGTTTTTGGGAGGAGAGAAAAAGAGTTAAATGTACAGAGTGTGACCGGCGACCGGAGCAGGTGTTGTCCCGTTCTTGGAAATAAACATTGAAAACGAAGCTCACTGAAACCACTCCTTGTGAGAGGGAAGTTAACCCCGGGGCAAGGTACTTACTTCTGCTCTGGAGGGACGGCATTTTCCCCTGATTTTTTGACTACAGGATAACGTCAGAAACAGTTAATAATACGTTTACAATAATAACACAAAAAAGAACGAAAAAAAGAAGGAAAAAGTTCATTTTAGGATCCATGAACTTCTAGTTCATAATTTGGAAGAATGAACGATGAACTGAACTAATTCATATTGACTAACTTGAACTGAACTTTGAACTAGTTCCTAATTAAGGTGAACTTTCCCAACACTGACTGTACGTAACTACGTAATGTACGTAAATATGACATGTACGTACTGTACGTAGCATCCCATTAGCTATGAGGGAGCTACCCATGATGCTTTTAGTGACCTTTGACCCTCATTCATCACAGAGTTCTAACCATACATGTGAGTCCCCCCACCGGACCTCCGCCACAGCACGCACCCGCCACCCGCCACCCGCCACCCGCCAACCACCACAAGCCCAAAGAACGTGACTCCCCTCCACCAACAGAAGTGAAACAGGAGACGATAAAAAGAGGAGGAGGCAGCCATCACTCCACCAGCACCAACAAAAGACATGCTGGAAAAACTGAACAAACCCTGAAACCCACAGAAAAAAAAGAACAACATGAAAGAAAATTCACAAGCCGTGCCATCGCAGCGCACCTGAGGAAGATCATGAAAAGGTGTCAAAGTTAATCGTCCCTGGATCTACACCCCACCCGTCTGTCAACAAACACCGCTGAAGGTGAAAGTAATAAACAAAAGTCCATAATTCACGTAAATTACAGACTTTATGACCAGATATGTCATAAACATCCTGTTTGGTCCCAACACATTAATAAGGTAGCATGAAAACAAAGTCTGCATAAGATTATAGGGGGAAAATACCATTGATAAGGATGCAGTCTGTAAATTTATTCTACGCCTTCAAAATAAGAGCGGGGACAGTGCAGATGAAAAGAGTCTCCAGATTCCAATGGAAGTGAATCAACACACACACACACACACACACACGTTTCACGAGGACCAAGTTTGCAATCACGCAACCATTGGGCAGTAAGTGTAAACATCTTTTCTTTAATAAAATACAAATAATAATGTGAAAAATTTGTAAATTTTATAAAAAAATATATATAATTTTTTTATAAAATAAAAAATAATAAAAATAAATAACATTAATAATAAAATACACAATAATAATAATAATAATAATAATAATAATAATAATAATAATAATAATAATAATAATAATAATAATAATAATAATAATAATAATACACTATTTTAAAAAAATAAATACATGAAAAAAAAAGTTTAACCAAACACAAACCTTTGAAAAATTCAAGTTTCAATTTCCCTCGTGCTTTATGGGGACTTCTGGAAAAAATAAATGAATGTATTTATAGGGCCATATCATTTCTATTTTACTAGTGGGGACCTTTATTTATATTTAACCCTTGTGGGGACCTGAATTTTGGTCACCAAGGTGTCAGAGGTCCCCATGGTGTGACTGTGTCCCCATAAAGATAGAAATGCAAATGCACACACACACACACAGTGTGTATTGTGGATCATTCTCATCCAGTGCCAACGATAACTCAAGCCTGTAACTCATCTACGCATGCATACTTCCACTGTCTCGCACAGCTGAGTCCAGACCAGTTCAAATACTTCTGTTAAAAAGGCCACGTTTTTATTAAAGTTTCAGCCCAAACCTCAGGAAGGTTCAGTGTTTTCTTCCACTGCTGATGCTGATTCATACAGATGTCCCCACATGACTTTTTCACTTCCAATACCATACCAATATTGTAGCCTTGCGTAGGTTTGGGTTCCAAACATCAGTATAGTTATGGAACCGGGACAAACATTAACGGTAGCAACCAGACTGAAATCTAACATGAATTTCAGTACCATATTTCAGTACCATATTTCAGTACCATATTTCAGTACCATATTTCAGTACCATATTTCAGTACCACACATATATGCACCTGTTGGTTAATTACGCCCTCAGTCCACTGGTAACAGAAGCGCACACACAGTGGTGCAGACATCAACAAAGGTGAAAAGGTGGAACGTGTGGTTACAGTTCACAAGAAGTTGGTGATACAGTGTTTACTAAAGCCTCTGTGAAGAGCTAAGTAGCCTAGCACTGTGCTAATAGCACTAGGCTAGCACTGAGCTAATAGCACTAGGCTAGCACTGAGCTAATAGCACTAGGCTAGCACTGAGCTAATAGACCCCAGAGATAAATGTTCAGATCATCTACTGCAGATACTGGACCTGCCTAACATCAGATTAGCTAACTAGCTAAAGTAATACAGAGGATTTAGCTAGTTCATTTATCAATAATAGTTTTGTTCATCATGCTTTGGTGCCAACACTGTCAGCAGACATAAGTAGAAACAGGGGCAGGAGAATGTTGACTTTTGGAAGTCAGTCAGACAGTACAGGGACACAGATTATTAATGTGAACGTGCAAAGTGATGGGCAATTTTTAACACTTATTTATCATAAAAAAATCCTAATAAATAATACCCAAACCGTAGAATCAGATGGTGTTAATTTCTGCATCTTTAAATAACTGAACTGAACTGTCCTGTACTGGCTGGATCAACAAGGATAAACCACTACTGAAGAAGGAAAAAAAAGAATCAAAAGGAAATATTTTATACAACTTTAACTTATATAACAACAAAAAACCCACCCCTGATATGCATCTAAAAGAGCAATGCTGTTCGAGTCTAATTTAAATCCAAATAATAAACAGGCCAAAGTAATACATTAGAACTAGGCTGTTACCCAGTATCTTAGGACTGAGATAACAAATAATTAAATGCCTCCAAAAGGTCGTAAAGAACATAGCCTACAAGATACTTCTTCCATAACTCTACATACCTGACAGATGTAGCATTAGGCTACATGTAGGCTATGATACCTAGGGATTGTATTGATATAGACCCATGTTTGTTGGTGGTTTTGTATGTTCACATCATGAGGGGGCGCCACAATATAACATATGCCGTGTGAATAAAGGTAATGTCTAAAGGTAATTAGACACAATTTCAACCATTTTCTGCTTCAGTTACGAACGTGTCTAGTATCTTTGCAGATCTGATCCATAATGCACGAGTAGAAATGATCAGTTGAGGAAAAAATACTGTTAAAATGACATGCCTTTTTCTGAAGAAATTTCAGGTTATTTAAATTTTTTGTGTTTGGATGGTTCATAAATGGATAATTTCAGAATTGGAGGTTCATTTGGTGTCCAAAAACCCTTAGTTATTTCCCCCTAAAAACTATTTACAAAATCTTCTTTAAATATCATCACTAATTATATTCTCTGTTCACCAACCATCAACAGTGTTTGGTGACATTTTCTACACAGTTTATATGTTAAATATTCATTCAATGATTCTTACACCATCAGTTATTAATGTCCCTGGAGGAAGATTCACATATTCAACTTAAATAAACATTAAATAAATCAGTAAATTTTGCAGATTATCTCTCTCTCGTCATCTGAACCCGCTTTATCCTCACTAGGGTCACAGGGGTCACTGTGGGTCTAATCCAGCTCCAGCAGGTGTACACCCTGTGTGAGTCTCCAGTTCATCTCAGGGCTGAACATATTTAGACAAACAATCACTGTCACATTCACACCTATGGACAGTTTAGATTAACCAGTTAACCTATCAGTGCATGTGTTTGGATGGTGGGAGAAAACCCACGCAGAGAATATGCACACTCCACACAGAAAGGTCTGGTGTGGGATTCAAACCAGGGACCTTCTTGCTGTGAAGTGCGAGTGCTAACCACTACACCACCGTGCCGCCCCTTTTGCAGATTTTTTACATTTTAAATCTATAAATATTTATATAATCAGTTGCATTGAATATATTTTTCTATAATACAGCAGATCTTAATATTTAAAAAACATCTGGTCAACTCTGTTATCTGTCATAAACACCTACAATGTTCAAATAAAACCATGTGACCTGCACCAACTGATGTCACTTCCTTTTCTTCACTTCGTTGGGATACTTAACTTTTTCTCTCTCAATCATTTGTGCAAAATGTTGACAATACACCAAGAGTTGATTAATGATGAGTCAACTCTGTTACTATGAGTTTGGAGTGAATCTCTTCTTCATTAAAAAATATATATATGATTGAAATTCATAAAATTGTTGTTTTAGTCCAAACATTTGTGTCTGGTTTTAAGACAGCATAAAATGGTGGAAAATGTCAACTCTGTTATAGTCAACCCTGTTATCGTCAACCCTGTTATCGTCAACCCTGTTATCGTCAACCCTGTTATCGTCAACCCTGTTATCGTCAACCCTGTTATCGTCAACCCTGTTAATGTCAACACTGTTAATGTCAACACTATTATCATCAACTCTAATATAATAAGCTATGTTATTGTCAACGCTATTGTCATCAACTCATGTACCATTATGTTAATGAAAACCGTCACAGGGTGGCTGTGGTTCAGTTGGTGGAGCAGATCGTTCAATGACTGAAGGGTCAGTGGTTTGTGTCCCAGCTCTGTCTGTCCACATGTCCAAGTGTCCTTGGACAAAGAGCAGGATAGTTAGTCTCCCAGTAGGACTGACAGAACCTTAGAAACCTACTGGTGTATGAGTGTGTGTGAATGGGTGAATGTGAGGCTAATGTAAAGAGCTTTGAACAATGAAGGCATCTATTGTAGTCGATGATGCTGCCAATTGTAATTTTTGTAACCAGGGTTGGACTGGGCCAAATATTTAGGCCAGGCATTTTTTACTTAGACCAGGCCACCACCTCTTTTTATTTATTTATTTATTGGGCAGGGGGGGCGATTTCATTCAGCCAGGTTTCTTAAATCTAAGTGTAAATATAAATTATATTATAACATATTGGTTCTATAAATACTGTATACCATGAATAATATGTAATTACTTATATGACCCAATTCATCATATAAAACAAGAAAAGTCTTGATACAAAGGTTGAACTTTTGAAACTACAAAACACAAAAAGGCCAATAGATGGTGATGTCTCATCTGTTGGCAGTAGGTCACATGACTTTTTAGACATTGAAGTAATTTCATTCAGGCTGGTTACTTAAATCTGAGTATAAATACACATTTATATTGACTTGTCTCACTCAGTCACAGGTTGTTATCATTATCCAGTGTGCTAGCATAAACTTTTACCTATTAATTCTTAAAAAAACAAAAAAACTAATATTTGACTAAACATCAGAACTGATTTAAGAGTAATTTAGAACTAAATTAGGAATTTTCACAACTGACTACATGCGGGGAGAGGGAGGGTAGACCGAGGACACACCAGGAGGGGTCAGGTGGGTATGAGTCCACTATAAATCAGAGTGAATTCTGAACAGGCCCCACCCCTCCCTCACAGAAACTTAACTTTATATGTAATGTCAGTTAAAAAAGACCATTGTATTATATGTTTTCAGTTTTCTAATGGAAACAACTATTGACCTCTGCCAAGGACGTTATGTTTTTGTCTGTCTGTCTGTCTGTCTGTTTGGTGAAGATCCAGAAGAGATCCTGGATCCTGGATCACTTTGAAATGTTACATTACGGAAGTTTTTGAATTTGCTCTACACTTTTCCTCAAAATGTTTCCCTTCAGTTCCAGTGACTTTTCTTGGGTTAGGGTTAGGTTAGGTTAGTCATATTTATTAGTGCTTTGACCCCAGGGGTGAGTTTAGGCTATTTTTAGGGGGGCTTCAGCTTCAGCCCCCCTTAAAAATGTGCTCAGCACCCCCTGGTTGCTTCCTACAAAAAAAGAAAAAAATGCATAATGAAAAATGTTGGCAGTCTCAGAGTTCTCCTAGCCTAGTGGAGAACTGTCATGTCACCATGTGATTTGTCTAAACCAATCAAATACTTCTTGTAACGCACCGGAGTTGGACCCAAATGCAGACAGCACACAGAATAAAAGTTCAAACACCGGTTTATTCACACAGTGTATGATATTGAGTCCACAGGGAAATGGCACAAGAATTTACGGAGTCCGGTCCAGGGTTCGGTAACGGAGATCCAGGGGAGACAAGCAGAGAGAGAGGTCAGAGTCCAGAAAGGCAGGTCGGGTACCGGGGAAGCAGACAGGAACGTAGTCGGGACAGGATAAGGCTCAGATCCGGAGGTCGAAGACAGAGACATGGTCAGGCGGAAACAGGTCGAAGTCGGAGGCAGGCTGGAACGGGTCAGGAACTGGATACAGGTGATGCACAGAGAAAACAGGCGGACGGAACGCTGGAAAGTCTTGACACACAAAAATTATCTGGCAAAGGACAGGTACATAGAGCAGGCTTATATACAGCCACCTGATCACTCACAGGTGTGAGCTCACAGGTGACAGCAATATGAATTAGGGAAAAGGTGGCCGACAGAGACACACAGGAAAACAGAACAGGGAAAACAGAAGACAGACAATAAACAGAAAAAAGATAACACCTATTCATGACACTTCTACTTACACCCTTTTCTGATTGGTTTGCACATTCGTGCCCTGATTGTTTTGACAAATGGACATTTGATGGTGGTTCCACTGCAGATGAGTGACAGTAAGATGTGAAGGTAGGCCTGTGCCATTACAATTAGTCAACAATTAAATCCAATAGTAGTGTTCCCTGGTCTGTGGACAACTATAAAAACCACCTTCACCATCATTGATCTCACTTTGTCACAACTGGACATTGTGAACAACCACCATGTAGGCTTGGTCATTTTTGATCTAAAATTATCTGTTTCATTGGATAATCATTCAGGTAAGAATGAGTACAGTACTAGTATAGTTGAGAAATCCCTAATATTTGACATGTGCAGTATGCATCTGTGCTGATTTCTGCACTGAACAACTGTGTTATGCATATTTACGTCCTCTTTCAGTGTGGGAAATGTGACCTGCGTGTGAAGTTGTGGGTTATAAAAGTTGTTTTTGGTAGGATTTTAACTTTGCCATGTTGTCAGGGTCGGGGTGAGGTGAAGGAGAGGACTCAAATGCACAGTGCTGAAGGGAGAACAGATTTAATAACAAAACCAAAATCAAGACAAAAACAGAAACAAACTACAAGAAGACTAAAACGCAAACACCTGGGGACAGATCGGCCAGGTGATGATGAATGTCCGGGTTATGGAGGTGACATTACTGAATGGTCCCACACTGGCAACTGCAAGCCTTACTGCTTTTATAGCCACAGATGAGGAACGGCTTGCAGCTGCGCAGTGCGGGACCAGGTGAGTGTGGAAGTGACTGGAGGAAAGGTCACCGGAGCGGAGGTCATGACACATGTCCCGTCTACAATGAATATGTTCCTACCCCTTTATTACTAATAAATGAAAGTTACATGTTTGTAAAGGTTGATTAGTGTTAAAAATAGATGTATTGTTGTGCATAAGTGCATTGTCATAATAGTGTGTAGTGTGCAGGTGTTCATGGGGACAGTTCACACACATTATTTACTAGATGTTTAACTCTGTTACCCTGACTGTTGGTGAGCATAGCCTAACGCTAACACATGACAAATCATGTTAGAACTCTGTTTCTTTACATGTTAAACCCTCTTGTCTATTTCTGACAACAGGGTTTGAATCATCTGCAGAGAGGGGGCGTGGCTTTGGGGATTTATGCCCCGGATCGCCGGATCTTTTTGTTTTTTTATTTTGTCAAAAAAAAAAGGCACCTGTGTACTCCGCTCCAAACAACACGTATTACAACTGATATTTGGGCATCAATCCTACATCAAAACCCAGATTTCCCTCATTTTAAAAATTTTCTTATTTGACTCGACCCCCCCCCACCCCCCCAACCTGCTATAGGGAGTTTCTCCATCATACTGTCTATATGTTTATGTCTCTGCTCAGTCAATAACCCACCTCCACCTGACCCAGCTGATCCACACCTCACTTTTCTTTGAATAGGATGGTGAGGAAGATAAAATATATGAAAAAACTAAAACCAAACATTCAGAAAAAAAACTATCAAACCTGCTCAAAAGACACATTAAAACTAAGTGAATTAGAGGAAAAAAGTCCAAACTAACTAAAACAAAACTAGAATGAAAAATCCAAACTATTCTAACCCTGATCCTTAGTTTACATTTCTACATTCTCCTATTTTATTTATAATATTGTGTTAATATTTACTCAGTGTTAAATATGTTCATTAAATATGGACTCATTTACATTTTCTTCCCATTAAATAAAGTTTCTTTGTTTCCCACAAGGAAACTTTGTTTAATGGAAACCTTTCAGTGTGTTCATTTAAAAATGTTTCTCTTCATGTCATGGGGTCACAGATATAGAACACATTACATTAACTATCTCTGTCAATTAGAATGAATGTTTCAGTTTAATCAGTGCCATCTTTATATGGGGGTAACACTTCTTACCTGATCATCAGTTGGCAATATCTTCCCTGATAGTGTGACAAACATATGGACCTTGTACCAAGATGGCGGCTGTGGCACCTGAGGCTGGACATGCTAACATGCTAACATACTGATATACTGTATAGTGTTCTATATCTATGTCATGAGGTTAGCATTTGTCAAACAGCTCACCTTAACATGCACTAAAATACAGAACATTGCATTTAAGAAATCCGTTTTTCTCTGGGGGAGGCCCCCCAGACCCCCCTCTGGACTAAAACCTGGTCTTCATAGTGTCTGGCTAGTTTGAATCACAATTACACCAAATTAAAGACCTTTAAGAGTTAGTATGAATTTTTATTTATATTTGAACAGTATACTATTCATCTGTACATTTTTCTTGTATGAATTTTATCCAGACACCTGTTATTATTAAATAGTGAGGAAATTAAATGTTACATTTACCCCTGCCTGCTTTAGAGGAATTATTGCATTTGAGTACCTATGTGTGTGAGTAGACCAGGAGTTGACCTGCAGTGAGCTAACACAGTAGCAGCTAACGACAAACAGCCTAGTGGTCTATGGGTATTTTTTTTCTTGCCACCTTATCACCACCACACTTCACCAGAACATCCAGGGACCAGACAGTTTTTTTTCTCATCCAATAAGCCTATACATTGACCTGGAACTGGTAAGTTTGTAAGATAAATCTTTATTTCAGTGCTTGTGAATGTGTAGATAATAGTTTATTGGTCAATTAAAAGAAAAAAAGTTTAGAAATGGATTCAACTCTTTCGTCAGGTGCCACTGACACTGTCAGCACTGGGGGCTGAGCCCCCCTAAAGGTCAGATGCTAGAGTCGCCCCGGATTGACCCTTTAGAAGATGGACTGTCTGATCTAAAATGAAGAGAACACTGTGTTGTTTTTCTTACCTTTACTCTGGTCCAGTGTAAAGCAAAAACACTCCAGACCCCGTTAACCTTTCTTCCTTTTTCCACACTCTGAGCCTGTGCGTTCAGGTCCAGCTTTGCTAACAGTCCCCCGTGTGTTTAGGTCCGGGTCCGTCACCAGGTGTTCACATATTTTTCTTTTATTACATTTCTCCATACGTTGTGATAAATGGACGGTGTTTTGGCGGGTAAACAGTAGGTTGAACGAGTGAAGTTTATTTTGAGCAACGAAAAACAATAAAATATGTTTATTTTATTAATATTTAAATTAAATTTAGGACAAAATTTAGGACCCTCCCTCGCCTGTCTGGTGGATGAACCAGCCCCCTCCTTCATTTATAAATGGACGTTCATCTATAGTCTGTCCGTCCATGGGAGTGGATCTGTCCTTCAATGTGGTTCTCCTCAAGATTTCTTCTTTTTCCCACTGGGTTTGGAAGTTTTTTCTGCTGAGAAGGAGGGTCTAAGGACAGGGGATGCCTGGGACTGTTCATATATCTCTGTAGTTGATTGAGTTTCTGTAAATCCCTGTGAGACGTTGTGTGATTTGGGGCTTTATAAATAAAATTGAATTGACTAAAATAAAATAAAAAAAAAGAACTAACACTAATAAAATACAATTGAATTAAATGTTATTATTAATAATAATAATAATATCTATATTTATTTATTTTTTATTTATTTTCCCACGCCACTCGGAGCTGCAGGATAAGGATGAAAGAGCTGCATGCGGCTCCGGAGCACATTTGATTTTTGAATAATATTCAAATAGCTTCCAGCGAATTTCGAATAGTGTTTCGGACGAAAAGTCACATCCCTAGTGTTTACGTTAATTAGCCTAGCCTACAGGATATTAAAACAACCAGATAGATGCTAGTTTATTTAAACTTTAAACTTCATTGCTCTATATACGGCACATTGTTCTTTGCTCTGATTGGTCATAGCGGTGGCCTATTACGTGCAGAACAGTTTGACAGACAGACGTTGATCCCACCCGTACACTTAAACTCGTATCTAGACTATGAATTCATATCATCGTTGGGCTTGACAGGCTAGTATGGAGCAATTTTTAGGACAAAATTAAGTGCATTCACAGGTGAGTAATGGGTGCATATTTGGGATATGCATACATCTTTGGTTGTAGTTGAGCATAAAATAAATATTTGCAAGCTCTAAATTGAGTCCATTTGTACTTAAAACGAATACGAATTTCTCAGATTTTCAGAAAGTGGTCAAAAATATGCCATGTTTTATGTCATCACATCACAGACATTATCGATTGAACACAGAAGGCAGATGGAATTCAAACCATCAGCGGTCAGCAATAACTTCACTCCTAGAAGTTCTAGAAAATCTGTGACTTTTCTCACAGTGCAGCTCTATCCATGAGAAGAACTAACCCTAACTCTATCCATGAGAAGAACTAACCCTAACTCTATCCATGAGAAGAACTAACCCTAACTCTATCCATGAGAAGAACTAACCCTAACTCTATCCATGAGAAGAACTAACCCTAACTCTATCCATGAGAAGAACTAACCCTAACTCTATCCATGAGAAGAACTGGATTTAATTTAGGATTGAAAGCAGTCACATAAGCCATGACGTATTTTTGACTACTTTCTGAAAATCTGAGAAATTCAGATTTGTACTGGGACAGTGTACTTGTAGCTTTTCATTTCATAAATGTATTTTTTTATGTCATAATTTTTCAATTTGTATTTTGACAGATATCAAACACACAACTAGGAATGGGCGGTATGCAAGGTTACCCTATGAGGTTTTTTTTTTTTTATAAAGTATGTAGTGTACTATTAGATATGATGGTATGTGATGACAGCATAATACAATCCAGGAATTTAATTTACAGGGTGTCTAAAAAGTGAGCTAACAAGCTAACAGCCAAAGTCATGAGAATCATAGAGTTTATGATGACAACAAAACAATTGTGCTAAACATTAACACTGCCTTAAATATAACACATGCACCAGCCTTAATAACTGTATGTTACTGTAACCAGTTGAGTTACTATTAGTCATGGTATCTGGCTGGTGTTAGCAACTAAAATGACTGTTCAGTTACAAACAATTTCACTAACATTAGCATGCTACCATTGAGATGTGTTGTGCTAGCTACTCTCATTGATAGCCTCACATGAATTAGGTTTTTTCTTCAAATTGAAACAGTAACAATTTAAATCATTAGGCTTGTTTTAACATACAGTATGTAAGTACACTAGGGTATTAATGACTTATCCGTCAATAAAGTCGAAGTCAAGTCGACGTGTCGTGATGACATCATCACATAGTCAGCTGAGGAACAACACAGACAAAGGTTAAATAATTTTAAAAAATACAGACACACGTCTGTCCAGCAATAAGCAACTTGTATTACAGTTCACTGTAACGTAACAAGGTCCACTGGCAAGATACAAACACCAGCATTTTAACCCCAACAAAACAAAGGCTAACGTTAACAAAGAGTTTTCTGTTAAATTTAACTCAACATCAGTAGGTGAACATATGTTCACATTTGGTCTGGACCCATGGCTCTGAAACCGGACCTCACTTTTGCAAAACGTTTAAGGCAGCGGCCAAGACACACACCACACTGTCCACATCATGTTTGGAGAAAAAAAAGAGTGTGTTGTCTTAATGTGTGTTGTCTGTGCTGTTGCTCACACTCAGGTTAGCTAACAGATGCCTCTTCAGATTGCCGTGGGTTTTTTTTTCATCAAAGGTGAAATATTTCCACACATGTAATGTGTGTCTGTCACTCTCTTTTGTTAACTCACCACAACTGTCGTACCTGCAGCAGCCATGTCTGGTTTAGGTCTGGTCTGTGTTTACGCACAGAGAGAGAGAGAGAGAGGGAGCAAGGGAGAGAAAGAATAACATGTCATTTGTCAACTCCTCCAAATTTAAGTCGACTTGTGCGATGGGAGACGATGTGCCTGTTAATGCCCTAAACTACACATTTACAAAACACCCTCAACAACTGCAAAAAGTTGCAGTGAGTGATTTATTGGATAAAACACATGAGCCTCATTCATTTAGGCAGCTCTCCCTCTTCCTTTATTCTCTGCTTCATGACTGATCACACTGAATATGAAGAAAGTCTGCACGAATATGAAAGACTGCACTTGGACCTATATGACCACTACCAAACTCATTTATACTTTATTTATTATTTATGTATAGTAGCCTCCAAAACTACTATACTGTGGTATATACTGTATATACTGTGGTATATACTGTATATACTGTATATACTGTATACTGACAGTGGCTCAAATGATACCGGGATTTTTGACATACCACACATTCCTACACACAACATATTATCAGTACATTTTACAGATTGACAATATTTATTTAATGCTCAACTCCATCCAAACACACACATATGTAGACGGTGTAGCACATGTGTTCTGGTATGTGTCATGTTGTTGGTTTTGGTGTTGTGCTTCGCATAATAGTTGCGGCTGCTTTAACATGAGATGTTATATACGGTGTTTTAATGTATTTGAGTAAATAAAAGAGACTCACGCAGTTTAATATTATGTTACTTCCCAAACCTTCCAGGATTTTGCGATGTTGTCATTTCCGACTTCAACACAAATTCAGTCAATCCCTGTGAATTCAGCGCAATGTTGCAATTACTTTACAGTACGAAGCAACATGTGCAGCAGCAGTTCACATTTGATGATTAAAATGCAACAGGTGCATTTGGAAGAGTACTTTTTCTGCTGCATTTTTGTCATATTTGAAAGGTTGTCTTAATATCTCAGTGTCTTTGTTCTATTTTTGTCAGAAACTGCCTTTACTACATAGTACATAGTACACAGTACACGTAATAATGTTTGGGTTTTTTTGACTGGCTGAGACATTTATATTATGTTTAATAACTTCATGTCGTGTTGTGAGGTCATATGAACTTTAACCTTTGAAACCAACAGGTGCATTTGGAAAAAAATATACATATTTGTTGTATTTTTGTAATCCTCGTAATCATTTATTTTCCATCTGGTTAAAGGGTAGTTTTGAGGACCCTGTCACAATGACTTGGATAAATTTTCCAGTAACTAAATATTTGAAATATTACTTAAGTTTGATTACAAAAGGGAAAATCGCAACTATCACACAAAAGCCCAAAAACTTCTATTGCAATTTTTCAGAAAAGCTCATGCAACATCAGACATTTTAGGATGAAACAATCTCAAAAAAGGCCTGACAAATCCTGGAGGGACTGACTTCCACACTGGTGACACTGTATTACTTTCCAGTGAATACGCTTAATTTTTTCCCAAAAATTCCACCATAATATCAGCAAATGCACCAGGCCCATATCCAAACAAGGAAAAGGAGATTTATATTCTGGCCCCTGAAGGAGAGGCCAGTATTGTTTGTGAAAATTTACTCTGGTAAAAGTAGAAGAACTGACTCAACTCCTTTACTTTACTTTACTGAGTTAATAGTAAAAAAAAAAAAAGTACAACTTCTCAATTGTAATAAAGTAAAAATGAAAACTGACCTTTTTTATGGGATGAAATTTAAGCAGGAAAACCAGAAAAGATTCAAAAATGTTCCAAAAATAAAGCCTTTAAAAGTGAGTTAGTGTGTAGATGATGTGTTTTATTGAGTCATGGTACTGAGTTTAGTGGGTGTGGACAGAAGATTGAGGAAATAATAGGAGATTTAAAAAAAATTGAATAGATTAAAAATCGTTCGATAAAAAGTCAAAATTATGATATAGGAAGTCAAGATTTCTGAGTTACAACTTATTTGTCTTGTCTAATAAAAGTAATGAGTCTATGCTGAGAATGTAAAGAGTATAAAGTACATATATGTATATAAATGTAAAGAGTATAAAGTACATATATGTATATAAATGTAAAGAGTATAAAGTACATATATGTATATAAATGTAAAGAGTATAAAGTACATATATTTATATAAATGTAAAGAGTATAAAGTACAGATATTTATATAAATATAAAGAGTATAAAGTACATATATTTATATAAATGTAAAGAGTATAAAGTACATATATTTATATAAATGTAAAGAGTATAAAGTACAGATATTTATATAAATATAAAGAGTATAAAGTACATATATTTATATAAATGTAAAGAGTATAAAGTACATATATGTATATAAATGTAAAGAGTATAAAGTACATATATTCATATAAATGTAAAGAGTATAAAGTACATATATTTATATAAAAATGTAAAGAGTATAAAGTACAGATATTCATATAAATGTAAAGAGTATAAAGTACATATATTTATATAAAAATGTAGGGAGTATAAAGTACAGATATTCATATAAATGTAAAGAGTATAAAGTACATATATTTATATAAAAATGTAGGGAGTAAAAGTAAAATGTTGCCAGAAAAATAAATGCTCAAATCAAGTACAGACCTCAAAACTGTACTGAAGTACAGTAATGAAGTACTTGTACTTAGGTATTTCCACCTCTGCTCCACAGTACACAGTGTGGACTAATTATTACTTAAAGTTTGTCTTTTTTTAATTTCAGCCAGTGAAAACAAATGCGGTGAAACCCCAGACAACCACAAAAGTGCCAGGATGCAAACAATAACATTTGCTTTGAGCAGAAAATGTCAAACATGGTTCCACATGTGCACTTTTACATCCACACTTCTGCTTTATGGACCGTCCATAACAGCAGCAGTTCAGTGTTTATTTGGAAAAGCAGGAACCATAATATAGGGCTGTGGAAAAAAGTGCCGTGACAGAAACAATAGCTGCAGTAAAAACAGACACAAAGGTGTCAGAGCGCAGCCGTTTGATTGGCCGTAAAGCTGCAGATTTATCACACGGTCGGTCAAAGCAGACTTTAAACAATCAATTTGGAAAATGGACGCCACATAATACCAAAGCTGGAGTGAAAATGAAAACCTGGAAAGAAAACGAAGGGGGCAAAACAATGATGATAGCAGTGAAATTCTAGAAAACTGTTCAACTGTGGGACATCTGTAGCATTTGTGTCCAAAATACACTGTAAAAAATGTCAATCTGACCAGGTGTATTTGTCTCATTTCTAGTCCAAATATCTCATCTTTAGCTCTGGGTATCATTGGTCAGGTTCAATAATCGATTCAATATTGATTCATAAGGTTCCGAATCATTGTTAATTTTTCATTTTAGTCTGAGACTTTTGTCAATGTTCATTCTTAGTCTGAGTCACATTCGGTTTTTCACAAATCCTTTTTGCTAGTCATATTTTAGTCGACTAAAAGTCTCAACATTTTAGTCTAGTTTGAGACTAAAATGGTTGGAGCGGGGCGGCATGGTGGTGCAGTGGAGGAGGGAGTGTTCCTTCAAGCATTCTGAGCCAATCAGAGATGCCTCGTGACCGCATCATAGACACGTATGAGGAAGTACCGGAAAACTCTGTTATTCTACCTCAAGTCATTTTTCTACCGTGAAAAAACAGCTGGAAACAAAACAATCTGGAGTTTTTTATATATATATATATATATATATATATATATATATATATATATATATAGAACCAATACACAACGTATGAGATAAAAATTCTAAATTATTAGTCTGAGTCAAAATCATGAATCTGTCTGCCATGTTTTTAATTCATGCAGTTCACGGGCAGTTTGTCACGTCACTTCTGCTACGTAGGTAATATATGTACAGTAGACAATATTGCGTACGAAAAGGGTACAGTAACTCCACACTTACAAAATGGCGGCATTTGAGGGCATCACCGAGGTACTTGCAGTACACTTAACTTTGCAGCAATTAGAAATGGGATGCCCTCGGTAACCAAACACAGTGTGGAAAGGGCGGTTAGTACGGATGTTTGAACACAACACAAGTGAACACGAGCCAACATCCCAACATTAACAGTAAAAACATGAAGACATACAAAAACCAATGGAACAATAAGAGTCCAGATTTATAACATTAAAGGTTATTTCATGAATATTGTTTTGTTCTCCGTTGTTATTGAAGACATTGTGCGTTGGTTCTATTTTGTTTCCAGCTGTTTTTGGAGGACAGAAAAATGACTGAATTTTGTAGTGTGGCCAACAAAGGGTTAAAGGATGTGAATGATTGTATTCTGAGACTCAACATCAGCCAAGCATTGACACAAAAGGATGTCAACGTCTGGCCAAGTCAATTCTTTAAATACACAGACAAATGAAAGGAGATTCTGAGCCAGATCTGATCTGACATCTGCCAGTTGAACGTCCTCTGACGACTGAACTAAAGCAGCTGCAGAACGCTGAAAACCTGACACTCACTCTGTGTTTCCGTTGGACTGACACTCAGACAAAATTAATTTACGAAAGGATCAAACAATATTATCAGATTCATGTCATTCAGCCACGTACACAAACTCAACTTCCACCACGTTATTGAAGGTGTGACGAAAACACAAACCACCGTACGCTGACCCTGGACTCATGGTTATAAATGTTTATTGAACATTTGGAATCTGTCAGTGTTTGTGTGTGTTGTTTATGGTTACGTGGTGGATGGAGTCCAGGATCAGCTGGGATTTCTCACAGTCACACACACACCAGGAAGTAACACAACTGTTCTGGTTCTGACATTTATCGTCTCCATAATACTGGGACCTTCTGTCTGTGAGGCACGAGTGTTAACTACTGCACCATCCTGTTAACCACTGCACCACCCTGTTAACCACTGCACCACCCTGTTAACCACTGCACCATCCTGTTAACCACTGCACCACCCTGTTAACCACTGCACCACCCTGTTAACTACTGCACCACCCTGTTAACTACTGCACCACCCTGTTAACTACTGCACCACCCTGTTAACTACTGCACCACCCTGTTAACTACTGCACCACCCTGTTAACCACTGCACCACCCTGTTAACCACTGCACCACCTGTTAACCACTGCACCATCCTGTTAACTACTGCACCACCCTGTTAACTACTGCACCACCCTGTTAACCACTGCACCACCCTGTTAACTACTGCACCACCCTGTTAACTACTGCACCACCCTGTTAACTACTGCACCACCCTGTTAACTACTGCACCACCCTGTTAACCACTGCACCACCCTGTTAACTACTGCACCACCCTGTTAACCACTGCACCATCCTGTTAACCACTGCACCACCCTGTTAACTACTGCACCACCCTGTTAACTACTGCACCACCCTGTTAACTACTGCACCACCTGTTAACCACTGCACCACCCTGTTAACTACTGCACCACCCTGTTAACTACTGCACCACCCTGTTAACTACTGCACCACCCTGTTAACTACTGCACCACCCTGTTAACCACTGCACCACCCTGTTAACTACTGCACCACCTTTTAACCACTGCACCACCCTGTTAACTACTGCACCACCCTGTTAACCACTGCACCACCTGTTAACCACTGCACCACCCTGTTAACTACTGCACCACCCTGTTAACCACTGCACCACCTGTTAACCACTGCACCACCCTGTTAACTACTGCACCACCCTGTTAACTACTGCACCACCCTGTTAACTACTGCACCACCCTGTTAACCACTGCACCATCCTGTTAACCACTGCACCACCCTGTTAACTACTGCACCACCCTGTTAACTACTGCACCACCTGTTAACCACTGCACCACCCTGTTAACTACTGCACCACCTGTTAACCACTGCACCACCCTGTTAACTACTGCACCACCCTGTTAACTACTGCACCACCCTGTTAACCACTGCACCACCCTGTTAACTACTGCACCACCTTTTAACCACTGCACCACCCTGTTAACTACTGCACCACCTGTTAACTACTGCACCACCCTGTTAACTACTGCACCACCCTGTTAACTACTGCACCACCCTGTTAACCAATGCACCACCTGTTAACCACTGCACCACCCTGTTAACTACTGCACCACCTGTTAACCACTGCACCACCCTGTTAACTACTGCACCACCCTGTTAACCACTGCACCACCCTGTTAACTACTGCACCACCTGTTAACCACTGCACCACCTGTTAACCACTGCACCACCCTGTTAACTACTGCACCACCCTGTTAACTACTGCACCACCCTGTTAACCACTGCACCACCCTGTTAACTACTGCACCACCTGTTAACCACTACACCACCTGTTAACCACTGCACCACCCTGTTAACTACTGCACCACCTGTTAACCACTGCACCACCCTGTTTACTGCACCGCCCTGTTAACCACTGCACCACCCTGTTAACTACTGCACCACCCTGTTAACCACTGCACCACCCTGTTAACTACTGCACCACCCTGTTAACTACTGCACCACCTGTTAACCACTGCACCACCCTGTTAACCACTGCACCACCCTGTTAACTACTGTGCCGCCCCAACTATGTCATGTATGTACAGCCTCCCTTTGGCTATGTGGGAGCTTCCCATGATGCTTTTCATGAGCCTTTGATCCTCATTCATCACAGAGTTGTAACCATACACGGGTAAAGGACAGAGCCACCGCTGCCCCGCTAGTCCCCCCGAGCGCGTCCACCACGCTACCAACAGAAGTGAAACAGGAGACGACAAAAAAAGGAGGAGGCGGCCATTACTCTACCAGTACGAACAAAAGACATGCCAGCATAACCCCCCGTACCCATGAAAAAAAAAAACCCGAAAAAATGCCCACAAGCTGTGCCATTGCTCACCCCGAAGAAGCACACGCCCTGCGCACCCAAGGGAGATCACAAAAAGCCACCAAACATCCGTCAACAAACACCACTGAAGGTGAAAGTGACAATTAAAACAAACACAATGGTATGAAAATGACCCACATGTCTGGTATGAAAATGACCCACATGTCTGGGATGAAAATGACCCACATGTCTGGTATGAAAATGACCCACATGTCTGGGATGAAAATGACCGACGTGTCTGGGATGAAAATGACCCACATGTCTGGGATGAAAATGACCCACATGTCATGACCCACATTTACCCACTGACACCAATACACTAAAATATAAATTTACATTTTATTTTATTTTTTTCATAAAAAATGTTAGCACAGAAAAATCTTCCAATTTGGAAGAATCTTACCAAGATCATTTTCATTTGTTCCATTGCCACATTTATTTTATATATATCTCTTACTAACCCTCGGGTATTTGCTCCAGAAAGGTCTTTAGTAATGTTCGTAAAATGTACACTAGTAAATGATGGCAAAACATTTTTTTTACAATTTGTTTTGAACTCTTTTACTTTTTTTTTTTTATTCTCTCTCTCTTTGGTCTCACCACACAAAAGGCATAAATGGACATTCATTCCATTACTTAAAACTCAAAAACTTAAATATAAATACATACATGTTCACAGATCATTAAATCCCTCCCCTCCCCTTAGCCGTCCTTACCAGTAGACACATGGACCATGGAAATTGCATTAGGTATAAATGAATGTTTGTTAATGTTTTTTTCTTGCAGTGTGTGCTCTGTGTAGGTTGTCCAGTGGTTTTTGGGAACACCCTGTGAGCTTTTCTGCCATTTTAATCATTGTGGACATTCTGAGGTGGACATACCAAACACAAATGTGACATATGTCCTCTCCACAATGTTGCAACTTATTCCAAAGCCTTTCAGTTACCTAATTAAAAGCAACTGTTGGTTTTCCTTTCCTTCACCCCACTGTTCTAACTTAAAAACATTGCACCACATATGACTGATGTTTACAGCCTTGTATATGTCAATGATTCACTCTATCATTGGTTAATTTACATTATTATTATTATTACAGAACAATACACTGTCATCTAATGGAGAAAAAAAAAACATGCATGTTCCTTGTTTTCCAAATATGGTTATAGTGACATCACACATTTAAAAAATGAAGAAAATTGTGAGAAAAATAAAGAAAAATTAGGAAAATAATGGAATATATTGGAGACATTAGTAATATTAGTAAGAAAATTAATTTTAAAAATGATGCAAATAGTCAGAAAAATAGTGTAAAATGAATAAAATAATGAGAAAACTAGTAAAACCACGAGCGGTATTATAGGCCCTTGCAACCGCCTCCCCACTCGATCAGATGTTCCGCGAGACGCGTGCACTCCTACCTCTGAAAACGACCCCTTTGTTATAAACTCGTCACAGTCACGCCCATTATTTGACCAGAAATGTAACTGATAACCGTTGATCCCACATGTGTGGAGGTGATTTTCACCCAGTTTGGTGTAAATTGGAGGTAAACTCTAGGAGAAGATGATGAAAGGATAAGGGGTGGGATTATGACAAAATTTGTGTTGTCATGGCAACAGGGTTGTAAATAGGGGTGTGTCCTCATTGGATTTTTGGTTCAGTTGGGCATAAGGCATGTATGTGCAAATTTGGTTTGACTACAAAAAATGACTCCCATTCATGTCTATGGACAGCTTTTGTATTGTCATGGCAACACGATTAAAAACAGGGGTGTCCTCTCATTGGCTTTTTAGTTCAGGTTGACATGAGAGATGTGTGTGTCGAATTTAGTGTGCCTACGTTGACATTTTTTTTTCTCTCCCATTCAAAAACTGTAGTGAGAGAGTTTTATGATCTAATGATACGAGTCCCATATCATTATGTTCACGTTGTCATCCTGCACAAATGTTAATTTGGGTCCAACTCAATATGACACTGTATGTGTGAGATACACTCACCTTTATGTGTCCAAAAATGGCTGCTTTGTTGTGAGGTCATCACAGCCACACCCAACATTTCATCAAAATTTAGCATGACAACTTTTGATCGCACACGTGTGTCAGTGATTTCCACCAATGACCGAGAGGTTGGTGGTTCGCGTCCCGGCTCTGGCTGTCCACATGTCGAAGTGTCCTTGGGCAAGACACTGAACCCTGACTTAGGCCCCCAGTAGGACTGACCTTTGACCTTAGAAACCTACTGGTGTATGAGTGTGTGTGTGAATGGGTGAATGAGAGGCTAATGTAAAGCGCTTTGAGCACGACGAAGGTGGAAAAGAACTATATAAATGCAGTCCATTTACCATTTACCATCAGTGGGGGGGAGTTTGGGGGGGGGGGGGCTGGTCTGCCTTGGTTTATGGTTTATGGTTCATGCTGTTGGCGGTAAGAGAAAGAAAAATGTTGGACAATCAAGATAGTTCCATCGCCTGTTTTCACTTTTTCATCACGTCGCAGATTTGTGTGTGTGTGTATGTGTGTGTGTGTGTGTGTGTCAACACAGACACGCGGCCAAAAAACCACAAAACAAAAACAACACACGGACACACGTCTGTCCAGCAACGAACAACTTGTATTAAAGTTCAGTGTAACGTAACAGTGTCTGTTCTTTATGCTAACCAATTAAATCACACACACTGACAGTTTCACCTTGCTTTACTCCTTCTTATCCTGTGTCTCCGTGAACGTGACAAACAGGGCGTTAACGTAAAGACGTGCTGACATCATCAGCCCATGACACCCCCTCCTTTTTTGGATTAAAACTTTACACAACTGATCAGATATTTCACACCATGTATGTGTGTTATGTACTATGACCTGACTGTGTACATTAAAACACTTCATAGTTTAACAGTGT
>CM035787.1:2986966-3044466 GCA_020466265.1 Siphamia tubifer | reverse complement strand
CTACGCAGGAAAAAGTAGGAAAAAAATCATAAATTAAGCTTTTAAAAGTGAGTTAGTGTGTAGATGATGTGTTTTATTGGGTCATAGTAGTGGGTATGGACAGAACATTTAGGAAAAATTCAAAAGTCATAAGTAGGAGAGTAAAAAAAACTGTTGACTTATTTTACATATTTGTTTAGTTTGAAAAAGTAATGAGTCTATTTTGAGAACATGAAGAGTATAAAATACAGATATTTATATAAATATAAAGAGTATAAAATACAGATATTTATATAAATATAAAGAGTATAAAGTACATATATTTATATAAATATAAAGAGTATAAAGTACATATATTTATATAAATATAAAGAGTATAAAGTACAGATATTTATATAAATATAAAGAGTATAAAATAAAGATATTTATATAAATATAAAGAGTATAAAATACAGATATTTATATAAATATAAAGAGTATAAAATACAGATATTTATATAAATATAAAGAGTATAAAATACAGATATTTATATAAATATAAAGAGTATAAAATACAGATATTTATATAAATATAAAGAGTATAAAATACAGATATTTATATAAATATAAAGAGTATAAAATACAGATATTTATATAAATATAAAGAGTATAAAATACAGATATTTATATAAATATAAAGAGTATAAAATACAGATATTTATATAAATATAAAGAGTATAAAGTACATATATTTATATAAATGTAAAGAGTATAAAGTACATATATTTATATAAATATAAAGAGTATAAAGTACAGATATTTATATAAATATAAAGAGTATAAAGTACAGATATTTATATAAATATAAAGAGTATAAAGTACAGATATTTAGATAAATATAAAGAGTATAAAGTACAGATATTTATATAAATATAAAGAGTATAAAGTACATATATTTATATAAATATAAAGAGTATAAAGTACAGATATTTAGATAAATATAAAGAGTATAATGTACAAATATTTATATAAATATAAAGAGTATAAAGTACAGATATTTATATAAATATAAAGAGTATAAAATACAGATATTTATATAAATATAACGAGTATAAAGTACAGATATTTATATAAATATAAAGAGTATAAAGTACATATATTTAGATAAATATAAAGAGTATAATGTACAAATACTGTTGGGAGTAAAAATAAAAGGTTTCCAGAAAAATAAATACTACTGATACCTACAAAATGTACTTTAGTACACTGAAAAAAGTAAAAAAATTGAATCAACTTAAAAATACTTACTCAATAGGTCACACATAAAAATCTAATTAAATTAAAATAATCCTGACCCTATGCAATTTAATTTGGTTTACTCAACTAGATTTTTTTGATCATGATCATAAAAAGTCAAAATTGAAGAAGAATTTTTAAGTTGATCTAATGTTTTACTTTTTTCAGTGTACAGTGAACTTCCACCTCTGGCTTTTCAAGGCGTATTTTTTCCAGTGTAGATCCACGTTTTGGCTGGACTCAGTTTGGACTGGTCTTTGGGTCTGAGCGTCTGTGGGACCTTCACACATCTGCTTTAAATCACCAACAACAGCCGGCGCTGGCCCGTTTTCTAACCCAAGGTCATATTGTGTTTGAAATGGTTTCCCACATAGCTGTGTGATAACACTGGAAATTGCCTGAACAGGACGGCAGTGGAAGGGACATTACTGGCTCCATTATCCCTCTTAACATGACTCCTTTAACTGGTTGCCAAAAGTCAAATTAAGACATTTGGCTAAAACTTGGGAACAAGCTGAGGCAGGCGCACACAGGGAGAAAAAGATTATATGTAGCCTTAAATATGTTACATATAGAGTGTGTCCTTGAGCGCTGAGCAGATAATCACATCAATCCTACTGGAAAGAAAAACACCCAAAACCACGTAAGCACCAAAAATATCACACATATTTGACGGCATTAGACAAATGACTACGGGGAAAGACATTTTCACATCCTTGAATTAACCCTTAAAGACCCAAAGCTACATTTGGTTGAAAAATAAACTTTTTTAACCCTTTAACTCTGGAGACTTAAGCAATTCCACTGTAAAAAAAAAAAAAAAAACATTTAAACAAGAAGAAATAAGGAACAAAATTCACAAAAACTGCCAAAGAGAGCAGTAAAATGAACAAATATTAATATTAAAGTAACAACATAATATGAAACATGAACAAAGTAAGACACTAACAGAAAAGGATTCAAACAACTAAATAAATAAACAAAACTTAGAACAAAATAAAAAATAAGCAATGACATCAACAGAAACTAATAAATAATCACAAATGATCAAATAGCACAAAAAAAAGAATAAATGACTAGTGTTGTCATTTAGTTCCAGTAGTTTTATTTTGGGCTTTTTTCTTTTTCTAAATCACTTGTTTTTGACGTCCTCAAATTATTCTGAATTTTTAATCAGGGGTTAAAGGGTTAAAAATATATTTTTTAAAATGTTTTATAATTTTATATTTTGCATATTTATTTATCTTTGTTTTATCACAGACATAATTTTATTTTTATGCTTTTATTTTCCACCTTCAATCCTCTATGGAACTTATCAAGGAAATTACATTTTTTTAAAAGAATGATCTTCCTTTACTACGCTCACTTTACAAAATTGACCCTTGACCTTTATTTTGGGGTACCGTCATTTATACATGACTTTGTCTCGTTAGGGTATATGTTTTTATATTTTTTCATGAATTCTTATTATAAAAAAGATAAAAGAACAATGTCTTCATTATCCATGAACATATTTGACTGAAAAACAGAACATTTAATTTCATAAGGATTCTAAAATAAAAAATATAAAAAATATTCATGTTAGTTTGAATTCTGAAAAGTTGATGAACATAAAGTTGAATGGACAAATCAAATGTGGTTCAACCTCTACAAAAATGTAAAGCTGTGCAGTTAGTTAAATTCTAAATGCTTTAAAATTTATGGAACAATATGATTGGTTACAGGCTTGTGTTATTTTATTAAGCGTCGTCTATAAATGACATCGTTCCAGAGACGGTTAAATATGTTGCAGTGAAGGAAATACTTCAAATCTCATTGCACCTTTGTTTGAAAAATGACAATAAAGTCTGTCTGTCTGTCTGTCTGCCTACCTACCTCTCTCTCTCTCTCATTGCCCTGCCGCCTAAAAGGGGGAGAGGTTTTGTTTTTGTGTCGGTTTGTGTTGGTTGGTCTGTTTGTTGTGTTTTCGTATAAATGAGATGTGTTTTCATAATGATCAGTGACAGGGCAAATCTTGAGGAGAACCACACTGAAGGACAGATCTACTCCCATGGACGGACAGACTATAGATGAACGTCCATTTGTAAGGGGGGGGGGGCAGGTCCATCCACCAGACAGGTTAGGGAGGAGGTCCGTGGTCATAGGTCAGCTCAGGGCACAAGCAAGTCACCGCAGAGCATCCATGGCTCCTCACTCAGACACTGCCGAGAGAGCTGCCAGTCCCCCCCAGGGGGGGAGAGTGGGGAAATGGGACACCAGGTGACTAGCCATGAACAGACTTGGTATGTAAGATAGGTTCTAAAAATGACAAATACAGATCCAAGAGAGAGAAAGAGAAAGAACTCAGTGTCTGTACTTCCTCCTTCATTCTATCTCCTAGTGCAGCTTAGACTGAACTGTGACTTCAGTCTGTTTTTAACTAACCTGACCATAGTTTTTATCAAACAGGAATGTTTTCAACCTCATTTTAAATGTAGAGACTGTGTCGACCTGTTTATTATTAAATGGAAGCTGGTTCCATCAGACAGTAACCATGGTAACTAAAGGCTCTACCTCCTACTGTACTTTTACAAACCCTGGGAACTTTCAATAAACCTGCATTCTGAGAACAAAGGGTTCTATTGGGCTGGTACGGAACCAGATCATCTTTAAGATAAGAGGGGCCCATACCATTAACCCCTGACCCTAACCCTAACCCATACCATTAATGGTTTTATATGTAAGGAGGAGGATCTTAAATTGAATTCTAAACTCAACTGGTAGGCAATGAAGTGTTTGGGGTGATAGGGTCAGGGGTCAGGGTTTGGAGCACAGGGGTGATGTGTTCTCTTCTGTTTGATCCTGTTAATAATCTTGCTGCTGCATTTTGAACCAAGTGAAAACTTTTTAAGGAATATTTAGGACACGCTACAAGTAAGGAGTTACAATAATCTAATCTAGATGTAATTAATGCATGAATATTGGGGCGGCACGTGGTGCAGTGGTTAGCACTGGTGCCTCACAGACAGAAGGTTGTTGGTTCTATTCCCACACCAGACCGTTCTCCTCATGTCTGTGTGGGTTTTCTCCAGGTACTCCAGTTTCCTCCCACCATCCAAACACATGCACTGATAGTTTAACTAGTTAACTGGTTAACTGGTTAATGTAAATCACCCATAGGTGTGAATGTGACAGTGATTGTTTGTCTATATATGTTCAGTCCTGAGATGAACTGGAGACTCATACAGGGTGTACCCCGCCTTCACCCATTGTAGCTGGATTAGGCCTCTAGTGACCCCTGTGACCCTAGTGAGGATAAAGTGGGTTCAGATGATGAGACTATTTGAATATTGTTCGATATTCGAATATGTGCCCCCCCCCCCCCATGTGCGCCCCACCCCCCAAACATACATGCAATGACAGAAAGGGTAAAAGAGGAAACCAAACATTTACTGCATAAACAAGAATATTACAAATCACACAACATGTTGATCTTCCATGGGTGATTCATGTCATGATCACATGAAACATGAAACAAGGGTTTTAATTTTGAAATTGCAATAACCACAGCAAGCACTATATTCCATTTAACTGTCTCGGCCGAACCGGGTGAAACAGCTGGTTTCAACTAGAATGTCGAATGGATTTAACAACAATAGTCACATGAATCTACACCAGATACTACGCCTGTTACTAATACTGTTGCTAATACTGTTACTAATACTGTTACGAATACTGTTACTAATACTGTTACGAATACTGTTACTAATACTGTTACGAATACTGTTACGAATACTGTTACTAATACTGTTACTAATACTGTTACTAATACTGTTGTTTTAAGTATTAGTTGGTAAGGCTTCTGCTAATGCTAAAGGTGTGTGCGTGTGTGTGTGTGTGTGTGTATATGTGTGTGTCTGTGTGTGCGTGTGTGTGTGTGTGTGTGTGTGTGTGTGTGTGCAGCTTGGTTCCAGATCGTCATCCACAGACAGTGTTTCTCTGAGGGGACAATCAAAGAGGAAGTTAAAGAAGTCAGTTCTAGTTCACATTTTTATGCTGGACTTTAATCAAATGTCATTAATCAGGAACAGAAAGCCTTTCATTATTTAGCAGGAACACATGACCTTTGTGGGATGATTGGAACTGGAATGGTTTTCTCTGTCATCCCCATCGTTCTTTTCTTCTATTTGAACTCTGCCTTTTCCTGTTGATTGTCTTTATGTGGTTGAAAAAAACTGCCTGAGGAACAATTCTGGAGACAAAGCCACCAAATGATGCTCCTTTTGTAAAAAATATTTTGTTGTAAAGAGTTATGAGCTTGTCCACTCATTCATGACTCTTATTGCAGCTTTCATAAACTGCACATAAAACATTCATGACTGTTTCATGAGACATTCATTCCAAACCTTTCATGAATGTGGAAGACAGAACAATGACACATTTTCAAAATAAAACTCCAACAATTGCAAAGCACTGTGGCACGGGGCATTATTTGACAGCCTCTTGTTATAGCAGGTGGGAATGGAGGGATGTGGACGTGGGACCGGGACATGTTCTCTGGAATCCTGCAAAAAAGTGAAAAGTGCCAAATGGTTTTTTTTGAGTCTACATCATGTACATGTTTTGGGTGAAAATAAATGCGCATTAGAAACAAATTACAGTATCTTACCTCCGCTAAGGAGGTTAAATTTTTTCCAGTGTTTATCCGTCTGTCTGTGTACAACACAAAAAAAAAGTTATAGATGGACATCTTAAGAAAAAAAAACCTGGTTACAACAGTAAACACTAAAAATGTATAAACCAAGCCCACCATTGTTTGTCAGTATATACAATGGACAGCACCTTCCCTATGCTTTTTCCATTGTTTAATTCATTCTTCAGTAATTGCTGCCCATATCGCTGAGCAAACGGAGGCATCTTTTCAAGATGTCTGCAAACAAGAAAAGAGAAATATGATTACTGATGTAGGAAGATGTTAACATAGGACACTAAAACTATATCATACAGTGTCATTTTCATTGAATTCTTACTTATTACTAGCTAGTCAATGATTTTCTAGTCATGTGCTTTAGTGTCGACTTCCACCAGTTTTTATTTACATAGATTCTGCTACTGTAGTTAAGATCCATAATCGAACTAGACTAGACTGGGGCGGCTGTGGCTCAGTTGGTAGAGTGGGTCACCCAATGACCGAGAGGTTGGTGGTTCATGTCCTGGGTCTGGCTGTCCAAATGTCAAAGTGTCCTTGAATAAGACACTGAACCCTTAGTCTCCCAGTAGGACTGACAAGACCTTAGAAACCTACTGGTGTGTGTGAATGGGTGAATGTGAGGCTAATGTGAAGCGCTTTCAGTACCATGAAGGTGGAAAGGTGCTATGTAAGTGCAGACTTATTTACCATTTAACTACGGTATAAACAAAACAGCAGCTAACCTAATGCTACGTAGTCATGGTAACTCACTTCAATACTGTTGGAAATCATTATTTAGTCCTAGTTGAAAATCTATTTATCTATTTATCATTGTGAGGGAGAACGTCTGGTAGTTGGCTAAGATGACCGTAGCTAAAGGTAGTTGCTAGCTAGTGTCATTTTCACGTGTTGTATGCTAGCTGCTAAAAAATATACATGAATAAGTACTGTGGGTAATTTCATCATTTATTGTTACACATTAACTAACCAGATGTTATCTAGGGGTTTGTTTATCACTCCTTATCTTAGACAACAGTTGAGGATCGCTCACCACTTCCAATAGAGACTTTTTACAACGTTCCAGAAAGGTAGATGCTAGATTGGAACGACCGGACGAACAGGGGGTGGGACTTAGGTCCAGACGTTTTGCGAGGCTGCAGATTCCATTGCTATGGCAGTGCAGTCAAAAAGATGAATGGGGTGCATTTCATTGGACATATCTCTTCGTGGTGTGCTTTTATGTATTTTTTCTTTCATGTGGAGTGTTGTGTCAAATCTAAGCACGAGGAGGAGTTTTTTCTTATTTATTATATTCGTCTGAAACCTGATTAAATGTTAAATGTTCTTCACTTCTATAGTTGTTCCACCTTCATGGTTCAAAGCTCTTTACATTAGCCTCACATTCACCCATTCACACACACTCATACACTAGTAGGTTTCTAAGGTTCTGTCAGTCCTGCTGGGAGACTAACAAAGGGTTCAGTGTCTTGCCCAAGGACACTTCGACATGTTGGAGCCGGGACGCAAACCGCCAAACTTTCGGTCATTAGGCGACCCACTCTACCAACTGAGCCAATGCCGCCGACCTGATTAGAGTACTGACTCATTCAATACTGATTTTTACTCAAACTTTCCTGTACACCAGTGGAACTAGAGAGAGAAGAAGGCCATGGTGATGCAAAGTGACATTAAAATAATAAGACAGTGAAATAAGGCTTCAATGATTTGCAGCAGGTTTATTTTTAACAAATCAGTACTGGAGTCTAGTGGAGCTGAGCCAGTACTAGTGTAAACATGACATTAGGTAAAAAGTAGATTCAGATCCATCATTTAAGTTGTGAGTAACGTTACAGTTCATCTGAACCCATAAACACCCACAAGTAACTTTTTGTGTCAATTCCCAAATGATACCTTTTCTATATTTGACCCAGTGTTGCTACAGATCTTTAAATGGCAGAAGCTCATAGTCTCTTACATCATAAACTAACTTTGTTCTTTTTCTAGAAAAGGTTCCCAGGGCCTGGAACAAGGAAATATGTTCAATTGAAACAAGGAAATATTGGGTGTGCTTTATTTACAGTGCAAGAAAATTAACAAGAAATTTAACTGATCAAATACCAATAAATTGGATGGAGCTGTCAATTAAAATGGCATGGATCTAAAAAGACCTCTCAATCAGAAGAGGATTTTGTTTTTGGACTGATCCTCCAATCACCATGTGGAAGCTCTGCGTCCAGGCCAGCCAAGGACCACCACTCCATTCGGGGTGAATGGGGGTCAGAGACAGCTGCTACGTTTAGATGATTACATGATTTAATTTAATTCCAATATTTAGAATTTCCAGTCCCTCCAGGTTTTCTCAGGCTTTTTTTGACATTCTTTTGTCCTAAAATGTCTGATGTTTCATGAGATTTTCTGAAAAATTGTGATGAAAGTTGCGGTGCTTTTTAGGCTTTTGTTGCAGGAGGAAGTGAAGGTTGTGATAAATTGTTGCAATTTTCCCTTTTTGTGATCAAAATTAAGTAATATTTCAAATATTTAGTTACTGGAAAATAAATTCAAAGTCATTGTGATATTTTACTCAAAACGACCTTTTATGGACATGGCCAATAAACGATTACGAGGATTACAAAATATAACAAAATGTTTTTTTTCCAAATGCACCTGTTGGTTCAAAAGTTAAAGTTCATATGATCTCACAACACTGCATGAAGTTATAAAATAGAATTTAAATGTCTCAGGCAGTCCAAAAAAGAAACATTATTACTAGTACTGTGTACTATGTACTGTGTACGGTGTAGTAGAGGCAGTTCCTGACAAAAATAGAACAAAGACACTGAGATATTAAGACAAACTTTAAATATGGCAAATAAAATATTACCTGGATGAAAAAAATGCAGCAGAAAAACTACTCTTCCAAATGCACCTGTTGGTACTAGTGCATTATTTTAGTCGTCAAACGTGAACTGCTGCTGCGCACATGATTCTTTGTACTGTAAGCTTTGTTACTGTAAGTAACATCACACTGAATTCATGGGGATTGGCTGAATTTGTGTTGAAGTTGCAAATCACAACATCATGAAATCCTGGAAGGTCTGAATTTGGAATTAAAGTTATTTCTTATGTGTTTACATGGACGTGTTAATTCCAAGTAAAGGTTTCCATGGAAACGGGTGTATTCCGCTCTAGTTAATTGGACAGCTGAGGGTACAGAGAGTTCTGATTGGACAGAACATTTCCGGTAGACATTCAGATGTGAACAACATGGCAACATGGAAGGCCAGATACTACATGTGATTTTTGCATTTATTTTTGTGATAATTACAAACCAGCAGCTCGACCGAATCAACAAATGTCAGCAGAGGAATATGTGCGTCATCGTGATGAGACCAGGAGCATGTGCAAAACAACAGGAATGATGTTAAAGCAGAATTAACTGTTTACATGGCAGAAGAATTATTGAATTCAGAATTAATATTTAAATAAACTAGTGATTTTATTCTGAAATAAGTTTAATTCAGAATTATCATTTTCACCTGGAATTAGGTGTTTACATGGTTCAACTGACAGTGGAATTACATTTTATTTAGAATTAAACAGGAATAAAAACTCATGTAAACAGGGCTACTGAGGGTCCAAGGGTGGGATAAAATCATGGTATTTATTCAATGACCATCAAGTTTGGAGTCAATGACAAAAAAAAGAAAGACTCTGTGATTCACTTCCATTGAACCAAACAATTCAAATTTGGTTTTTCACTTTAATGCCATATTTCATGTTTTCTTTTTTATGTACTCCTGAGTTTTCAAGTATTTCCACATATTCTTCACATTTTGCAAATTTCTGTAAATTTTATTCATAAATAATTGAGGTAACCAATGGTACACCAATGATTCCCATATCTTAATAAGTTGCTTGGATGATCAGGTATAAAACAGATTAGACTTTAGTCAGTAGAAGTGTAGTTTATTTGGGTCTTCTTAAGGGTTAAACTCTGGTTTCAGTTTCGTACAAAGCTGCACTTCAGCTCACTAAGCAGTTTTGCACCAATGACCACAGCAGCGTAATGAGCACTGTGTCATTCAAAGCCTCAGTTAAAGTCACCCCCCCACTCCAGTAGATCCAATTACTGACTTTTACCTTATGAATGAAGCCACTGACTTTTTTTTTTTTTTTTTGCTCGTGGAGCGGATAGTGTGCCACCCCAGGATGCGTTTCAGTCTAACTAGACAACTTCATTAAATGGACTCCATTAGAGCTAATGAGGTCTAGGTCAGTGGTTGTGGGCGTGGCCTCTGCATTTAAAACAAACAGAACACGTAACTGTCTGGTGTGTGGATTCACTTGACTAACACGAGCATGTGAAGAATTTTTAACAACTGTGTGTGTATTAGGGCTGCTGCAGGTAAGACAGTTGTGGTGGGCTAACAAAACAAAAGAGAGTGAAGTACACACATCGCATGTGTGGAAATACTTCACCTTAGATGAAAAAAAAATGCACGGCCCTCTGAAGAGGCATCCGCTAGTTAACCTGAGTGATATGAGCAGCATCCGCTAGCTACAATTTGGTAAATTGTCCAAAATCCAATCAGTTCTGCCTCTCCATGATATTCATTGATATAGAAAATATAGAATTTATAAACCCAATATTTTTCAGGTTAGTTAGATATCCAGTGGCAGTGGTTGGACCAATAATCAATGACTTTTATACAAACAGCAATGTAGTGCAAAACAAATTACATTTCATAAAGAAAATAAAGTCAATTTTGCCAATATTCTGCCTCAGTGTATCAAAGACTCTTAGTAACAGAAGCAGAAAATACTTGAAATTGTCATTTCAGGTTGTTCACATTTTTTAAAGTTTTTTCACATTTTATTGTTACAGGATAAGGCATTGTCATATTTTTTGTAGTAAGATGATGGAAAACATTTGAAGTCATCATCATTTATAGGTAAAAAAAAAATGAAAAGAAAATATGGAGGAATTTAATAGGTGCATCCATCATCATCCATCATCATCCATCATTTTCCTGCTGAGTCTACACAAGAAAGTGAAAGGTTTGAATTAGTCCAATCTGACACAGACTCTGAACTTAGGCCACAAGTTAAAACATATGTTACTCACCTTCAGGTACTCATCAGCAAACACTTCGAATTAGGGTTGGGACCCGTTTGAACGATTCTGGGTCCATAACAGTTCCCCTTAAATGGTTCCGGTTCCTATAATGGTTTGAAATATATACTTTTTCAAAAATAAAATATGTTTATTTTTTATGTTACATCATTCTATATTATAATACAAGTTCATTAACACAGATTCAAACAGATAAATGCAGATTTATTGTAATTATTCCACATTTTACAAAAACATTTACCATTAAATGTTAAATGTTCTGGTTAACTGGTTAACTGGTTAACTGGATAATCTAAATGTTGTTTTCCGCCTTCATGGTTCAAAGCTCTTTACATTAGCCTCACATTCACACATTCACACACACTCATACACCAGTAGGTTTCTAAGGTTCTGTCAGTCCTACTGGGAGACTAAGGGTTCAGTGTCTTTGTCCAAGGACACTTGGACGAGACGCAAACCGCCAACCCTTCAGTCATTGGACGACCCGCTCTACCAACTGAGCCACAGCCGACCGTATTAGTATAAGAACCTCTCGTCATCTGAACCTGTTTTATCCTCCCAAGGGTCACAGGGGTCACTGGGGGTTTAATCCAGCTCCAATGGAAGAAGGCGGGGTCAGAGGTCACCCAGTATGCGTCTCCAGTTCATCTCAGGGCTGAACATATATAGACAAACAATCACTGTCACATTATTATTTTATTAATAATTAAACATATGTTTGTCAATAGTTAACATTATGTTACTCATAAATAGTCAGACAAATATGGCAACATTATCATTAGTGTTCTAACTAACAGATGTTCAGTATAACAACATATATAGCTGCTGAGTCACACTGACATTTGAAGCTCTGTGGATTATAGTATATGCTTTATGTAATATAGTATATTCTTTATATAATAAAGTATATTCTTTATATAATATAGTATATTCTTTATATAATAAAGTATATACTTTATATAATATAGTATATTCTTTATATAATAAAGTATATACTTTATATAATATAGTAGTACCCTGAAGAGAGGGAAGCGGCTGCTCTCCCCTCTCTCTCTCTCTCTCTCTCTCTCTCTCTCTCTCTCTCTCTCTCTCTCTCTCTCTCTCGAGGCAGACATCCTCCAGCTCTCAAACACAGTGCATGTCTTTATGTTAATGTTATGTTTTACAAGACGTTTCTTCGTGGTGGACGTGCTTCAATCTTTGCACGAAATTAAGATATTGCATTTATTGCTCTTTCATTTCCACATCTCTGAAAGTATAGCTACACTTTGGAGCATTTACTTTTTGTCATCTTCAGCATTGTTGCATTCACAGCGCTGTTCTTAGCGGCTTGCAAGCTAGCTGACAGGTAACCTTTTGTGCTTCTGTGGCGGCAGGTGTTGCTCCGACACCCGGGATTCAGAGGGAGATGTTCTCAGTTAAATGTTGTGGGTGTCTCCCACTAGGGTGACCCCTGGCATGAAAGAGGAAAGGAGGACACTTGTGTCCAAAAAAGAGGACAAAACCCCTAAAGTTAGGGCAGGGTTTTTATTAAATTATTTGATCTCACTCCTTTAGGTTTAATAATATTAGGTTTATTATTAACTACACATGGTTTATTATTAACTACACAGGGTTTATTATTAACTACACAGGGTTTATTATTAACTACACATGGTTTATTATTAACTACACAGGGTTTATTATTAACTACACAGGGTTTATTATTAACTACACAGTGTTTATTATTAACTACACAGGGTTTATTATTAACTACACAGGGGATAGACACAGTTTTTCTATTACTTACTACATGCTGGGTTTGTGACAGCTCAGAGTAAAGTGGATGCACACAGAAGTGTTTTACTCTACGACTCTGCGCCTGGGCCCGCACTCTGGATTGTCATTTTGACAGGCTAAATTTAGCAGCCACATTTTGTGCTAAGAGAGAGGCACCTTCCCCAGTGGGATGTATGCTATCTCTGCTAATCAGCCCAGGCTTTCCCCAGAACGCACGCCAATTATCTATGAAAACAATGTCGTTTTCGGAGCACCACCTCGACAACCAGTGGTTAAATGATGAGAACCTAGAGGACATCTCATCACTGGCCAAATTAGGCAGGGGTCCAGAGAACGCTACGGTGTTACACATCGATTTAGCAAGTTTACACACCGATGCTACGTTCAGTTTAAGAACCTCTGATTGTTTCTGTCGGACATCTTTACCACCAGCGTGGATCACGATGCGGCAGAAGCTAGCCCTGCTCTGCTGTAAAAGCCTAAGGTTTCCTTCGATGTCACCACTGACAATAGAACTGCCAATGATAAAAGTGTCTGGTTCAGCGGGTACGGCGCCGAGGGGTTCAAATCTATTACAGACGTGAACCTCTTGGTGCGCTATGTTTTTGCGTTTAGCAATACGCTTCCCCCGTACTGTCACAAACCGATCCCTGGACTCTCCCGGCTGCACGGGACTGGCTGGGGGGCTAGCCACGCTAGCATACCTATGGCTATTAGCACAGCCTGTGGTCCCTGCAGCTACCTCACTATAGCTAGTCCTAGCATTAGCCTCCAAGCTGCAGAGCCGTGCTTCTAACTCAGAAACACTGTCCTCCAACCTTGACACTAAACTACACTTCCAACAGCTACTTCTGTCCTCAGTAAAGGAGGCAGGGACTCACTGTACATACAGCACACTGAGCATCAAATACTGAAGAAGAAGAACTAGCCATGGCTAAGGGAAGCTAGGCTAGCGGAGTTAGAGAGGAAAGTTGTTAAAAGACAAACAATACACTCACCGGATGTGATGTTCTGATGTCTCTCAAATATATATTTAGTTGGATCACAAGGACTTTGAATTAATTTTCCAGTATCTAAATATTTCAAATATTACTTAATTGTTATTACAAAAAGGGAAAATCACAATTATTTATCGCAAATTTCACTTCCTCCCGCAACAAAAACCTAAAAACCACTGCCAAACCACTTTCCTCTACATTTTTCAGAAAAGCTCCTGCAACATCAAACATTTTAGGACAAAACAAATGTCAAAAAAGGCCTGGCAAATTCTGGAGGGACTGATATCGGATATTTTTTGATAGGTGGTGCAGCTCTTGTGTCTGCCTCTGAATTCTGTCTAAAAGCAGAGCTGGAACAGACTGTGACTTTAGACACTGACGTCTTTTTTGGAAACTGAACCTAAAGAAGTGAGACAGACTATTAAAGTCCTTCACAGAAACTGTAAATATGACAGAGCTGTCAGTGAAAACATGTTCCTCCAACATTCAAAGGAACTGACAGGAAGTGGTCCAGCAGACCCATGAGCCTCAGCCACAGTTGCTATGGAGACATAAAGAACCAGCCATTGCCATGGATCTGTCTGTGGCTTTGAAACCCTCACATGGAAACATATTTATACTTAACCCATTCTGTTAAAGGGCTCTTGTTAGGTCTCACTGCGGACCACGTCCAGGGCAAAGCCTATTGAGTCTGTCATGATTGCAAGGGACACATCCCTTTGAGCTCAAATTTGACCCTCTGAACATTTGAGTAGATATAGGTTTTGCAAAAGTCGGTAAAGAAATGTGTCTACAGCGCCCCCTTGAAAAGTCAAATATATTGCATTTGGTCAAATCACATGTCGAATCATGGATTTTCGCTGTCATCATATTTGAACAAACTAGACAAGTGGGACATCAAAACTTATCCAAATGTTTTGGAAAAGTTGCATCGTTTTTCTGCTACAACATCACAACATTTTCAGGAAAAATTACCGTAAATTCCGGATTATAAGCCGCTACTTTTTTCCCAAACGTTCAACCTTGCGGCTTTTTCAGTGATGCGGCCAATTTATGTAATTTTCCTAACGGCCGCCAGAGGCGCTCGAGTAGAAAAGGTCAGATTTAGACCGGTGGAATATATGCGTCGAGGAAGACTGAATGAAAAAGGAGGGGTGGAACAAACGCGGGGTGACGGGTTTAAGTGGGAGCGGTAAAGTTGACGGACAGGTGTACAGGGGGTAAAAAGTTGCTTAAAGAAAAACCCGCGGCGGTGTGTGAGAGAAGACAGAGGCTCGACCAGACCCTGTGGATTATTTTTGCACGTTGGCACGGAGGAGTTTGACCTGAACTCTCTGCCAAAGATTAAAGTTATCGCTGACTCTGCGATAGATGAGGCGAGGCGGCGACCAGCCACCTGTTTGTGGATGCGGCGGACATTTTTCCCTCCCTTACCTTTGGAAATATACACTTTTTTTCCCTTGGATTACTTTCAACGGGACCCGGACTCTGCAGGTCTGCATCAAACCTTAAGTATCATTTTCCATTCATTTTGCCGGCTGTGATTTTTGGACTGTGGACTTTAACCCTTGTGCGGTCCTTCGGGTCAAAGAGACCCGGTGGCTCACAAATGTACCTTTTTATACGTACTGTAGGATGCCATTGCTTACTACTGAAAACAGTAATATATCCTTGGGGGGGTGGGGTGATGAGTCTATGGAACTGAACTTTGGAATCTGGGTTTTTAAGACCCGATTGTAGGACACAGCCAGTGTGCCTTTTACGAAGGACCGCACAAGGGTTAATGAAGGACATTTAGTTTCATTCGCGGGACTTGAAGTCGGGTTTGGGTTAATTGTGTGTTTGTGTTACATGTTTTAATGTGGGCACATGCGGCGTATATACAGGTGCGGCTTGTGTATGTACAAAATCTGTTTTCCTCTTAGAATGAGGTGGGTGCGCTCAGGTGCGCTCTATAGTCCGGAAATTACGGTAAATAAATGATAAAATTAATTAATTAAATAATAAATAGCTTCAGCTCAGACATACAAACACCCATTTGGCTCAAATTTGACTCAGATGTCTATCTGCCGGGACTACACCTGTTTATCAATAGAAATTGCATTTTTGCTCGATAGCGCCCTCTACAAATTCGCCTTTACTAAAATGTCTGTCGTTCTGACATACAAATATTTGGCTCAAACTTGACTCAGTTGTAAGTCTCATAGTTCTACATCCATTCAACACACAGAATTTCAACTAAGTCACTCGATAGGACCCCCTACATATTTATACAAAACTGTGTTTCTGGCCGAATATGGTACACTGTCTGCTGTTGTCGACGGTCACGTGGAAAGGTGGTCGCAAGGGACGGTGAAGGCCTTTGAGATTGCTTGCAGTTTTCATTTACTTTCTTTCTTTTTTTTTTTTTGCAAAACCTACTTGTGACCCCCCCCCCCCCCCAAGGGGAGGCGAGGGGTGTTGGTGCCACCCCACCCAAAGGAAAGCACAGTACTGACCGTAGCGGCTGTGGCTCAGTTGGTAGAGTGGGGCGCCCAATGACCAAGAAGTTGGCGGTTCGCGTCCCAGCTCTGGCTGTCCACATGTCGAAGTGTCCTTGGGCAAGACACTGAACCCTGACTTAGGCCCCCAGTAGGACTGACCTTTGACCTTAGAAACCTACTGGTGTATGAGTGCGTGTGTGAATGTGAGGCTAATGTAAAGCGCTTTGAGCACCATGAAGATGGAAAAGAACTATATAAGCGCAGGCCATTTACTTACCTTGGCGTAGGTGTGCGTTCTCAGATATTAGGTGTTAGATATTAGGCCAATATAGGTACCTACCACTGGTGTAAACCCACCTACCACTGGTGTAAACCCACCTACCACTGGTGTAAACCCACCTACCACTGGTGTAAGCCCACCTACCACTGGTGTAAACCCACCTACCACTGGTGTAAGCCCACCTACCACTGGTGTAAACCCACCTACCACTGGTGTAAGCCCACCTACCACTGGTGTAAACCCACCTACCACTGGTGTAAGCCCACCTACCACTGGTGTAAACCCACCTACCACTGGTGTAAGCCCACCTACCACTGGTAAGCCCACCTACCACTGGTGTAAGCCCACCTACCACTGGTGTAAACCCACCTACCACTGGTGTAAGCCCACCTACCACTGGTGTAAACCCACCTACCACTGGTGTAAGCCCACCTACCACTGGTAAGCCCACCTACCACTGGTGTAAGCCCACCTACCACTGGTGTAAGCCCACCTACCACTGGTGTAAACCCACCTACCACTGGTGTAAACCCACCTACCACTGGTGTAAGCCCACCTACCACTGGTGTAAGCCCACCTACCACTGGTGTAAACCCACCTACCACTGGGGCATCCCTCCCCCATTAAATCTCCTTTCCTCTCATTGGTTGAAGTGGAAGAGAGAGAGGGAAAAGGGCGTGGTTGGATGTAACAGCTGATCAGATCTGCACCATTAGCTCCTCTCCTTGCTCTTAAATGTTCATCCAGACGCACACTGTGGCACCAGCTGGGTTTTTTTGTTTTGGTTGAACAGGGTTTGGATTTTACTGAGGAGTCTTTATGGTTCTGAAGTTTTGTTGTTTTAGTTTTAGGTTTGTAGATGATCAGTGGTTCTATTTTCAAGTTTAATTTCATAAACCCATAACACACACACTCCTGCAAGTTAATATAATATAATATAATATAATATAATATAATATAATATAATATAATATAATATAATATAATATAATATAATATAACTTTCTCACTCCACACTGTAAACCCGAACATTCATAAAAATTAAATATATTAAGTTGTGAAGTTTTAGTAATAGTACTACTAACTTAAATGTATTTAATTGCTGTAACATGTTCTTCTTTTTAAGTAGCTACTTCCAACTAATATTTTTTATTAAGGGAAACTATTGTGGATATAAGTGAACAGAACTGAACATATGAGGAAAAACTGAGTGGAATTAAGTCATTAAATGATTAGAATGATACTGGAGTTACTTGTATTTATATTGTTTCAAATAAGGATGATTAAAAAAATAACCTAAAAATAGAACCAGTGATCACCTCCAGGGTGTTCGGTGGTGGATGGGGTTTTGTTTCTGACACTCTGGAAACCTGTCTGTGAGCTTGTGCTAAGGTGTGTCGGTTTGAAACTACCACTACACCAGCTGCGCCACGCTTACACCTGCCTTCAGCTGGTGAGCTTTGTGCACTGTCTAAAGTCAGTGAAACTGTCACTGCGCCGTAGCTGGATCAGGGGTCACCTCACACCTATCTTGGCTCGAGCCCAGAAAATCTAAACTGAAGATTTTTGAAGTTGATTCAATGTTTTACTTTTTTCAGTGCATTTACTATTATTAACAGATAGGAAACTACATGTAGGCTCCAAAATGGCATCATGACCTTTGACCTTGAGTGACCTCGAAAGGTCAAACCTATAGTCTCACATTATGAGATGGAGTTGTTCTTTAAATGTTTGCAAGGGGGCGGAGTTTGTTGTGCCAGGAGTCCATTGGTTAAGTGTGATCAGTTATTTGGACAGATTTATTTTTGCCAGTGTGGAGAATTGTTGGCGTCTTATTGATGCTGAATCAACAGATGGAAGTATCCAAACATCATTCCAACCATGTTTCATTGGTTTTGTCAAACATGAAGTGAAGTCCAAAGCAAAGTCTGGCCTGTGAACGTGTGCTGACAGAACATTGTTAAGACAGAGGGTCGAGTGGAGGAAAGAAATGACTTTATACTGTCACCACTATCTGATCCATTTGACAGTGGTCATGTGATCACAGCTGCAACTAAGTGTATTAGTCTGATTTCTAGTCCAACTATATGATCAGACAGAATCACCTACAGAGGAAAGAAAAACGGATTTATAGACAATAGATCTGGAACTGATCTGAACAAGATCAGTTCACTGCTTCTACTGGAGTCTGTTTTTTCTTTTAATTAAAAAAATATAATAATAAAATAGCATACACACACACACACACACACACACACATACACCCGCCCAGGACTCGGCTCAAGACCATGGGTGACAGGGCCTTTGAGGCTGCTGCCCCCCGTCTGTGGAACGCCCTCCCTGACCACCTCAGGGCTCCACAGATGCTGGACTCATTTAAAAAAGGACTTAAAACCTTTTTATTCTGCACTGCCTTTGCAGACTAATTGCTTTTGCTGTTTTTAGTTGTTTTTTACTGCTTTTATTGTTTTTTTATCACTGTTTTTTTTTTACTGTTTTACTGTGCACTTTGAGATTTGCCAGCAAATGTAAAGTGCGTGACAAATAAAATCCATTATTATTATTATTATTATACATATATATATATATATATATATATATATATATATAGAAAGTAAGAGGTTTAGCCATGAAATGTTTGTCCCCTAAAGAGGACAAAAATACATTACTGGGTCTCAGGAGTGTGTTTGTGTGTGTGTGTGTGTGTGTGTGTGTGTGTGTGCGTGTGTGTGTGTGTGTGTGTGTGTGGTATTTTCTAAATTAACCCTTTCAGACCTTAATTATGTTCCTAGGTGTGTAAAATATAATAATTACTTTTCCCCATCCCTATACAACCAGACATGAGAATTAATATTTTTTTAAAGCAAAACTCTTTCCTTGTTAAATGTATTTTTTGTCCATAGTTAAAATACCAACACTGTCATATTCACATCACATGGCACAGACATATCATGCTATAACTCAATGAATACTGTAGATATCACCATGAAATTACATGGACACATACATATAGCTTATGTGTATCAGATGCAATAATCTATTTGAGGAAAGTTCAAAGGTCAAAGTCATATTTAGCAGAAAGGTCAAAATCACATTATTGGCTGTAATTCAAGAACAGGTTGTCATAGAAACTTGAAATTAGAAACAAACAGGGGTGAGATTACTCATTCTCTGAATACTAGTTTGTTTGTTTTTTTGTTTTGTTGCAATTTACCCCAAAAAACAAGCATGAAATGTCTAAATTCAGTCACTTTAGTTTTATTTTCTGTGGATGTCTTTGAAACAATTTCTCTGTGACACAAACACAGTCCACCGTACCCATGTCACAGTACACATGTATTTGTCCTGAACATCCTGGACATTTACACCTTGTTGTTTAAATCTATCTTCATCTTCCTCATCACTTCCAAAAATGTCAATATCAGAAATAGTTCCATCTCCAATCAGTTCAGGGGCTGTATATTCTGCATATGGAATGTTTTCAGCTGATTATCTTGTTCTGAAGAACTGTTTTATAGTAATAAGTTCATTCATCAATGTTGGATCGTTCAGTTCAATAACATGTTTCAGACCCACTGTCTATTAGAATGAACAATGTTTGAAAACATGCACTAATACATTTGATATTACACATTAATTCATATGTTCCATCAATACTAAAACTATTAAACCTTGGCACAAATATCTATAAATGTGAATAAAACTGTTGAAAACAATCCTCACTTTAACGTGTGGAGTGAAGGCCTGACATGTTCAGTGGTGGATTTGTTTCATACAGGAACAAGAAAAGTGATACTGTGGTTTGATTGGTTGGTAAGGGTCCAATTAAATGTACTTCAGGGTTCAAGTGTTAAATGTTGCAAAAGTTAAAAAAAAAACAGCAACTGTCATGTGACGTCCAATGTAATGGACGCAGGGTCTGAAGGGTTTAGCAAAAATATCTTCCAGTGGAACCAGTTACACTGATCTTAGTCAGATTAGTTCAATCAGATTAGTTCCAGATCTACTGTCTATGACGTTCCTCAGTAGGTGATTCTGTCTGATTTTAATCTGATCACATACATGCACTAAATATGAGACTAATCCACTTGGTCAGATTTAGAAATTTGAAGTTGTCATTGTTACTAATCTGTAAAATTTCTGTCTTTTAATAAAAAAAACCTAATAAAATAAAAACTATCCAAACAAAATGGATGTGAATAATTTGATTTATTTTTCTTTTGACATTTCACTTTATTCACATTTGTATTGTTACAGGATGTGTGTATTTTATTGGTTTTATCAAAGAAATGTAGAGGATTTTTTTTTTCCAAAACATGAAGTGAAGTCCAAACCAACAGTCTGGCTTGTGAACGTGTGCTGACAGAACATTGTGAAGATAGACGGAGGCTCCAGTGGAGGAAAGAAAGGAGTTTATACTGTCACCACTGTTACACTGTCATCACTATCTGATCCATTTGAAAGTGGTCATGTGATCACAGCTACGCCTGGAGCATCTAGTTGAGTGAATCAAATTAAATTAAATTAAATTAAATTAACCCTAACCCTATGCAATTTAATTTGATTCACTCAACTAGATTTTTTTTTATGTGTGACCATAAAAAGTCAAAATAATTTAGACTTTTTATCTCATAATTTTGACTTTGCTTAGTGGACCTTATAGTCCAGTACGCCTTATAATGTGGAAAATACAGTCATTAGTTTTCATCAGCTGACAGTAGAAACTGCGACAAGCACTTTTTTCTTTGACAGACACTTCTCTCAGAATGGACGGAGCATACGTAAACAAAATTTAAGACTCAAATGACTTACACTTTAGACCAGGAATAAAAATATGGGTGTTTTTAAGACATTTTAAGGCCTATAATTTAAGTTTCTGAATTGTAGACATTTTAAGACTTTTTTAGACCCTGTGGGAACCCTCTAAACTACTACAGTAGCACATTAGATTTGCTGTCGTTAGGGGGGCTACAGTAGCATAGCTAGGCTAGGTATGAGCAAGAAATTTAGGAAAAAGGGGGAAAAGTGATCATTTAGATGAAATGTAATCATTATAACATATAAAAGGTCATATGTGAGATTAAAATAATGCATAATTATGAGATAAAAACTCAAAATTATGAGATACATATGAGATAGGAAACCCTGTCTATGAGAAAAAGAGTTGAAATTATGAGCTAATTCACATTTCTCTCCATGGATTTTCCCTCTGAATGCACTTATTTTTTACAGTTTACTTTGAAAACATCACAAGTCTATTCTGAAAATGTAAATAGTATAAAGTACATATATTTATATAAATGTAAAGAGTATAAAGTACAGATATTTATATAAATGTAAAGAGTATAAAGTACATATATTTATATAAATGTAAAGAGTATAAAGTACATATATTTATATAAATGTAAAGAGTATAAAGTACATATATTTATATAAATGTAAAGAGTATAAAGTACAGATATTTATATAAATGTAAAGAGTATAAAGTACATATATTTATGAACAAATGTAGGGAGTAAAAGTATAAAATTAATACTCCAGTAAAGTACAGATACCTAAAACATCAACTTAAGTACAGTAAAGGAAGTATTTTTACTTAGTTACTTCCATCTGTGTTGGACAGTGGTGTTCGGGGCAGATCTGGGGCCCACCCACTAGCTTAAATGTTAGCTTTGTGCTCTGACCACAGGACGAAGCTGCTGACAGGAGGTTTCTAACCACAGTGGTGCATCATGGGCCAAAACCACAGTCTCCTAATCACCAACACATTTGTTTTCTATTAACATAATCACTCAGATTGAATATTAAACAATATGGAAGTCAGTTTTGTTAAGAATAAATGTAGTATAATGTCATGCGTATGTCGAAATGCTCTTGTGGGATTCTCATTAAATACAAATATTCATATGGTGTCATTTTCACAGACGTATGAGCTGACATGTACACCCACCATCTGCTGCAGCCCAGGCCTTGTCTCACCCTTCATTAGGGACAGAGGTGGTTAAAGTACTCCGATTATGTACTACAGTAGAAGTACACCTACTGGTGAAAAATACTCTGATAAGAAGTAGACGTACTGATTGAACTGCTTTACTGAAGTAAAAGTAAAAAAGTACAACTTATCAAATGTAATAAAGTAAAAAGTAAAACAGCACTTTTTGCCATGAATGAAATAAATAATAATAATAATAATAATAATAATAATAATAATAATAATAATAATAATAATAATAATAATAATAATAATAATAATAATAATAATTTAAGAAGGGGAATTAGTGTAGATTATGTGTTTGATCAGGTCACAGTATTTAGTTTTGCGGGAATGGGCAGGAAATGTTAGCCTAGCCATGCTAGGCGCTCCTAGCGTCAGCACATCTATCGTAGTCTAGTTTCACTCAATGTAACTTTTGACTAGATTTCCCTGAAACTGGTCGACCAATCACATTGAAGTATAGAGTCAGAGGGCGGGCCTAACAAAGTGATGCTGCGATGATTCAGAGAGAAACAAGTGTAAACAACCATAGAAGAAGAACAACAACAGGTGTAGATTTCCTTTTATCACAGATGAGTGAAGAATGTGAGAAAACGTCAACAATCTTTAAATTCTTTTTACAGAAGCGACAACAGTCGTTCAGCTCCATAATCCACCATTTTGTTTAGTCATTCCTAACTTTCTCCAGACTCTTCCGTCAACTTTCCAGCGCTCTAACTACGTCATCCTAAAGATTACAGGGTTTAAACAGAGATTCTTTAGTTGAATTTACTTCCTTTTTCATTCCCTCCACAATATTTTTTACTATCAACACGACGTTAAACTGTAGCTGCAAAGTCAGCAAGTCAGGGTATTTAAATGGGAAGAAACATAATAATAATAATATAGACTTTTATACTGTAAAAACAGTATCTCATTAAAAAATAAATTGGAAACAAATGGGGGAGGGCATAAGTTAGCCCCGTCCTCTCAGACATATGTCAATGACATCATTATATTGCGCCAGTTGTTATGGTAACATCACTAACAAAAAACACCAAAACACAGCGGCAGCAGAAGAGGAAATCACAAGACGAGACGTGGACAAGGGATAACGAAATGCATTAGAAAATCTTGAACGATTGCTGAGCATCATTGACTCACACACACACACACACTCACACACACACACACACACACTCACACACACACACACACACACACTCTCACACACACACACACACTCACACACACACACACACTCTCACACACACACACACTCTCACACACGCACACACACTCACACACACACACACTGCGGCGCTTCAGTCACTTTTTAAAACGAGGTCGAGCGATATTATGTTAAAAGCTCATTTTAAATCATCACACATAGAGAAAATATTTGATATTCCAGTAAATTCTGCTGCTAAGTATGGTGTAAAAAAACTTTCAGATTACCACCTCTGCTGTTCTGCATAAACTCCTTTTGCCGTCGTCCACCTGTCATGTGGAAAACACAACTCATCCACCGCACTTTTGGATTTCATGGTGGAAACTTACTGTCCCAGTCTAGCTGCTATAGAAGTTCTAGCTTTGGGTTTAGTTTATGTTTAGAGCAAATAAGTCGTAGCACAGATTAATTGAGGAAGCATCTTAAATCAATCCACAGTAACATCACAGAACAAGCATGGACCCCCTGTTTACCTGTTCTGTTCAACTGTTTCGTTTCTTTGAAATTTTTAAGGAAAAACAAAGAAAGTAACGCAATAATACTTTTCCTGGTAACTATTTACTTTGTTAGTGGAGTAATGCAGATAGTAACACAAATACTTTTTTGTGGAAGTAACTAGTATTTGTAATTAATTACTATTTCAAAGTAACTTACCCACACTGGTCCCAACACTAAACAGACACAGCTGTAGCTGTTGTAGTTTCGTCCCTGAATCCTTGTTTGATGGTTATTCGATTCCATGTGTGATTTCACCACCTTCACCCCCATCCACATAACATTTCTAGCTTTCTTACATACGTTGCAATAATCCTCTCGGCTGTTGCCAACTACAGGCCTAAGCCAGTCTTTGAACAAAGCTTCCTCCAGCCAGAGACATTTGAAATAACGCCATGAACTAGCGCAGATTTGGCAGCAAGACAGCTAGTCGCCTACTCAGGGGTGTGTTTCTCGAAACCAAGGCTGCTAGCTATGTTAGCTAGTTTGTTGTTTACAATGACAACCACCCATGTTGCTAACTGGCTAACAACTATGGTTATGAGAAGCATGACCCTGATTGGCTCAACGCGCACAAGGTACAAGTCAGGTCATTCAGGTCCTACTTGGAACATAAAAACAAATTCACGCAAGTTTATTAATTCAAGGAGATAGGCTTGCATTACATAAATTACAAAATGTATTTTAGACACATTATGGAGGTAAAAAAATTACTACCTGGTCAAATGACATTTATTACTTTTTAATACTTTTTACAAGCCTTAATTTGGTCTAATTTCATTTACTACCTTTCACTAGCTTTTACAACCCCCCGACAACCCTGGATTACACTGACTGGTTGTAGTACCGTCCTATTGCATACAGAGGGATTTGAAAGACAACCTTTTAGCCCCGCCTCCCCTGACTATGAAACACCACTAGACCCATACATGGAATGAATAGGGATAGCACTGCTAGGCTAAGGAAATGTAGGAAAAATGGAAAAAAAAGAAGTCACAATTGAGATAAAGTTTGCCTTGTCTCATCATCCACTTTATCCTCACAGGGGTCACTGGGGTGAAGGCGGGGTCAGAGGTCACCGTGTATGAGTCTCCAGTGCCATTGGTTCAGTTGGTAGAGTGGGGTCGCCCAATGACCGAGAGGTCGGCGGTTCGCATCCCGGCTCTGTCTGTCCACATGTCCAAGTGTCCTTGGGCAAAGACACCGAAGCCTTTGTTAGTCTCCCAGTAGGACTGACAGAACCTTAGAAACCTACTGGTGTATGAGTGTGTGTAAATGGGTGAATGTGAGGCTAATGTAAAGAGCTTTGAACCATGAAGGTGGAACACAACATTTAGATTAACCAGTTAACCAGTTAACCAGTTAACCTATCAGTGCATGTGTTTGGATGGTGGGAGGAAACTGCACACAAAGGTCTAGTGTAGGATTTGAACCGGGGACCTTCTGTCTGTGAGGTACAAGTGTTAACCACTGCTCCACCCGAGACAAAGTTATCATTTTGAAATTTTAAAAAGTCAAAATTGTGAGATAAAGTCATAAATAACAGATTAATGCATAATTATGAGATAAAAATCAAAATTCCAAGTCACTAAGCGCAACCGCAATGAATCCATTTATAAGGAGCACAGTCATTTTAAGTGTCCCTTTAGACTGGAAAATACAGTAGTTTACCACCACCAGAGGGAGAATGTGAGAGTGAATGAATGATGGATCCACTGTGCACTTTGAGTATGGATGCCATAGAGAAGCACGACATGAATGTGATCCAATATTCTTAAACCTTCAAACTCAGACATTGGTTTACTTCAAATGGAAAGGGGTCACGGGTGCCTAGTCCTGGTCCTTGAGGGACACTATCCTGCATGTTTTAGATGTATCCCTCATCTAACACACCTGATTAAATGGTCAGCTTGTCATCCAGTTCTGCAGAAGACTGATAACAGTCAGGTGTGCAGACAGAGGGAAACATCTCAAACATGCAGGACAGGTTTGGGCACCCCTGCTCTAAGTGGAAGTTGGTGCAATTTACACATAGTCCCAGATACTTTAAATATTACTCACTCACTTTAAGTGAAACCTGTCACACTCATTGCTTTTCCATTGGATATCTGTGCATTTACTAAATGTAAAAACAACAGAAGTTCATAATATCATTTTCCATTGAGTCACAAAACACCAAACATTCATACACTAGTGTTAGTGACACTGTGGAGGACAAAGGACACAATGGACTGACTAGGATTGGAACCACCAACCCTTCAGTTAACCCTTTAGGACTGTTTTCCAAAAGTGGAAGTAACTAAGTACAAGTACTTCCTTTACTGTACTTTACTATTGATTACTTTGATATCCTAGACAAGTTGACATAGTTTTTGAACTCTGTTAAGCTAATAATAAGCTATTGATGACCTTGGGTATATCATACCTTAGAGGACATTTTGCAAACATGTGGTACACCTTATTTTGCGATAGCTTGTCCCTTACCCTAGTGTTGTAATCATAGAAGTTAGTGTTCAGTGGAAAATGTATGCTAAGGATATTAGGAGGGAGTTCTCTGTTTATGTTTTGATAGAGTGAAAATATTAATCTTTAGTACTTCCTGGTTTTTGAATAGAGGTTCTGTATGGCTGTTGTATTTACTACAGTATTCTTATTGCCATTGGAATCCCCATACTAGTACACCATAATTTAGATGTGGCATAATCAATGTATTGTTTCGTGTTTTCTTGATAAAATCAGGAAGGAAGTGTTTTAGTTTATTGATTATGCCATTTGTTTTTGATATTTTCATCACTACCTTGTTTATGTGGTCATTCCAGGTCAGGTGAGTATCTAAGACAATACCTAGGAAATTAAAGGCCTTCACACACTCTATTCACTTTCCACCAATTCTGATATCTGGGATCACCAGATATCAGAATTGTCATCATGGATTTGGTTTTATCTATATTGAGTGATAGCTTGTTTGCTTTCAACCAGTCTACAATTTTTCCCAGGAGCATCCATTGGTAGTGATAGTAATGGATGCTCCTATGTTTGTGTTCTGTGTTTCTATGGAAGTGGATAAGGATGTATCATCAGCAAATAGTGTGAAACTAAAGATATCACTCACTTTAATAATGTCATTTATATAGATCAGGAATAACAGGGGCCCCAGGACGGACCCTTGGGGGACCACAGTGGTGATTTGTCTTTTTTCAGATACCGTTCCATCGTAGTCAACAAACTGTTTTTTTTCTGACAGATAGTTTTGCAAGAGCATTAAGGCTCTGTTTTGGATGCCATATTATTTCAGTTTGTTAAGCAAGATGCTATGGTTAACTGTATCGAAAGCTTTAGAAAGGTCTATAAAGATGCAGAGTGGAATCTTTCCAACATCCATCTGTTGAATAATTGTTTCAACCAGATCTAGTGCTGCTAGTTCAGTAGAATGTTTGGATCTGAATCCGTATTGATGCTTATAAAAAAGGTTGTTGTCTTTGAAATATTCCTTTATTTGGTTAGAGATTAACCTTTCAAATACTTTAGAGAAAGTCTGTAGTAGAGAGATCAGTCACCCTACATCCACCTAGGTTTGGTGCCCCTGCTCATTTTGAAAATGTGCAGGAAAATAAACAGAAATGTGTTTTCCACAGAAAACACATGAACCAGTTTGATTTGACATTTTATCCAGTTTGTGCAGCAGCTACTGTGGCGCTGTCTTCTGTTGTAGATGCTAATGCTAATGCTACTTCAGATTCGCTGCAATGGGGGAGGGGCTTAACAACGCCACTGTCATGGTGACGTGTAGTGGACAGACTTTTTCTGAGTGTCTGGTTTCTCTGTTGTTTTCGATGACTGATTGTAAATCCATTAGTAGAGGGGACACACCACACAGACAGTAGAGGGGACACACCACACAGACAGTGGAGGGGACACACCACACAGACAGTGGAGGGGACACACCACGCAGACAGTAGAGGGGACACACCACACAGACAGTGGAGGGGACACACCACACAGACAGTGGAGGGGACACACCACGCAGACAGTGGAGGGGACACACCACGCAGACAGTGGAGGGGACACACCACACAGACAGTGGAGGGGACACACCACGCAGACAGTGGAGGGGACACACCACGCAGACAGTGGAGGGGACACACCACGCAGACAGTGGAGGGGACACACCACGCAGACAGTGGAGGGGACACACCACACAGACAGTGGAGGGGACACACCACGCAGACAGTAGAGGGGACACACCACGCAGACAGTGGAGTGGACACACCACGCAGACAGTGGAGGGGACACACCACGCAGACAGTGGAGGGGACACACTTGCAGCATGTGTTGGTAATTCTGGGTGACCCAATCAGATTACAAAAGTGGTCTTCAGTAGAATGACACCTTTGAATGAAGCAAAAAAAGTTACATCAACCAAAAAAAAAAAACTTGAACAAAGAAAAACATAATAATAATGTCAAATAATGTTGAATGATGAGTCACTTCCTGTTGAACCAATTCAAATGATGATCAGATTAGTTCCAGATCTATTGTCTATTATCAATAATATAACACATAATATAATAATATTGTCTATAAATTGGTTTGTTGAGTTAGATTGTTTTTCCAAGTGTATAAAATGTTGTGGTTTGTATGTGTTTCTAAATCCTCTTAAGTATAAATATAAACCTGTGTGTTCAGGAAGACCAGTGTTTACACCTCAACTAACCTGTCAGCACTCACACAGCCCACAATAATATCCAACATTTACACCATGACTGCTGAAGTATTTCCAGCCTGTTGTTCCTACATTGACACACACATGTTTCTATCCTTCACTATGTTCACTATGTGCTTTCGTACGCAGTGGAAACAACTCTTCTGCTCCAGTGTGTTTACAGTGGCTTTACCAGACGCTCCAGACACTTCCTGTGTTTGCTTCTCCACAGAGCTGCACAACTGAGGCAGAGGAGGCTGGGGGTGTTCTGGATGGACGGACGGACGGACAGGGGGACAAATGGGCCTGATGGAAGGACACCAGAATCAAGAGACCAGAACTAAAGGAGACCTGTAGGAGCCACTGTTCACTAGGAGACACTGAGAAGGTGAAGAGATGGAAACAAACATGAACCCTTTAGTTACAGAGGCGGAAGGAACTAAGTACAAGTACTTCCTTTACTGTACTTAAGTATAGTGTTGAGGTATCTGTACTTTAGTTGAGTAATTATTTTTCTGACAACTCTTTACGTTTATTCTCTACATTTTTATAGAAATATCTATACTTTATACTCTTTACATTCTCAGAATAGACATTACTTTTTCAATGTAGTCGTGAATCACTAAATGAGAAATGATGAGTTTTTATCCAATTATTCTACGTCCCTCTAGAACGTTGCAACAGCTCCTGTTCACTTTAAACTGACGTTCCCAGCCTTCAGTGGGCGGATTTTTTTTGATAACCACCCGCTGCCCATGACAACGGGTTTTGTCACTTCAGATTCACGTTACCATATCACTCCGCAGGTAGTTCAGCCACTTTGAAAGTAAATACTTGCTACATTGTAAATACTATTTCATCCAATCTGTTCGAGTAGTAGCACTAATAAACTGTAATAACCTGTAGAATAAGCGGGATAATGTATTGCCCACGAGTTACGATCGACTATTTTTCTGATAGTAACTCATGGGGAATACATTATCCCTTGCTAATTTTGACTTTTTTTGATAATTAAAAAAAAAAAAAATCTCATTATTATGATTTTTTAAAATCTCCTATTTCTGACTTTTGAATTTCATCATCAATTTATTGGCAATTTCATCTACAGACTAGTTCACTTTTAAAGGCTTTATTTTTGGATATTTTTCTGTTTTTTCGTGCTTAAATAAGTACTATTTCATCCATAGTAAAATAAAACTGCAGTTTAATTTTTCTTTACTTTATTACAATTGAGAAATTGTACTTTTTTACTTTTACTTCAGTAAAGGAGTTGGATCAGTACTTCTACTTTTACCAGAGTATTTGAAGAGTTCATTTGCAAAAACCATTTTTCCTTTTTTTTTTTTCTTTTCCTCACAAAATTGCATTTTTACTCTACATTCCAGGTAATACTCATTGATTTGATATATTATTTATTTCATTTGGTAAGGTCCACTAAATTTAAACAAATAAATTATAAAATGTAAAAGAGGATTTAAAAAAATATCTAAATAAAAAATACAAGTAAAAAGAAATATAATAATAAAGAAATAAAGAAATAATATTCAATTAAAACAAAACTTCAACTTAAACAAAAACTGCATTAAAAATGGTTTATTTCATAGTTTTCTGATATTGATTGTTTGGTTCAAAGCTTAAACACATGTTTTCCAGCTGAGTGGACAGTTTTATAACTCCATAAAAAAATAGGTTCATTAAAAAGATTTACATCACATTGTTTTCTTTTTCAGACTAAACACGAATAAAAACACTTAGGAAATAAAAGTTGACTAAGGTTATGTGTGTAAAGCAGCACCACTACAAAGACGCCAAATATTCTGAAGTTAAACAACATTTGAATCAAATTTCCTTGTGTTAGGTCAAACTTCAGCCAGTATGGTAAGCACATTATGTTTGGCAAAGTCGACTAAATCAGAATAAAGATCTAGCTGCTGAAAAAACAAGCAAAAATGACCAAAAAAATCAGACTTTAAATTATTCAGATGAAAAGTTGTGCAACAGGTGTCGGATGTAAAATAAAGAAAACATTCCCACTTCCTCTGCTGGGATTTTCTACAAACCCGTTGAGTTCGATTGTTACTCTTGGAATTTGGTATTAAGACAAAGTTTTATTAAGTTAAAAGTGTTTCTAATAACATGATGGACAGGATTATTTTTCTTGAAAGAACTAGTGAGACTCATTTCCCAGAAAGGAGCCTTTGTTTCTGGTGTTGTTATTATTATTATTATTATTATTATTATTATTATTATTATTATTATTATTATTATTATTATTATTATTATTATTATTATTATTATTATTATATCTATTTTTTGTGATTGTTATTTGCAGAGGTGGTCAAAGTACTCCCATTCTGTACTGCAGTACAAGTACAGCTACTGGTGTGAAAAATACTCTGATAAATGTACAAGTACTGATTCAACTACTTTACTGAAGTAAAAGTAAAAAGTACAACTTCTGAATTGTAATAAAGTAAAAAGTAAAACTGCATTTTCTTTTGCTATGTATAAAATAAATACTTATTTAAGCAGGAAAAACCAGAAAAGTTTCAAAACCATAAAAAAAAACACTCTGAGAACACAGACGTCCACCAAGGTAGGACCCCCCCCCACCACCAGATCTCCCCATAACCAACAGTATCAACACTGCCTGAAAATTTCAGCCAAAACCAGAACTTTTGGAGTTATGTTTATAACAGACAGACAAATAAATGCAGACACAAACATAACTCCACCCCTCCTTGGTGAAGTATAAATACAATGTACCATAGGGACAGTGGTGGAAAAACATGCACTCTATTTCCAAAGGTCTAGTGTTCCTGCCTGAATGTTTCCATCCCATAGTTAATCCATAGGGTTTAATTCAATTTTCAATTCAATTTTATTTTATTGATAAAGCCCCAAATCACAACAAAGTCACCTCACAGGGCTTTTTAAAAACACAACCAAATAGAGATAGATAAAAGGTCCCAAGACCCTCCCCCTGTCCTTAGACCCTCCCCATGTCCTTAGAACCTCCCCATGTCCTTAGACCCTCCCCATGTCCTTAGACCCTCCCCCTGTTCTAAGACCCTCCCCCTGTTCTAAGACCGTCCCCCTGTCCTTAGACCCTCCCCCTATCCTATAGTGTCAAATATGTTTCATATAGAGCTGGCTCTACCAAAAACCTGCATAGGCAGTAGAGAACCCTCCAACCATTTATTTATTTATTAACTTCGCAATATTACTTTCAAAAGTCATATAAAAAACTCAGTAACAGTTTAATCTATCAAATTTCAGATACCTACGGAACTCTCTCACCACCTCATATTTAAATGATTCCCACTTTCTGTAGTGAATAACAAGCTGGTGACAGGACAGTAAAACAGTCCTAAAACTCCTGAAGTCAAAATACAAAAGTGCCATCAATATTCCTGAGAAGGAAAAGCGTTCACATCACCACTGTTTAGTGTTACAGAAATACAACATAATGAGTCTTCATAAACTCATGCATGCTAGTCTCTGCCTGCATTTAAAGATCATACATGATGGTGCACCACCACCACTGAAACTATTTATTTCTCTGTGCTCAGAGGGAGAATGTAGTGTGAAACACCTGAAACAACTGCCTCAGTCACTGTATCTTCTGCAGTTTCTTTCTCCTTTATCCAAATGAGTAACATTCTCTCCATATCGTCATTCAGTGGTGACCTCCGACCTTTGTTCCCAGATCACACAGTGTTCCTTCTGCTTCAATATCGTACCGATGGTAGACAGGTTTCTGTCATATTCCTTTGACATATCACTCAACCGCGTGACACTTTCATATTTTTTTATCATCTCCTTTTTCACTTCTGTTGATAACACAGCTGCTTCTTCTTTTCACCGGGAATCACTTTCTTTGGGCTCATGATGATTAATGAATACATACAGTAATAAAGTTTAAATGAACACACTGGGGAAAACTAATGAAACAACAGTAACTCTGTGATGAATGAGGGTCAAAGGGTAATGAAAAGCATCATGGGTAGCTCCCTCATAGCCAATGGGATGATACGTACAGTACGTATATGACATATTTATGTACATTACGGAGTTACATACAGTACAGTACATACAGTACTGTATTTATGACTCAGGGTTAGGGTTTTCTTTCGTAAATAGAAGTTACTTTCGTATTCAGTGACAAAAAATTGAGGTTAGAGTTTTGTGTAACTTGGATTATTCAGAAAAAAGTCCTTGGTATGTGGACATGACACAAATCTGACATGTGACATCATCACCATTAGACCCAAAATGCTTGACCCCCCCAATGGAATTATAATTCAAACACTGGGCAGACCCCCCCACACACACACACACACACACACACACTACACAGATAACTCAGTTTTGATTTCCAGACACTTATGCCTGGTTTCGTGGTGGTGGGTCACAAATGTGTTCTATGGTGGGTGGCAAATTGTAACCATTAATTTTGGTTGCTTCATTACAAATACTAAGTGTTGAAAGGTGGAGTAAGAACCAAAGGTACACACCACCGCCCTTCTGATTAGTGCGGAAGGAACGTAGGAAAGAAGTCAGATGGTGATGGTTCAAGAAGAAGTTCATAATTACCTGAAGCATCAAGCCATGTTTCAGTCAGATAGACACAGTGTAAAGGTGGGGTGGGACATCTTTTTTTGGAACATTTTTTACTATATTGTTTGAAAACCTCTTCATGATCCCATATCACACACTGACATAGAACGGTCTGCAAAAAAAAAGGTTTAGTCCAGCCTAGAGGGTGGAACCAGAGAAAAACTCTGGCCAATCATTGCACTGATCATCTTTACAATGATTGATTTGTTGATACGTCCATCAAATACCCCCCCCAAAAAAGGAACTGTGTTTGAAAAAGGTATGGCCATGAGGAAGCTGAGTAAAGAACGGAACAGGACAAGGATGGTAATCGCTACAGCTTTCCAGCGTTGGCGTCAACTGAAAAATGAAAAGGGGCTGAAACCCATGATAAGGTTGTTCTGTCAAAATGTTCATCCCGTCACATTGGGCTCCCAATGCTCTGAGCATGCCCATGACCACCAAGTGTTTTCACAGAGAAAAAGTCTGTCAATTCAGTCAATGACTTGGACGCTGGACGTAAGTAATACTTTGAAAGTATATTTATTTTATCGTGCCTTTGACCAGTAGGCTAAACATAAAAGCAATCACATGCGTACGATAGATTAGATATTGACATTAGTAAGTTTTAAATGAGTTTCATTGGATGCAAACAATAGACTACCTTTGGAGTAACTAAATCTAAATACAATATTAGAGAAATAAAATATATATAAAAAAAAAAGTCTACCTATAATGGGAGCATTATATGCAATAGTAACGATAATGATGGAATAATGGAAATTTGTAGATTATTGTCACTTTTGGCTGCTGGTAGCTCATTTGGACAGAACAAAGCTGACCATGTTTCTACTGGATAGGATGATACCGTAATGAATATATAATATTTGGACATACTAATGGGTTATTGGTATCATATTCACCCCGTCAGTGACAAAATGTCAGATATTGACCAAATAGGATGTTCCACAGGTTTTGCTCAGTTACCAACAGTGTTTGTAACCTGCTGGTGTAACACCATAAACTATTGTCCTTATCCTTAATTTTCTCATGGTGTTTATTTCATGCATCTAAACCTTTTGTTCGCTAAATTTCATCTGACATTAACTGATAAAAGTTCCTTATTGTTTTGTTATTTAGGATAATTGACGTTGAGTTCTGGTGAATGCTCGTGAATTTCCGTGATCGCTCCAGACGGCAGAGCGTTCATGTATTTTTGAAGGCGTGGTTTCGAGGGGTGGGCTGACAAAGAGGCATGGGTGTGAATACTTACAAAATATAGATGCAGGAACCATTTTCCAAGATCTCCTAGTATACCTTTAACTTGTGTGATGTGATAATGTCATTTACAATAATAGAGAGTGATCTAACATTAAAGAGTGCCATCTGTAGGCAAGGAGGGGGGGTGGGCAGAGTTAGGTCAGAGTTGACAGGAGAGAAGGGAACAGCAGGGCCCATAGTATTAGACCTGGGTACATTAGCAGACTGAACTGGATCATGCTGGTGTGATGTATGTCAAAGTGTACTCAATGCTATAAACTCAATGAAACTGATGGTCAACTGCTGGATAGCCTTGCATTAGAGTGTAAACCAGTGGTCCCCAAACTGCGGCTCGTGGGCTGGATGCCGCTCGCTTCCACATTTGGTCCGGCCCCCTGAACAATACCAGAGAGCATTTAGATTTTTTTTTTCATATATGTGTATTTGTATTTGATAATAAAGTTTTGCAATGAAATGTTCCTCAGTTTTGAACTATTTTCATTATTAAATGTGACCCACCACCAGTAAACCAGGCATAAGTGTGTGTAAATCCAAACAGAGTTATGTGTGTATCTTGGTAGAGTGGAAACTAAGGTTTAAGATGGTGAAAAAATGATGTTTCTATCACAAGTAGAACCAAAGTTATGGTCATTTTAATATCCACATTTGGACATATTTTGCAATTTGCATATTTTTAGATATTGTCCGTTAAAGTTTTGGACTGTTTTGGGGTAGGAAGTCCTTAGCAACGCATAATAATTCATATCCGATTGACAAAAATTATTCACAGATGTTAAAGGACACTCTGATGGACATGTCACAGAAGTTTTATACACTCAACAAAAATATAAACGCAACACTTTTGTTTTTGCTCCCATTTTTCATGAGATGGACTCAAAGATCTAAAATTCATTCCAGATACACAATATTACCATTTCTCTCAAACATTGTTCACAAATCTGTCTAAATGTGTGATAGTGAGCACTTGTGCTTTGCTGAGATGATCCATCCCACCTCACAGGTGTGCCACATCAAGATGCTGATCTGACATCATGATTAGTGCACAGGTGTGCCTTATACTGCCCACAATAAAAGGCCACTCTGAAATGTGCATTTTTTTTTCTTTATTGGGGGCCTGGGGACTCAGAACCAGTCAGTATCTGGTGTGACCATCATTTGCCTCATGCAGTTCAACACATCTTCTTCGCATAGAGTTTATCAGATTGTCAATTGTGTTTTGTGGAATGTTGGTCCACTCCTCTTCAATGGCTGTGCCAAGTTGCTGGATATTAGTGGGAACTGGTACACGCTGTCGAATACGCCGGTCAAGCACATCCCAAACATGCTCAATGGGTGACATGTCCGGTGAGTATGCTGGCCATGCAAGAACTGGGACATTTTCAGCTTCCAAGAATTGTGTACAGATCCTTACAACATGGGGCTCAGGGCTCTAATTCATCCTAAAGGTGTTCTGTGGAGCTGAGGTCAGTCACATTCATCCACATCAAACTCTCTCACATATGACTGGATGGACCTTACTTTATGCACTACTGTTAACACTAACTGGGCAGCATGTCTCTGTCCGTCTCTCTCTCTCACACACACAGACACACACACACACACACCTACACACTCTTAACGGAATACGGACATGTCATATTAAACTCCATAGATTAAGTATGGGATGTCACTTGAGTGTATTTCAAGGCAGGTGAGCCAATACTTTTGGTAATATAGTGTAGGTCAGGGGTCTCCAACCTATTCCACAAAGGGTGTGGCTGCAGGTTTTTGTTCCAACCAACCAAGAGTTCACAGTTTCACCAATTGACTCTCTGAAGACTGAGATCAGTTGATTCATTGATTGAAGTCTGGTGTGTTGCTGCTTGGTTGGAACAAAAACCTGCAGCCACACCAGCCCTTTGTGGAACAGGTTGGAGACCCCTGGTGTAGGTCCATATAGAACATGTGAAAATATATCAATAACATCTACAGTTTGAACTAACGAGTGATCATGTGATACAATAATTATAATTAACAATCAATTGCACATTAACAATTAATGTGCATGATGTTCGGCTGTTACATGGATTGTACATCAATGTACAGACACTGAAACAACTTCCTGTAGCATCTCTCTCTCTCTCTCTCTCTCTCTCTCTCTTTCGTGCTCAGTCTGTACATTTGGAGACAAATAAAGGAGGCAAGTGACAAACTAATTCAGTGTGTTTTGGTTTCCATAAACGTGTATGTGAAAGTCTTTTTTCAGTTTGCAGAGACAGTTTCAGTAGAGATGGGAGAGAATTTAAGTGTCTTTTGGCCTATACAGCCTCTCATATAATCCTGCAGTTTTCTCTCTCTCTCTCTCTCTCTCTCTCTCTCACACACACACACACACACACACACACACACACACACACACACACCTGAGGCGAACACAGCAGACAATAAACCAACCTGACGGAGCTTGTTATCAGAGTCATCACAGGCGTAAACATGCCTGTCATCCTGTTGGACTGTTTCAGCCAACACAAAAGCTGACAGTTTTTACACACAAACGCACACACACACACACCCTTACACACACACACACTTACACATACTAGTTTACATGTGTCATAAGGACCAAGTTTGTAATCAAATAACGACTGGGTAATGAGTGTTAACTTTTATCTGTTTTTTTAATGAAATAAAAAGAATTATAAAAATCTAAAAGTAAAGGTATTTAAAAGTAAAAATGAATGAATAAATGCAATAAAAAAAATTATTTAAAAAAATCTAATATATAAATACGAATAAATAAAATAATTGTTAAAAAAATAAATTATTTAAATAAAAATATATATAAAAAAAAATGAATGAATAATAAAACAATTAAAAAATATCAAACCATCAGGGAACATGTGTTGTGATCTTTAAAGGTGTCATTCAGCTGAAAACCACTTTTCCACTTTTCTGCGTTTGGAATCATATGGGTCACCCAGAGTTACCAATGTTAGCTGCAGGTGTGTCCCCTCCACTGATGGATTTACCATCATTCATAGAAAACAACAGAGAAACCAGACACTCAGAAAAAGTCTGTCCACTACACATCACCAGGACTTTGGCCTCACACACCTGTGGTTAAGCCCCCCACCTATTGAAGTGAATCTGAAGTAGCATTAGCATTTACAAAAGAAGACAGTAGCTGCTGCACAAACTATAAAAAACTGTTGGATCAAACTGGTTCATGTGTCTCTGTGGAAATAAAGACTGTTTTTTTACTGCACGTTTTCAAAACAAGTGACGTCACCAAACCTAGCTGGATGTTACTCTGGGATGGTAAACACACACAGAGCCAGAGGGATGGGGGGAGTGTTCCTTGACACATTCTGAGCCAATCAGAAACGCCCCATCATGGACATGTATGAGGAAGTAGAAGCAAACTCTCTGCTTCCTCCTCCAGTCATTTTTCTACCATGAAAAAACTACTGGAAACAAAACAATCTGGATGTTGTTTTTTTTTTAATAGAACCAACACACAATGAATTCCATAACTAGAAATGCACTCTGAGAGCGCAGACCTCTGCCACGGTAGAACCCCGCTCCCCGGATCACGATCAAAATCTAATCATTTCTTGATCTCCCCATTACCAACCTATCCTGAAAATGTAATCAAAATCTGTCCATAACTTTTGGAGTTATCTTGCAAACTAACAGACAGATAGAGAACACAGCAATATTAATGAAATAACCATGGAATGACTCCTTTAAAGTAATGTCAGACACCAAACTGATCAAGGCAGATCAATTCCAGGTGAATATCAAACCCTCTGGGAACATGTGTTCTTTAAAGCTGTCCTTGGAGAGTGTAAAGGAAAACTGCAAGTATTCACTCAGTGGATTAAAAGTGGGAACAACTTTAATCCAATGTAGATGGATTAGTTATTATACACATTACCCAAGAGCAGGAAGGAATCTGCACACGACCGCCTTATCTACACTGAACGTCTGGGATCTACTGGTCAAGCACTGATGGATTTTTTTTGTTGAAAGTGTTGAATAAACATGATAATTGCATTTATATTTATATTTACTCCGCCAAGGAATGACAGAGTTATGTTCTGCCTGTTAGTCAGATAACTCCAAAAGTTATGGACCCATTTGGCTGAAATTTTCAGGCAATGTTGATACTGACACAAGGAACACATTAACACTGGGCGATTTATCGACATTTGCGATATCTCGAAACGTTTTATGAAATCGAGAAGGAATTTGGCATATTGAATATCTAGAGATAATGCTCTAACGCTGCTTTTTTCCTTCACTGTGCTGTGGAGCTGTCTGCCCCACCTTCTTCTTGTGTTGGTCCCCCCTCCCCCTCCCCGTGTGTGTAACCGGTGTGTGTGTGTGTGTGTGTGTGTGTGTGTTAATAAGTCATTCAACATGGCGGCGCCCACAGAAGCAGGCACGACAGAATTCGTACCAAAGAAAAGAACCTCTCCATTGTATGGCGATATTTCAGATTTAAACCATCGGATTAGGAGTAGAAAAAGAATGCAAGAAACAGGTGCCACCCCAATCATGGAGCACTACGAACCTCTTCAACCATTTACACACAGATGATATCTCTGACGTTTTTACGGGACTCTCCCATTTTTTAGACCCATCTTCCACCCCCTTCTGTTTTGTAATTTCTTGTGGTAATGTCCTGTAATTTATTAGGTCTGAACGTCAAAGACTAAATGTGCAGACACATCATTTGTCTGATGTTCTCCAGTCGACACAGATCATGAATGGAATGTATACATGGAATCTGTTGAGTGTCTGACAACTGACAGATGTGTAGTTGATCTGTGCGCAGGTTGAAACTTTTACCTCTAGTACCTGTTTACCTCTAGTAAGTACCAAGTACTAGTACCTAGTACCAAGTAATGGTAAATGGTAAATGGACTGCATTTATATAGCGCTTTTCCACCTTCATGGTGCTCAAAGCACTTTACATTAGCCTCTCATTCACCCATTCACACACACACACTCATACACCAGTAGGTTTCTATGGTCTAAGGTCAGTCCTACTGGGGGCCTAAGTGAGGGTTCAGTGTCTTGCCCAAGGACACTTCGACATGTGGACAGCCAGAGCTGGGACGCGAACCGCCAACCTCCCGGTCATTGGGCGACCCACTCTACCACCTGGACCACAGCCGCCCCAAGTCTGTTCATGACTAGTCACCTGCTGTCCCCTTTCCCCCCTCCCCCCCCCGGGGGGAGTGGTGGCTCTCCTGACAGTGCCTGCACGGGAGCCATGGACGACAGGATCTGCAGTTTCTCGCCTGTGCCGACCTGTGACCCCGGACCACTGCCCCTGCCTGTCTGGACCAGCCCCCCTTCCTGCATTTATACATGGACGTTCATCTATAGTCTGTCCGTCCATGGGAGTGGATCTCTCCTTCAATGTGGTTCTCCTCAAGATTTCTTCTTTTTCCCACTGGGTTTTGAAGTTTTTTCTTGCCGAGAAGGAGGGTCTAAGGACAGGGGATGCCTGGGACTTTTCATGTATTTCTGTAGCTGATTGTGGTTTTGTAAAGCCCTCTGAGACGACTTTGTTGTGATTTAGGGCTTTATAAATAAAATTTAATTTAATTTAATTGAATAGTATCTGTTTACCTCCAGTACTGGTCTACCTCTAGTACCTGTCTACCTCTAGTACCTGTTTACCTCTAGTACCTGTCGACCTCTAGTACCTGTTTACCTCTAGTACCTGTCGACCTCTAGTACCTGTTTACCTCTAGTACCTGTCTACCTCTAGTACCTGTTTACCTCTAGTACCTGTCTACCTCTTTGCACTTCAATAAAAAAAAACATCTTGCTGAATTTTTTTCCCTGCATAGATAGCGACATTTTCATATAGCAAAAAGAAAAAAATCACGATTATTTTTTCTCCACATCACCCAGCTCTACAACACATAATTAAGGCCCCGTCCACATATTAATGCTACAAGGTTTTGTTTTGTACCGGATAGAAAAGACATGGCGTCCACACGTGGAATGGATCAGTAACGTATCATGTAAACAAGGCAATGAAACACGTTCTTAAAACAATGTAATACTCATGCCACACCTCTAGGCGCGCTGTAATAAGACAGTCCCAGTGGATACACCAGAACAACAAATGGAGCTCATCAGATAGTACTGTAGCAGCAGTAGCAGGACATAGAGGTGCGCCACCGTGCGATGCTGTGAAGTGCTTCGTCAAACTGGAGTTGTTTGACACAGACGGCGACAGAACTTTGTTTCCAGGACACAGTTTAACATTGGACATAAATATTATTGCCTTTGACTTGAACTAGTGTGAAATGATTCTAGTATTTCCACTTGTAAAATGCGACCTTGTGACTGCTGCCATCCTCTGTGCGTGTGTGGGAACAGGACAGTCTAGACCCCGCCTATCCAACTTCTTAGTAAATCAGTAAATTTGTTGTGGACTTCTACACCGAGCTGAATGTGAGCTTGGTGCAGAACAGTGATGCGCGGGTCGATGTACAAACGACTCGCAAACAACCACTTTTTTAACTAACCCGCCCACAGCTCAGAACACAATAAATATATTTGAAAAGAACAGACCCGACCCGCTTCTCGACCCACATTTTAAAAATGTAGCCAATGGTCTTTATGAACATCACATGACCTTTGACCTTACTCACATACCTGCATTTATTTTTTGTGTTAAAATCTGATGTCATTGGGGTGGACATCCTGTAACACCCACAGACACAGTTGAACCCAGTTTCCACGGAAAAGAAAACACTGGAAGCTGCTCATCATCTGTAAAAATCTCAGTGAATGTGTCCCAAACCTTCCTTTTTTGTTTTTATGTTTCCGGAGCTTCCACTCTCCTAACTCTCCTCTCTCTCTCTCTCTCTCTCTCTCTCTCTCTCCATACTTTAGATACTGACCACAGTGTACGACACCTTCACAGACATTCACTTAATGAAGTGTATTCACCAGCTTATTTTAATGTTTACATCAAACAACAAATGACCCGACCGACCGCAACCCGAATATCATTAAAAATATTTTTTAATGACCCGTAACTGCAGATGGCCGCGGGCACCCGCTCACTTCAGATCACCGTAACAGCAATACAGTCATGGACAAAGTTATTAAGTAATTACTCCAGTACTCAAAATGTGGCTACGTTAGTAATAACGTTATACTCTAATGCTGTTATTCCCTAACCTGACTTACGTCACCTGGCTGCATTACGCTGTGCTCACACAACTATATGAGTTGTACGGGGATCGAATCTGTTTCCAAACGAAGGAGCATATGAGTACCCGAAAGCGTTGTGTCTGGTGTGACGTTAGCAGAAGCGACGGCAGTGTGGTCTTTTCACATACACAACAACGGCAACGTGCCTTCGGTATTCGAGTGTCCATATGGACTCGGCTATTTCCAGTGTTTTGTCGACTACACATGTTCATTAAAGGATGAACAGAGGACGACTGTGGAAGCATTTGTTAATGGAAATGTTTTCACTCTTCTTCTGACCAGGTTTGTCAACAGTTCTATCAGATGGTTCCACTGGTGGGTACAGAAATAGTACCAACGCAGAAGCCCATGGTCACTGTGGTACCCCCCTGGTTGTGTTGGTAGAGGACCCAGTCACAGAGGCTGACAGTAATGGAACTGGAGGAACAAATGACAACCACATCTGCAATGGATGTTAGAAGTCAGTGTTCTGTAGCCCCGAATTATGACTGAAGGCTAAATGTACAACCATGCTTTACTTCGATGTTAACCAGTAGAACTTGGTGGACATCGTAGTACACAGTAAATTTTGCAGTGTTAAATCAACACTTAGAGAGTTAATTTGGAGACAATGGGACCAAATACACTCTAGAAGAAGTTAAATAAACTCTCTAAGTGTTGATTTAACACTGCAAAATTTACTGTGTAGACGAGGTTATAAGTAAAGGTCACGTATAAATCTTCAGTTTAAACCCCTTCTGTTGATGTGTTTATTACTGATGAAAACTATTTTTGCTTGTTAAGCAGCTTGACTTCAACGTGAGTGGATGAAGCGACGTCAGTCAAGAGACGGACAGAGTTTTAATCTAATCACATGCAAGGATTTTATATAAAGCCCCTCCTTTGAAAACAGAGCGGGTGTAGAAGAGTCCCAGATGGTATTGTGAAATACCCTCTGGGACAGTCAGGTTAGTTATTCCTAGCACTAGTGTCAAACATAGACATATCACGCGATAAGTTAATCAATACTGGACATATTATCATAATATTACACACACTGACGCATATATACATATAACCACATTTTCAATATTGTCAAAGTAGGAGTTGAGCCTTTAGTTATCAGGCCCCTGTCTTATGGAATCAGCTTCCCTTCAATATTAAAGATGCCGACACAGTCTCTACATTTAAAACTAGGCTTAAAACATTCCCGTTAGAGAAAGCCTATGATCAGGTTAGTTTAAAATTATGTGATGTATGAGTCACAGTTCAGTTTAGACTGCCCTAGGAGTTAGAATGCTGGGGGAAGTACAGTACACTGAGTTCCTTCTTTCTTCTCTTTCTCTCCCTCACATCTGTTTCTGTAACTTTTACAACCTATCTTTCATACCAAGTCTGTTCATGACTAGTCACCTGGTGTGTGTGTGTCCCCCCCCCCCGGGGGGAGTGGTGGCTCTCCTGACAGTGCCTGCATGGGAGCCATGGACGACAGGATCTGCAGTATCTCGCCTGTGCCGACCTGTGACCCCGGACCACCGCCCCTGCCTGTCTGGACCAGCCCCCCTTCCTGCATTTATAGATGGACGTTCATCTATAGTCTGTCCGTCCATGGGAGTGGATCTCTCCTTCAATGTGGTTCTCCTCGAGATTTCTTCTTTTTCCCCACTGGGTTTGGAAGTTTTTTCTGCTGAGAAGGAGGGTCTAAGGACAGGGGGAGGGTCTAAGGACAGGGGGAGGGTCTAAGGACAGGGGATGCCTGGGACTTTTTCATGTATCTCTGTAGTTGATTGTGTTTTTGTAAAGCCCTTTGAGACGACTTTGTTGTGATTTAGGGCTTTATAAATAAAATTGAATTGAATTGAATTGAAAGGTCAAGGTTACATTGAGCAGAAAGGTCAAAATCACATTATTGGATCTAATTCAACAGGTTGTCATAGAAACTACATGACATTTTTCATTTGAATAATTTTTTTTCTTTGATATTTTGAATTTATATTTTTTGATACACTTTTAAAAATCGTCTTTAAACTTATTGACACAAATTAAAGACCACATATGTCTAAAACATGCAGAACACTGGGACACGAGGACCAGATTAAAGAAGCCCTGCTGTAACTGCACCTGTGTGTGTGTTTGTGTCTGTGTGTGTGTGTGTTCACCTCAGTGTGCTCGTCCTCTTCCTCAGGTCACATGTCCATGAGGTCGTCCATGCTGGCCCTGCTCCTCTTCTTCAGTGCCCAGGCTGCGGCCGCCGTAGGAGGAGACTCGTGTTCCCCCAGGACCCCCCAGCAGCAGCAGGATCCAGACCACGCCCAGAACTCCGCCCCCGCAGTGGACCCTCAGCTCTTCTCCAAACGGCGGCAGCATTCCCCCAGGGTGGTGTTCAGCGCTCAGCCTCCTGCTGCACAGCCCCAGAGCAGCAGCAGGAGGCGCAGAGGGGCTGGGGCGGCGCAGCACCGGGGGGTGTACTCTGTCTGTGAGAGCGTCAGCGTCTGGGTGGGCAACAAAACCACAGCGACAGACATCTCAGGAAACGAGGTGACCGTTCTGCCCAATGTCAACATCAACAATGTCAATAAGAAGCAGTATTTCTTTGAGACCACGTGTCACAGCTCGCGTTCATCGGGCTGTTTGGGAATTGACGCCAAACACTGGAACTCCTACTGCACCAACTCACACACATTTGTACGAGCGCTGACTTCCTTTAAGAACCTGGTGGCGTGGAGGCTCATACGCATTAACGTGGCCTGTGTGTGTGTGCTCAGCAGGAAGTCCTGGAGGCAGTGACAGAGTGACCCGCACGCCACATGAACAGTGACAGAGTGACCCGCACACCACATGAACTGTGACAGACTGACCCGCACGCCACATCAACAGTGACAGAGTGACCCGCACGCCACATCAACAGTGACAGAGTGACCCGCACGCCACATCAACAGTGACAGATTGACCCGCACGCCACATCAACAGTGACAGAGTGACCCGCACGCCACATGAACAGTGACAGAGTGACCCGCCCACCACATGAATAGTGACCCGCACGTCACATGAACTGTGACAGACTGACCCGCACGTCACATGAACAGTGACAGAGTGACCCGCACGCCACATCAACAGTGACAGAGTGACCTGCACACCACATGACCAGTGACAGAGTGACCCGCACGCCACATCAACAGTGACAGAGTGACCTGCACACCACATGAACAGTGACAGAGTGACCCGCACGCCACATCAACAGTGACAGAGTGACCTGCACACCACATGAACAGTGACAGAGTGACCCGCACGCCACATCAACAGTGACAGAGTGACCCGCACGCCACATGAACAGTGACAGAGTGACCCGCACGCCACATCAACAGTGACAGAGTGACCCGCACGCCACATGAATAGTGACAGTGACCCGAACGCCACATGAATAGTGACAGTGACCCGAACGCCACATGAACAGTGACAGAGTGACCCGCACGCCACATGAATAGTGACAGTGACCCGAACGCCACATGAACAGTGACAGAGTTAGCCACACATAAAGAAAGAAGATGAATTCTGTCTCTCAGTCAAATACAGGACATTCTAAAATACTTATTGTTGCTTAATGTCTGAAATCAGCAAGTGATCATCTCCACACTGGAAAAAAATCTAACTCTGACCATGAGTGTATTACTTTCATTTTTAGTCCAGATATGCGATCAGTACGGGTGTGACGAGACACTGAGCTCACAACATGAGGCGAGACATGAGATTGGGTTCAAGAGATCAAGAGATTTTAAGAAAAATAAATTACAAATGATATGAATAGACAACAACTTTTATTTAACTGAGTTACACATGGATGTAATAACTCTGTAAGTGTTAACTTTTAATGAACTTCTTCCTCTACATATTGAAACTAAAATACCTTAAAATGTTATAAAAGTTCAAGTAACATTATATATTTCTCCTTTTTTTCTAAATCAAATCTGGTGCTTGACTGTGGAAGTTGAGATGTTTATGTGTTTGTCATCGTTGTGTGGTTGTTGGTGTTTTCTTGGCAGGTACAGTTGTTGATTTGAGTACTGAGCTGTAGTTAGGGTTAAAGGTCAAAGTTTAGTGAGTACTGAGCTGTGGTTAGGGTTAAAGGTCAAAGGTATACTGTATATTGTCAGTGTCTTATCACTCACTCTCTTGTCATTTATCATTTCTGTCAGAACCCAAAATGCTGCCGAACAAACCATTTAAAGTGGAGGGGGCGTGGTCAATAGTAAAACCTGTGTGGAGGGGGCAGAGTCCTGCACGGGTTCAGGTACCCGTGGGTGACCCATGGGTGAACCGCAGATTTTCACAAAAAGGGTGAAAAATGTTGTGCTGTGTCGGATACGGGTTCGGTTCAGGTCGGACATGGGTGATCGCGGGTCTAATTTGCGGTTCATAGGTTAAAAACTGTTCTTTAGTTTGGACTTGTATAGCTGCCTCCTGTCGGCTTCCTTCTTGATGCGTTTTTCAAGCATGTGTGTGTGTGTGTGTGTGTGTGTGTGTGTGTGTGCGCGTGAGCTCACGGCTAAAAATATTTTTTGAGTTTATTATTTGTCTGCTATTGTTTAACAACATTTTTATTTGGCTCTGCCTTGGCTATGTCACTGTCCAGTATATTCGTGGCAATACATGTTTGTATCTAAGTTTGGCTATCTGACATTTTCTTCCGGGTTCGGGTCGGATATCGGGTTCATTTATAGCGGGTCGGTTCGGGTGCAGATTTTTAAAAAATTTTTTCGTCGTAAAACGGGTCGGATACGAGTTTGAACATGACGGGTACGGGCGGTTGCGGTTTGTCAAAATCAGAACCGTGTAGGACTCTGGGAGGGGGCGTGATCAATAGTAAAACCTGTTTTTTCTGGCGTCATTCTGGCTGCTGCTGGATAATAAATCTGAGAGATAGATTTTTAACACGACGAGAAATCTCACCAAATTACACCTCACGAAATCTCGTCACACCCCTAGTGATCAGATTAAATCAGACAGAATCACTGACAGAGGAACTTAGTCAGATAGACTCTGGCTCAGTTGGTAGAGCGGGTCGTCCAATGATCAAAGGGTCGGCGGTTCGCTGCCCAAATGTCGAAGTGTCCTTGGGCAACACACTGAACCCTAAGTTAGAATAGCCTTTATTGTCATTGTACTCATGTTACAACAAAATTGTACAGCCTCCGCCCCCAGTGCAGATGCAGCATCAACAATATGCTATTACGGTAGGTTATAAATAATACTTAAAATATGGGAGCAATAAAAACATTCAAAACAGTAAAAATAAGTATCCTAAAATACATATATATATATATATATATATATATATATATATATAGGAACAAACAGGCCAAGATCCTGTGGGACTTCCAGATCCAGACCAGATGGTGATGGCCAATCAGCCTGACATAGTGGTGGTGGATAAACATGAGAAGACAGTGGTGGTGATAGATGTAGCAGTCCCCAGTGATAGCAACATGAGAAAGAAAGAACATGAGAAGCTTGAGAAATACCAAGGGCTGAAAGAGGAGTTAGAGAAAATGTGGAGTGTGAAGGCAACAGTGGTACCAGTAGTGATGGGGGCACTAGGGGCAGTGACCCCCAAGCTGGGACAATGTCTCCAGCAGATACCAGGAACAGCATCAGAGATCTCTGTACAAAAGAGCGCATTGCTAGGAACAGCTAAGATCCTGCGCAGAACCCTCAGGCTCCCAGACCTCTGGTAGAGGAGCCGAGTCTGAAGGAGACACCGCCCACGTGGGGTGAGGGGAACATTTTTATTTTTTTTTATATAGGTTTCTCTGGTTTAAAAGCATAAGAAGTAAGAATTTTTAAAAGTTCCCTAAGTTTCCTTATTTGTATTTAAAAGCCTTATTGCCCAGGGGTAAAAAGTGTCTCAGAACCGGTTTGTCCGGCTCCCTAGAACCTGATACCTCCTCCCTGAAGGCAGGGGGTCAAAGAGGCCCCGTCCAGGGTGGGATGTGTCCAACAGGATGTTCCTTGCCCTCTTTAACCCCCTAGAGTTGGCAATGTCCTCCAGGGAGGGCAGGGGGCGGCCAATAATTTTCTGGGCTGATTTTATAACCCCCTGCAGGGCTGCTCTGTCCTTGGCCGTGCAGCCGACATACCACACCGTGACACAGTATGTTAAAACACTTTCCACCGTGGAGCGGTAGAACATCTGCAGCAGATTCCCATCCAGGTGGCATTTTTTCAGTAGAGGCAGAAAGGGCAGTCTCTGCTGCGCCTTGCCGACTACTGCAGCTGTATTTGTGTGTCACCTGAGATCATCTGCCACATGTACACCTAGGTACCTGAAGGAGGAGACCCTGTCCACACAGACACCGCCTATCTGTAGGGGGGCTGGGTCTGCACGGTTTCTCCTCCAGTCCAGCACCATCTCCTTGGTTTTTATTTGGGTTCAGGTGGAGATTGTTTGCTGAACTCCAGGCTACAAGTCTCTGAACATCCTCTCCATCTCTATATGCTGACTCATCCCCCTGACACCACGGTGTCATCAGCAAATTTGTTGCTCCCAGTAGGGTCAGGCAGTGGCCGTCTACTGGTGTATGAGTGTGTGTGTGAATGGGTGAATGTGATGAATTGTAAAGTGCTTTGGGCACCAAGTGGTGAATAAAATGAACTATATAAGTCCATTTACATTTAACCAGATGAACTGATTTATAGACAATAGATCTGGAACGAGAGCAGCACGTGGTGCAGTAGTTAACACTGGTGCCTCACAGACAGAAGGTTGTTGGTTCTATTCCCACACCAGACCTTTCTGTGTGGAGTTTACATGTTCTCCTCATGTTCGTGTGGGTTCTCTCCACGTACTCTGGCTCCTCCCACAATCCAAACACATGCACTGATTGGTTAACTAGTTAACTGGTTAATCTAAATCACCCATAGGTGTGAATGTGACAGTGATTGTTTGTCTATATATGTTCAGCCCTGAGATGAACTGGAGACTCATACAGGGTGTACCCCGCCTTCACCCTTTGTAGCTGGATTAGACCCCCAGTGACCCCTGTGACCCTCGTGAGGATAAAGTGGGTTCAGATGACAAGACGAGATCTGGAACTAATCTGATTGAACTAATCTGAACAAGAACAGTTTACCTGCTTCCACTGGAGGATTTATTCTTTGAATTAAGAAAAAAAAAACAAATGTTTTTAAGAAATCTTGAATTAACCAAAAATAAATATTGATTTAAGTAAAATAAATTTTACTCTTATGATGTGTACTCATAACGGTCACATTTCTGATTGTGGAAAAATATTCCCCCGAAGGGGCAATACATTATTCCGCTTATTCTATGGGTTATTACAGTTTATTAGTGCTACTACTCTAACAGACTGGATAAACAATGTAGTGAATATTTACTTTCAAAGTGGCGAAACTACCTGTGGAGTGATATGGTAACGTGAATCTGAAGTGACAAAACCCATTGTCATTGGCAGCGGGCGTCAACGGCGCAGTGGGCGGTTATCAAAAAAAATCTGCCCGCTCAAGGCTGGGAACGTCAATTCAAAGTGAACGGGAGCTGTCACAATGTTCTAGAGGGATGTAGAATAATAAACATTAACAAATAGGTAACAAATGGTTAATACATCATGAACAAACCATGTGTAACATTTGTTACACATGGGTAACAAATGTTTAATATGTAGTGGATTGTGTGTAGGTATTATAAAGTTTCATAGACACATACTCACCATGTCCCGCTTATCCGGGTCGTGGTAGCATCCCCCTCAACCCAGACTTGCTTCACCCCAGATACTTCCGCCAGCCCCTCCTGGGTTAACCCTGAGGGAGACCACAGATATAATCCCTCTGACGTGTCCTGGATGGACTTGCACAGGACACCTAACCAGGGAGGCGTCCAGGTGGCGTCCTCACTTGATGCCCGAGACACCTCAACTAGCTCCTCTGGATGTGGAGGAGCAGTGGCAGTGACATTTAATTAAGCAAAAAATCTGACTGAAAAATTCACCTGTCGGAAAAAAAAGTTTAAAGTTTTGTCTAACTTTAATCTGATCACATAGTTCTACTAGAAATTACACTGATACACTTGGTCAGATTTAGATGGACTTTTTTACAGTGTTGTGTTTTTTTTTTTACTTCTCCTACTTAATGAAAACATGGATCAATTGTTTTTTTTCAGTAGAATAGTGTGTGTTTATGTTGGAATTAAACACAGGAACAGAACGTCTGTCATACACGCACACAGGAGGATTTCACAGGAAACTGTTGGTTTGATTCCACAGCTGTACGTGCAGCCTATATGACCCTGCTCACATATTTGGGATATGAGATGTGAGTTTAAATAGAATAAAAATGATGCATTTATATGTAACTGAGAGAATGTTACAATTAGCATCGTCCTTTTGCTCGGTTCCCACAAAAAGAAATCATCTTCCTTCACTTGAATGTTGAAAACAACAGAGCGCTGCTGTATTTATGACACATTAACCCTGTTTACATGGGACTTTTTATTCCTGATAATTCTACATTAAACTTAATTTCAAATAAATCACTGGTTTATTCCAATCTTAATTCTGAATTCAATAATTCCTCTGACACGTAAACAGTTAATTCCTCTTTCATATTATTCCTGTCGTTCTGCACATGCTCCTGGTCTCGTTGCCATGACGCACATATTCTGTCGCCATTAGTTTGTTGATTCTGAAGGTTGATTCAGTTGAGCTGCTGCTTCATAATTATCATAAAAATAAATGGAAAATTTGCATATACAGTGAAAAACAGTGAATCAACTTAAAAATGGTTCTTCAATAGGTCACATATAAAAACATCTAGTTGAGAGAATCAAACTAAATTAAAATAACCCTATGCAAATTCAATAGGGTTCACTCAACTAGATTTTTTGTGTGACCATAAAAATCCAAATCATGAAATAAAAAATAAAAATCATGAATTAAAATGTAAAAATCTTGAGATAAAAAGTCAAAATTGAAGAATTTTTAAGTTGATTCAATGTTTTACTTTTATTTATCTGGTCTAACATGTTAATAGTTGAAACAAAAGCAAAACAGGACGTGGACGTCATCATTTTCTTCCAGCAGACCTCCAGACGTTCTGTCCAATCAGAACCCTCTGTACCTCCACCTCTGAAAGACCAGTTAACTACAGTGGAATCCATACGTTTCCATAGAATGAACCTTTCATGTGAACATGAAAGAAAAATGTGTATCATTCGTTCCAATCATTTTTCAAAATAAAACCAAAAATAAGCCAACAAAAAACAACTAGTTTCCAAAACCAAGATTTAAAAAAATGGATAGTGATACTGTTTTTTTTCACTTTTCCTTTTTTTATTTAAATGAATAATAGAAAAAAATGGATGATGGCCATTTTCCATTTCATCCAGTTTTGACCTGAAGCAAATTGAGTAAAGTGAAAACCACAGAAACATGTCCACTGGACTGAAGATCATTATGGTACGATAGGACATGAATGTTCTCCGTGGTCATATCTTCAGGTCTTAGGGTGACCCTCTTAGTTTCCTCAAATAGGACGTAGGTTTACATCTTTGTCACTGCGGGTCAAAGGTCATTTCCGGGTTATTCAAGTTGCTTCAGGTCAAAATTGGATAAAAGTGAAAATGCATCGTTATCCATTTTTTCATTTTGTTTTTGGAAACAAATAACGAAGAAACAAATGATACATGGGTTAAGAAATAGCTTATATAGAAAGAAATAGCTCTGAATGATTTTATTCCGAATAAATAATTGAGAATTTTAAAAATATCATAATGGATTAGATTTATATAGCGCTTTTCAAGGCACCCAAAGCGCTTCACATTAGTGTTCCATTATTCATTCACTCTCACATGCTCCCTCTGGTGGTGGTAAACTACATATGTAGTCACAGTTGCCCTGGGGCAGACTGACAGAAGCGTGGCTGCCATTTCGCGCCGACAGCCCCTCTGACCACCACCCAACATTCATACACCAGTGTGAGTGACACTGGAGGCAAGGAGGGTAAAGTGTCTTGCCCAAGGACACAACGGACTGACACATGTGACGTTTATTTTTTACCTGCAGCTGCTGTGGTTTGGAGGTTTGCATTCGGCTGTATTCAAAATTCAATCATATTAAAAAATAAACTAGTGTAAGAACACCACAAACAGACTGGACCCAAATGAAAAACTCAAACACAGATGCAGTTGTTGGTTTGTGTTGCTGTTGTAAATGTCTCTGCATTCTGCTCGTATTAGCTGCTCTACACCATTGTTTTTATCCTGTGGTAAGGGTTAAAGGTCAAAGGTTAGTGAGTACTGAACTGTGGTTAGGGTTAAAGGTCAAAGGTATACTGTATATTGTCAGTGTCTTATCACTCACTCTCTTGTCATTTATCATTTCTGTCAGAACCAAACAAACGTGGTCAATAATAAAACCTATGTGGAGGGGGCGTGGTCAATAATAAAACCTATGTGGAGGGGGCGTGGTCAATAGTAACACCTGTGTGGAGGGGGCGTGGTCAATAGTAACACCTGTGTTTTCTGACGTCATTCTGGCTGCTGCTGGATAATAAATCTCGCGAGACATCATTCTAACATGACGAGCAATCTCGCCAAATTACATCTCACAAGATCTCATCACACCCTTAGTCAGCGCCCACCAAGACGCGCACCATGATTGTCCACAGCATGTTTGGAAAAAAAGACTGCGTTGTCTTCATGCATGTTGTCTGTGATGCTGCTCATATCACTCAGGTTAGCTAGTGGACACCTCTTCAGATGTCTCCTCTTGTGTTTACGCACCAAGTGACAGGGAGAGAAAGAAGAACATGCGACTTGTCGACGGGTGCTACGGGAGTCGATGTTTCTGCTAATGCCCTACCCTACACTATGGGGCGACTGGAGACAGAATAACGGATTAGACTCAGGCGTTGTAAAGTGTAAAGTGTAAGTTGAGTAGCGTGTAACCTGAGGACCCCCTGTACTCAAAGACTCACGTCATGCAAACTCTCAAGGGGTTGATGGAAAAAATGTCAGAAAATTCTTTCTCTTGAAAATTTGAGCGAGTTTAGAGCGATGTCACCGGAGCGGCGTGACGATAAAAGCGAGCGGAGAGCAGGTTTAGAGCGGAGCTGTCGGGTGCAGCTGTGAGAGAACACCCTCATAAGGAGAGGTTAAGCTACGCCCTTCTACTTCCAGTCCACGGGTGCTTAGCTCACAAAAAAAGAATGACAGTGAATGGAATGAGTCAATTTAAATTCTTATTCAGTTTGACCAGTTTGATCACATATGATAGAGTTGAATAATAATTAATGTGTCATAGACAGAGCAGCTGTTTATGATGACCATTGAATACCATTCATTCATTTTCCAACCTCAGGCCCCATGAGCCTCCTGGAAGGGGCGGAGACTCAGCTGCGTTCACATGCCCTGCCTTAGACTGAAGACTTTTACTGAATTAACTGAATGTATATGAAACCAATAATATATATTTTCACTTCAAATAAACATATATTTAGCTACAACATATTTTTTATAGTGTTACAATGTTATGCAGATGATACTGTTGTGTATATAATAGAGTGGAAGTGAATCCTATAATAACATGACTGTAGACAGTTGTCACACCTGTTACTAAAGTAAAAGTATTAATACCACACAACAAAAATACTCCACCACAATAAAAGTTGTACTTTAGAACCTTTAAATAGATTATGTAACAGTCCTTTGGATATATTTAAATATTTACTAACTGTTGAAAAAACAGGAGTGTGTAATGTGGGTTTTCCATTAAATCACAAATGGTCAGATTAATTTTGTTTTTTACAGTGAACAGTCAGTGAATATGTTCAGATTTAAAAAGGCAGATGTGACACATTTAAAATGAAATAATACAGAACAATAGAGCTGGTGATAATATTTATTTATTTTACTATTATTGTTATGAATGGATGTTTTTTTTTGTTTCATTTATGTGGACGGTTTATGATTCTACTCAACTGTTTTTTGTTTTAATAAATGAAGACAATACTTGATTTGAAAACATTCTTCTCTTTTCTAAATGTGTCTGAACATATTTTCTGCTCTACGTCACAACCACAGTTTTAACATGTAAATACATTTCAAGTTGAATTTTGGGAATTATTACAATTCTTTTATAAGGATTATGTCCAGCATCTACAACACATGTCAAACATGTGCCTCAGGGTCCAGTCTGGTCCACTACAGGGTCCAGTCTGGTCCACTACAGGGTCCAGTCTGGTCCACTGAAGGGTCCAGTCTGGTCCACTGAAGGGTCCAGTCTGGTCCACTACAGGGTCCAGTCTGGTCCACTGAAGGGTCCAGTCTGGTCCACTGAAGGGTCCAGTCTGGTCCACTACAGGGTCCAGTCTGGTCCACTGAAGGGTCCAGTCTGGTCCACTGAAGGGTCCAGTCTGGTCCACTACAGGGTCCAGTCTGGTCCAGTACAGGGTCCAGTCTGGTCCACTGAAGGGTCCAGTCTGGTCCACTACAGGGTCCAGTCTGGTCCAGTACAGGGTCCAGTCTGGTCCACTACAGGGTCCAGTCTGGTCCAGTACAGGGTCCAGTCTTTTCAGATGTTTGTTCAATTAAATTAATATTGTTTCATTCATGGTTAAAAAATGACTTATTACTTTATTACAATTGAGAACTTGTACTTTTTTGTTATTTCAGTTGAATCAGTACTTCTAATTTTACCAGAGTATTTTTTCACACCAATAGCTGTACTTCTACTGCAGTACAATGGGAGTACTTTGATGAAGCATCAGTGAGGATCAGGTCACTTAGGGTCAAAGTTTAAAGTCTGAATCAGATGTTATTTAGGATTTCTGAGGTGATACTCAAATAAACAACAACCTGCAGTTGATGGGCCATTGATGTTTTTAGGCAAATGTATTTGTAGTGTATATCACATTTCATGTACAGGACAATTCAAGGTGCTTTACTTAAAACATATAAGAAAAATAAAATGTATTAAAAGACAATTAAAATAAGAGACATAAAACATTCAAGAAACTATTAAAAATCTAAGTAAAAGCTCCAGTGAACAGTTTTAATAATAAATATTTATGTGTCATAGACAGAACAGCTGTTTATGATGACGTTAGGTTTAATGTGGGTTAGGTTTAATGTGGGTTAGGTTTAATGTGGGTTAGGTTTAATGTGGGCTTAGTAAGGTGTGGAGTGAGTGTACAGTGAGTGGAGGATGTGACATCACACTCCACTCAGCTGTGGAGTCTGTGGTGACGTCACATGTTCTCCAGGCGTGTAGTTTAAATTATGAACAGGTTTTACTCACAGATGAATCAGTCGTTCATTAACAGAAGCAGATGAAACATCAATAATTATCATTTATTATGAGGAACAACATGTGTGGGATTCAGGTCACATGACAAACCTGATACCATTTAACATTTTATTTACCATTGAATACCATTCATTCATTTTTCGACCTCAGGCCCCATGAGCCTCCTGGAAGGGGCGGAGACTTAACGTCCCCATACATCTGGCCTGAGTTAGATAACGCCTCCCAGAGGACAAAAACGAAAATGTCCTATTGAACACACGGTCTGGGTGTGCAAGTATGTTTTTGGCTTCATGGAGCACCTGCCTGCTCCACAAGGAGGATACATCAGTTGTCAGCACACCCATGACCCATGACCCATGATCTATGACCCATGACCTACGACCCATGACCCATGATCTATGACCCATGACCTACGACCCTGGCACAAGTTTTTGTGACGCTGGACAAACTGTTTATATTTTTGACTGACATCCCATAAAACCATGATATAAAAGAAAGGTTAAAAGACTCGATAAAACACACATAAAATATATAAATATATATATATATATAATGATCAACCAGTAAAACATAAACAAAACAATAACTACACTGAAATAAGTAAAACACTGAATCAACTTAAAAATTATTCCTCAATTTTGACTTTTTATCTCATGATTTGGACTTTTTATGTTGACACATAATAGATTCCAGTTGAGTGAACCAAATTGAATTGCATAGGGTTAGGGTTATTTTAATTTAATTTAATTTGATTCACTTAACTAGATTTTTTTGTGTGACCTATTGAAGAAGAATGATTGTGTTACTTTTTTCAGTGTAGTAGATTTAACAGAATAATTAAAGGAAATAACCAAACACATAAAACAGATAAAACAGAATCAAAGAAAATAAAGTATTTACATTATTTCAACAACTACAAGAATAATAAATAAATACAAAACACCTGTTTGAAATCTTCAGGATGTTTAGCAGTGTCACATTTTTAATGTTTTTATATATATCAACCACATTTTGAAACAAATCTTTTTCTTCTTTCAGTGCAGGTTCATTTATATGTTAAAAGGAAACGTTTTCTCTGCAGAGATACAGGGTTTTTGTAGAAAAAAATATATTTAATTTGTGTAGCATCATATGTTAATCAATTATAAGGAGTTTTGGTCAAATAACAAGAGGTATTCACAAGTGTTAACAACATCAACAATAAAAACAATAACACAGCAGCATGGGTAGAAATAAAAGAAATAGAATTATAAAAGAAAAAAGATGTCAGAAAATAAGATCAAATAAATAAAAACAAGGTTTTACATTTTTCAGTGTACAGCTTTGTGGTTTAAATTTGTATTTAAATACATGTATTAAAATTAAATTGTTTAAAAAAATAACAATAAATACATGAAAATAAAAATGGATTGGCTTGAATGTCATCCTTTCTGTTATAATTAATGTTTTAATTCCTTCTTTAGCAGAATCTTATGGTTGTAAACAATGAACCACAGTCATGTCAGTGGTTCTGGTTCCGTCCACTAGATGGAGAACATGTGTTTGTGCAGCTGAGGAACATGTTCTGTCCAGTTCTTTATGTCACTGCTTCTCTTATTGTTGGATCAAGTGGTTATTTGTATTTTCTGTTTCCTTTCATTGAAAAGTTCTGTAAGTTTCCAAACATGATAAATGAAGTAGAACAGAACACAGATAAATCCTACTCATACTCATCGTCTCCCGCTTATCCGGGTCTGTGACCCAGACCCGCATAAGCTCCTCAGCAGAGCAGCCCAGACTTCCATCACCCTCACACACAGGAGGTTTGTATATATTAATATATATAAACTCTATTATTATATTTATTATAAATATATATAAACTCTATTATTATATTTATTATAAATATATATAAACTCTATTATTATATTTATTATAAATATATATAAACTCTATTATTATATTTATTATAAATATATATAAACTCTATTATTACATTTATTATAAATATATATATAAACTCTATTATTATATTTATTATAAATATATATAAACTCTATTATTACATTTATTATAAATATGTATAAACTCTATTATTACATTTATTATAAATATGTATA
>CM035787.1:2861966-2981966 GCA_020466265.1 Siphamia tubifer | reverse complement strand
AAAACCAGAGAGACAAGACCAGAACCTAAAAACCACAAGACAAAACAGGGTCAAAGCCAAGAAATCAAGACAAGTTGAAATGAGCGTGTCAGGTCATCTGAAACCGCTTTATCCTAATAGGGTTGCGGGGTTAAATGGGGGCCTAATCCAGCTGCAAGGGGCGAAGGCAGGGTACACCCTGTATGAGTCTCCAGTTCATCTCAGACAAACAATCACTCTCATATTCACACCTGTGAGCAATTTAGATTAACTAATTAACCTATTGGTGCGGGTGGCACAGTGGTGCAGTGGTTAACACTCCTGCCTTACAGGGAGAAGGACCCTGGTTCAAATCCCACACCAGACCTTTCTGTGTGGAGTTTGCATGTTTTTGCCGGGTATTCCGGTTTCCTCCCACAATCCAAACACATGCACTGATAGGTTAACTGGTTAACTGGTTAACTGGTTAATCTAAATCACCCATAGGTGTGAATGTGACAGTGATCGTTTGTCTATATATGTTCAGTCCTGAGATGAACTACAAGACCCATACAGGGTGTACCCCACCTTCACCCATTGTAGCTGGATTAGGCCCCCAGTGACCCCCGCGACCCTAGTTAGGATGAAGTGGGTTCAGATGACGAGTGACGAGTGAGTGACCTATCAGTGCATGTGTTTAGATGGTGGGAGGAAACCGGAGTAACCGGAGAAAACCCACGCAGAAACGAGAACATGCAAACTCCACACAGAAACGTCTGGTGTGGGATTCGAACCAGGATCCTTCTTGCTGTGAGGCATCCACTGCACCACCATGCCGCCGTACAAGATGAAACACTCATAAGTCATTTACCCAGGCAATATAACAAACTCGCCCCCTTCTGTGAGAAACAAGAGGTATTTATAGGGGAAATGACAGCTGACATGAATAGGTAAACTGATTACAGGGGCGGAGACAAGACCAGTGACAGGAAGCAACGTTGGAAATCATCAACATGAACCCACATAATAAAATAAAAGACCCAAGATTCCAACAATGACAAAAACACGGAATAACATACAAAAAAAAGCAAAAATCACAGAAGAACCGAGGCTCTTAACACCTGCCGGGACTACTTTCACTTTTACCAAAACCGGACACTATCAGAGGTAAGTCACTGTGGGGGCAGTAAAGACACTGATGACATATACATTCATGTGAAAAACTGTGAACTATCCCTTAAAGTGTATTAGTGTCATTTTAGTCCAAATGTGTAATCAGATAGAAGAACTGATTTATAAACAATAGATCTGGAACTAATCTGAACAAGATCATTTTGACCTTTGACCTGTTAGTTTAATTTGTGCTGTTCATGTTCAGGACTATCAATGGATATTTTACTGCATTTACTGGACAAATGTTGACTACACAAACAGACCATCCAAAGGTCTGTGTTTTAGTTTTTTTTAAATAAGTGAAATTATCTTTCTACATTAACTTGTCCCAGCCTCAGGTCAGCTCCAAGCTCCCTGTATTTTTTTATTTTTATTTTTATTTTTTTTAGGTTTACTTGGTTTAAAATATTTTGCAGCAATATCCAAGGGCAAGGCAGGAGAGTAGCTACTGCAATTTATCTATGGCTTTAGCCTGTTTACATCCATTAGTTCCAGGTTAGCGCTTAGGTTTACCCTGTCTACCTCTGTTAGCTCAATTGATCTTGTAGCAAAGATCAATTTTTGAATGAAAATGCGGGACATTGCCAAGATGGTGCCAGTGGAACACTTTCACTTCATTTCACAAACCAATGGATCATATGAACAAAAGCTTCATCTATTTGAATCTATGATCCTAATATAACTAATATAACTAGCCTAGCTCTGGCTTCATTTCCTGTACTAATGCTAATATAACTAGCCTAGCTCTGGCTTCATTTCCTGTACTAGTACTAATGTAACTAGCCTAGCTCTGGCTTCATTTCCTGTACTAATGCTAATATAACTAGCCGAGCTCTGGCTTCATTTCCTGTACTAATGCTAATATAACTAGCCTAGCTCTGGCTTAATTTCCTGTACTAATGCTAATATAACTAGCCGAGCTCTGGCTTCATTTCCTGTACTAATGCTAATATAACTAGCCTAGCTCTGGCTTAATTTCCTGTACTAATGCTAATATAACTACCCTAGCTCTGTCTTCATTTCCTGTACTAATGCTAATATAAGTAGCCTAGGCCTGGCTTCTTTTCCTGTACTAATGCTAATATAACTAGCCTAGCTCTGTCTTCATTTCCTGTACTAATGCTAATATAACTAGCCTAGGCCTGGCTTCATTTCCTGTACTAATGCTAATATAACTAGCTTAGCTCTGTCTTCATTTCCTGTACTAATGCTAATATAACTAGCCTAGCTCTGGCTTTATTTCCTGTACTAATGCTAATATAACTACCCTAGCTCTGTCTTCATTTCCTGTACTAATGCTAATATAACTAGCCTAGCTCTGGCTTCATTTCCTGTACTAATGCTAATATAACTAGCCGAGCTCTGGCTTCATTTCCTGTACTAATGCTAATATAACTAGCCTAGCTCTGGCTTCATTTCCTGTACTAATGCTAATATAACTACCCTAGCTCTGTCTTCATTTCCTGTACTAATGCTAATATAACTAGCCTAGGCCTGGCTTCTTTTCCTGTACTAATGCTAATATAACTAGCCTAGCTCTGTCTTCATTTCCTGTACTAATGCTAATATAACTAGCCTAGGCCTGGCTTCATTTCCTGTACTAATGCTAATATAACTAGCTTAGCTCTGTCTTCATTTCCTGTACTAATGCTAATATAACTAGCCTAGCTCTGGCTTTATTTCCTGTACTAATGCTAATATAACTAGCCTAGCTCTGTCTTCATTTCCTGTACTAATGCTAATATAACTAGCCTAGCTCTGGCTTCATTTCCTGTACTAATGCTAATATAACTAGCCTAGCTCTGGCTTCATTTCCTGTACTAATGCTAATATAACTAGCCTAGCTCTGTCTTCATTTCCTGTACTAATGCTAATATAACTAGCCTAGCTCTGGCTTCATTTCCTGTACTAATGCTAATATAACTAGCCTAGGCCTGGCTTCATTTCCTGTACTAATGCTAATATAACTAGCCTAGCTCTGGCTGCATTTCCTGGACTAGAGCTAATATAACTAGCCTAGCTCTGTCTTCATTTCCTGTACTAATGCTAATATAACTAGCCTAGGCCTGGCTTCATTTCCTGTACTAATGCTAATATAACTAGCTTAGCTCTGTCTTCATTTCCTGTACTAATGCTAATATAACTAGCCTAGCTCTGGCTTCATTTCCTGTACTAATGCTAATATAACTATCCTAGCTCTGTCTTCATTTCCTGTACTAATGCTAATATAACTAGCCTAGGCCTGGCTTCATTTCCTGTACTAATGCTAATATAACTAGCTTAGCTCTGTCTTCATTTCCTGTACTAATGCTAATATAACTATCCTAGCTCTGGCTTCATTTCCTGTACTAATGCTAATATAACTAGCCTAGCTCTGGCTTCATTTCCTGTACTAATGCTAATATAACTAGCCTAGCTCTGGCTTCATTTCCTGTACTAATGCTAATATAACTATCCTAGCTCTGTCTTCATTTCCTGTACTAATGCTAATATAACTAGCCTAGGCCTGGCTTCATTTCCTGTACTAATGCTAATATAACTAGCTTAGCTCTGTCTTCATTTCCTGTACTAATGCTAATATAACTATCCTAGCTCTGGCTTCATTTCCTGTACTAATGCTAATATAACTATCCTAGCTCTGGCTTCATTTCCTGTACTAATGCTAATATAACTAGCCTAGCTCTGGCTTCATTTCCTGTACTAATGCTAATATAACTATCCTAGCTCTGGCTTCATTCAGGTATCTTTTTTTAATTCAAACAGACAAAACTCTTCCAGTGGAACCACTTAAACTGCTCTTGTTCAGATTGTGTGTGAATGGGTGAATGTGAGGCCTATATGTGCAGTCCATTCAAGGTTAGAGTTAGATTTTTAGTGTTTTGTCTGTTTTACAGTGTATTCAGTTTTTCTTTCTCTAAAACTGTTCATGGCTTCATAATCAAATGAGTAAAACCCAGAAAAGACAAATGTTTCCTCCACAAACATGAGATCAGTGAAGAAACAGAAGCTCCGCCCCCTTTTCCTGCTCTAGTCCATGTGTTTGTGTGTCTGTGTGTGCTAGTGTGTGTATGTGTTGGTTTGCTATCTTTTTGGGGAGATTAATGTTTACACAGTCACACCATGGGGACCTCTGACACTATGCGGACCAAAATTCAGGTCCCCACGAGAATTAAATATAAATAAAGTTCCCCACTAGTAAAATAGAAATGATGTGGCACAATAAATACATGAGTTTGTTTTTTTCCAGAAGTCCCCATAAAGCATGTGGGAAACAAAAGACAAATGAATATGATTGAAGATGTGTTCACTTTTTTATGTATATTTTATTTATTGTTTTCAATAATTTTTTTGCAGTACATTTTTATATTTTATTATTTATTCTATTTTTATAGTTTTTTATTCATTTATTTATTTAATTTGCAAATTATATATATATATTATTTTTATTTTATTAAAAAAAGATGTCTTTCCATTCACTACCCAATGGTTACAAACGTGGTCCTCTGACACATGCAAACCAGGGAGCGTGTGCACGTGTGTGTGTGTGTGTGTGTGTATATGTGTGTGTGTGTGTGTGTGTGTGTATATGTGTGTGTGTGTGTGTGTGTGTGTGTATATGCGTGTGTGTGTGTGTGTGTGCGCTGTGTCAGAAGCTCCGTTGTCCCCACACCCACAGCTTGGTCTTTGTTGTAGTCCTTGTGGGACAGAAGCTCTACAGCGCCATCGAGTAAGAACGCTGTGGGTTTTTTGGCTGCAGAGCCAAAAAACTGAGCCGATGACATCAGCACCATGAGGCTGGCACTGCCTGTGACCCAAATGCATTATGGGAAATGGAGCAGGGTGATGAGTGTAGAGATGAGCATTTAGGAGACAGAGAGGGGAGTGGTTTGGCTTCATTTACTGGAGTTCAACTGATCAGAAAATAAACTGACATTCACATTTGTTCAAGTTTCAGACAAGAATTGAAAAAGAAATTATACACTGTAAAAAAATCTAAATCTGACCTTAAATGTAATAGTTTCATTCAGGGGCGTTACAGTCATTGAAATGTTCTAGGTTGTGGCACATGAGAAAAATATTGTAAATCTATCATTGGGAAAAAAAAACAATTATCCATTAATGGTTACATTTTTATACTAAAAAAAATAATAACAAAAATGTGTTTTCCTCAATTAAACATGTGTTCCAAAGAGAACAAAACGTTTGACAGAAACACAATAAGAATGAAAACCTGCCCCTCCCTACCCCAACTGAAAACATCCAACAGTGCTCCTCCTACTGTCAGTAAATTATTTTAGGGTAAATGTCACAAAGTAAGACATAGTTTATTTCACTTAGTTTAACAACAGAAACATTCCTCATTACTTACTGGTTGATGACTGTTTGTTAACACCACAAAGAAGAGCTGTTTACATTTGGCCCTGGAACTGAGGTACGCTTCATTTTCTTATGCTGGTGTACCGCCAGGGCAGGTAAACAGTTTAAACCATAGATATTGTAACGACCCCACAATGTTATTGATGTTTGTTTGGTGTGATTGTGACCAACAGTAACTGTTTATCCTGAAATAAAAAGTAGGTGAGACCAACTCTGTGTCTGTTTCCTGGATCCAGTAACGATACAATAAATAAACTCAGGAAAAAGTGGAGGGTATGAAATCATCTGGTTAGAGAAGTGGGGGTGTCACAACACCCCCATCCTCGACGGGATTCCCATGGTTTAATGGTGGTGCAGTAGTTAACACTGGTGCCCCCCAGACAAAGGGTCCCTGGTTCTATTCCCACACCAGACCTTTCTGTGTGGAGTTTACATGTTCTCCTTGTGTCTGCGTGGCTTTTCTCCGGGTACTCCAGTTTCCTCCCACCATCTGGCTGCTGCTGGATATCTGCGAGACAGAATTTTAACACGACAAAATCTCCCTAAATTACATCTTGTGAGATCTCGCCACACCCCTATTAAATGGTGAATGTAAATTGTCCATAGGTGTGAATGTGAGAGTGTTTGTATATATATGTTCAGCCCTGAGATGAACTGGAGACTCATATGACCCCAGTGAGGATAAAGCAGGTTCAGAGGACAAGACAAGATGAGATCTTGAAATAAGCACAAAAAATTACCTTACTTTAAAGTACTAAAGAAATCTTGAATTAAAAAAATATTACAAGTAATTTTAAAAGAAAGAAATGTTGAATTAAACCAATTCTGAAAAAGCCTACCCTAGATCCTGACATTTTAGCCAATTATAGGCCTATATCCAATTTGCCCTTCCTGTCAAAGGTTTTAGAACGAGTAATAGTTAAACAGCTGTGCCAATTCCTGCAAGATAATAGTTTATTTGAACAGTTTCAGTCTGGCTTTCGTGCCCATCATAGCACTGAAACGGCGTTAGTTAAAGTTACTAATGACTTATTATTAGCCGCTGACATCGGACTAATATCGGTCCTGGTGTTATTAGACCTTAGTGCAGCCTTTGACACCATTGACCACAGTATCTTAGTGCACAGATTAGAATATGATATAGGTATTAGAGGAGCAGCCCTCTGCTGGTTTAAATCATATTTATCTAATCGCTACCAATTTGTTCACATCAACAAACAATCATCGCAGTCCTCCAGAGTTAATTATGGCGTTCCTCAAGGGTCAGTCCTTGGGCCTATTTTGTTTACACTATATATGCTCCCTTTAGGTAACATCATTACAAATCATGGCATTAATTTTCATTGTTACGCGGATGACACACAGCTATATTTATCGATTAAACCTGACCAGACCAGGCAAATAGATAAACTAAGTACTTGTGTACAAGACATAAAAATTTGGATGAGTGCCAATTATCTTTTACTGAACCCTGAAAAAACTGAAGTCGTTATAATTGGTCCTAAAGATGCGAGAGACTCCCTAACTAACCAGATAGTTACTCTGGACAACTTAAGTGTAACACCCAGTGCCACAGTTAAAAATTTAGGAGTTTTATTTGATCCAGATCTTTCATTCAAAATGCATATCAAACAAACTTGCAGAACAGCCTTCTTTCACCTGCGCAACATTAGCCAAAATTAGGAATATTCTGTCTAAAACGACTGCAGAAAAATTAATTCATGCATTTGTTACATCACGATTAGATTATTGTAACTCCTTATTTGTAGCATGTCCTAAATATTCCCTAAAAAGCTTGCAACTGGTTCAAAATGCAGCAGCAAGATTATTAACAGGATCAAATAGAAGAGAACACATCACGCCTGTGCTCCAAACCCTTCACTGGCTTCCAGTTGAGTCTAGAATTAAATTTAAAATCCTCCTCCTTACATATAAAACCATTAATGGTATGGGCCCCTCTTATCTTAAAGATGATCTGGTTCCGTACCAACCCAATAGAACCCTTCGTTCTCAGAATGCAGGTTTACTGACAGTTCCTAGGGTTTCTAAAAGTACAGTAGGAGCTAGAGCCTTTAGTTATCAGGCCCCTGTCTTATGGAATCAGCTTCCCTTTAATATTAAAGATGCCGAAACAGTCTCTACATTTAAAATTAGGCTTAAAACATTCCTGTTTGAGAAAGCCTATGGTCAGGTTAGTTAAAAATTATGTGACTCATATATCATGTATACATGATGTATGAGTCACAGTTCAGTCTAGGCTGCCCTAGGAGTTAGAATGCTGGGGGAAGTACAGACACTGAGTTCTTTCTTCTCTTTCTCTTCCTCACATCTGTTTCTGTAATTTTTATAACCTATCTTTCTTACCAAGTCTGTTCATGACTAGTCACCTGGTGTCCCCTTTCCCCCCTCCCCCCCTGGGGGGAGTGGTGGCTCTCCTGACAGTGCCTGCACGGGAGCCATGGACGACAGGATCTGGAGTATCTCGCCTGTGCTGACCTGTGACCCCGGACCACCGCCCCTGCCTGTCTGGACCAGCCCCCCTTCCTGCATTTATACATGGACGTTCATCTATAGCCTGTCCGTCCATGGGAGTGGATCTCTCCTTCAATGTGGTTCTCCTCAAGATTTCTTCTTTTTCCCACTGGGTTTGGAAGTTTTTTCTTGCCGAGAAGGAGGGTCTAAGGACAGGGGATGCCTGGGACTTTTCATGTATTTCTGTAGTTGATTATGTTTTTGTAAAGCCCTCTGAGACAACGTTGTTGTGATTTAGGGCTTTATAAATAAAATTGAATTGAATTGAATTGAATTGAATTGAGCCAATTAATTCAAGACCTTTTTTTTTTTGCTTAATTCAAACAACAGAAGTCCTCCAGTGGAACCAGTTAAAATGATCTTGGGCAGATTATTTAAAATGATAATTTCCAGATCTATTCAAAACTTCCTGCCACTGGAGTTTAAAAACACCACAAAGCCCCTCTGACAATAAAACCCATTTGTTTAGAAACACTTTCTCTTCATAACTACAACTGCACTCTTGTAAAATGTTTTTGCTTTTTACCTCTGCCAAGGAGGTTATGGTTTTTCTGTCTGTCTGTCTGTCTGTCTGTGTGTACAACAAAAACTTATGGACAGATTTACATGAATCTTTCAGGATTTTGGGAATGACACAAGGACCAATCGATTCGATTTTGGTGAAGATTTGGAAAAGGTTCTGGACTCTGGATCACTTTGAAATGTATTCTCTATTTAAAACTATGTAACATGTCAGTGATCCAGAATCCAGGACTTCTTCCAGATCTTCACCAAAAATCTTCATCAGTCATTTGTGTCCGTCCATCATTAAACCAGTGGTTCAGTCACAGCAGTTTTTCTAACTTTAGCCTCAAATATGATATATGGGTCAAAATGATCAAATTTGAAGTTTATTCATAAAATCCCAGTGAACACTTCTAACTATGAGTTTGTTAAGTTCCTACCATAAGTGTTCTAAATCATGTCTTTTAGGAAGAACACCACATGACTCTGACAGTAATTAAGTCTAAAACAAAGAAAAATCGACTCCAAACACGACTTTCCTTGGCGTTGGCGTTAGGTATTTCCCCGTCATGTTTGGTACCGTTGGAAAGATGGGGATTCCCTCTAGACAACCCTTAAATAGAAATCTACAGAATTATAGATTTGAACCAATGGGAGGCCTCAGAACAAAGCCTTGTGCACTAAACTAAATTCCTTGTTGCTATGGCGATGTTGAAAAATGGCCTCTGATTGGTTTAATTAGTGTCACACATTTTTAAATCTGAATGTCTGAAATTTGACCCAAGTGACTGGTTTGGTGCTGGAGGGTCATGTTTGTTGATCTCCCCTTTACCACCATACCCTGAAAATTTCATCAAAATCCATCCATTACTTTTTGAGTTATGTTGTACACAGATAGACAGACAGACAGACAGACAGACAGACAGACAGGAGATAACCTCCTTGTTGGAGGTAATAATAGCATCTGACTGAAAAGTTCCTCTTTACATAATTCTGTCTAATTTTAAGTGTGATGAGACAATTCCACTTGTTCAGATTTATATTTTTTTACAGTGTAGGTCTTTTCCAGAAGGTCAGAAGAATTCAGTTTCTGTTGATGCGACACTTTTGTTTTTTCCATTCAACGTTTCTCACAGAGAATTGGTGTCGTCTTTATTTTGAAAGGACACATGAAACTTCGCAAAAATAATTTTATAATAATAATAATGGATTAGGTTTCTATAGCGCTTTTCAAGGCACCCAAAGCACTTTACATTATTGATCCATTATTCATTCACTCTCACATGTTCCCTTTGGTGGTGGTAAACTACATATGTAGCCACAGTTGCCCTGGGGCAGACTAACAGAAGCGTGGCTGACATTTCACGCCTACGGCTCCTCTGACCACCACCGAACATTCATACGCATTCATACACTAGTGTGAGTGACACTGGAGATAAGGAGGGTGAAGTGACTTGCCCAAGGACACAACGGACTGACTAGGACAGAGCAGGAATCAAACCGCCAACCCTTCGGTCAATGGATGACCCGCTCTACCAACGGAGCCATAGCTATTGGGTACAAACCCCCCCCACCCACCCACCCCACCCCACAACAAAAGCTTTCAGTAAAATTTATCCTGTAAAATAAATGTTCTTTGGTGCGACTCCTCATGTGAAAACTGAAAACTTTCACTGCGTTTGTGTTTGGCAGAACTTTCAGTCGTTAAAGTACTGAATCATTTACATGTTTGACAGTGAGTTGTTTGAAATATGAGGAGAAAAAAATGACAAATAACAGACAAGCAACAGCATGAGCATCAACAAACATTTTACCAAAGCAACAATAAGAGTCATCGATAGAATTTAAACAAACAGAAGAGCTCCGTCTGAAACCAGCTGCTTTTCCATCTGCAAAAATTTTAACCATATTTACTAAATGTCACTTTCTATCAGATATATGTGAAAAACAAATATAAAACAAATCTTGTGTTAAGAAAAAATATCTTTAATTAAGCAAAAATACCTTGAATTCAAATAAAATTAAAATACGTAAACAATTTGAATTAAAGAAAATGATTGAATAAAAAAATCATAAAATTAACCAAAAAAATCTTAAATAAGGCAAAAATTCTTGTATGCCAAAGAACAATATTTTTTTCATTAACCCTTTAAACGTGTAAATATAACTTGCACATAAACATGTACCTACAGTAACTGAACTGAAGTTACAAATTGTCTTCCATTGCAGTTTAGTGTAATAAACCATTTGTGCTACGACTGTAAAACCACCTCTGACCAACCCTAAAACTATTCATGGGAAAACCAGGGTTTTGTCAAAATATTGTATTTTCCATGAGTTTATATTTGTGTGATTTGAGGGCAGTGGAAAAACATCTCCTTCCACACTAGTTGTCATCAGTTCAGGTCCAGGTCCAGGTCCAGGTCCACTATTCAAACACAGAGTTTGAATAGTGGACTGATTTGATTGTAATTAAACATTTTAGTGTTAATTACTTATACTATTAGCAACTGAGTGTGAAGCGGCTGGGATGAAGATCAGCACCCCCAAACCTGAGGCCATGGTTTTCAGCTGGAAGAGGGTAGAGTCCCCTCTCTGGGTCAGGGGGAAAGTCCTCCCTCAGGTGGAGGAGTTTAAGTACCTTGGGATCTTATTCACGAATTACGCAGGTATGTAGCAGGAGGTTGTTATGCGGGTGCTAAATCAATTCGTTCTGGTGAAGAAGGAGCTAAACCAGAATGCGAAGCTCTCGATTTACCCGTCGATCTACGTTCCGACCCTATGGTCATGAGTTTTGGGTCATGACCGAAAGAATGAGGTCACGGGTACAAGCGGCTGAAATGAGTTTCCTTCGCAGGGTGGGCGGGCTCAGCCTTAGAGATAGAGTGAGAAGCTCGGACATCTGGGAGGGGCTTGGAGTAGAGCCACTACTCCTCCATGTCCAGAGGAGCCAGTTGAGGTGGCTCGGGCACCTCGTGAGGACGCCTCCCTGGGGAGGTGTTCCAGGCATGTCCATCTGGGAGGAGACCTCAGGGCCAACCCAGGACACGCTGGAGGGATTATATCTCTTGGCTGGCCTGGGAACACCTCGAGATTCCCCTGGAGGAGCTGGCTGAGGTAGCTGGGGTGAGGGAGGTCGAGGCTGTTTTGTTGGGGCTGTGACCCCGTGACCTGGATAAGTGTGAAACGACGCTGACTTATTCTATTATGTTTTGTAAAAAAACAATGTCATTATTAAACCAAATTAGTTGTTTGAATTAGAAAACTGAAAACATATGAATACAATGGTCTTTTTTAATTGAAAGGGGCAGGGCCTATTCAAAATTCATTCTGACATATCGGGGATTCACACCTACGTGACCCCTCCTGGTGTGTCCTCCATAGTAACGGTCTACCCTCTCTCTCCCTATATGTAGTCAGCTGCGAAAAATCCTAATTTAGTTGTAATTATTCTTAGATCCGTTCTGATGTAACTGTTTAGTCAAATATTAATCCAGCTTTAGTTTTGGTTGTTTGTTTGGGGTTTTTTTGGTTTGTTTTACAAATTTAGCCCTAGTTTAGCCTCAATTTTCACAACAATACACTTTAAAGACATCTATGCTAAATAGGTTTTCCATTTCAACAATGAAGTGCTTTTGAAAATGAAATGTGAAACTTTATTGATCCCTTACAGCAGGGGTCCCCAAACTATTTCCAGTGAGAGCCACATAACTTTTCCCTTCTCAGATGAGGGGCTGGGGTCAATTTGTAACAGAAAAAGTGTGACAAATGCAGGAGTGCCTAAATGTAAAAAAAAAAAAAAAATGTTTTCCAGAAAGCCACAACCCTTTCTGGATTCTTCACAGAACAAAAGTCAGAAAATTATTATTATTATTATTATTATTATTATTAATAATAATAATAATAATAATAATAATAATAATAATAATAATAATAATAATAATAATAATAATAATAATAATAATAATAATAATAATAATTTTTATGAAATAAATAACCCTCTGTGGGTTCTTCACAGAACAAAGGTCCATGGAACATAAACTTCTTCATCTTAACAGGTCCAAGTTCAGTTTAGTTGTCAAAGCAGAATCTCTGACTTAAATGACTCATATGAGCAGTCTCTCAAAATTATTGTGTCAAACTAGTTAATGATAGTTAATTGTTAGAAAGCCCACACAGTTTGTTTATTTGATTGTTTGTTATATTTGTTCAGGAATAACTCCTTTTCTGTAAGTTTTCAAATGTCCCACGCTGTTGAACGCACCACTAATGTTTTAACAGTTATGAACGTAGTCCGTGTTTTATTAACCACTGTGTTGTACGTAACTGTGCCAAGTTCGCCATCTCTGCTTCTTTTTTCTCTTTTTTATTCATCTATTCCTGGTTTATTACTGTGTGTAGATGCCACAAGGTGAGATAAATAACACAGTACAGTTCAGGTAGATGTTGGCATGTTGTACTGTATAAGCTAATGCTGTTTAGCGCCGGTGTGCTGTTGAAGCTAATACCATAATATGCTAGCAGCTAGCATTGCTAGCTGTCATCTGTGATTTCCGTGAGGTGATTTGTGTGTTCCATGACCCATGTAATACATCTGAGTGACTCATATAGTCGGTCTTAATTTATTATTGTGTGTATATATTGTTATTGTGAGTGTTAGTGTGTATTATCACAGACCGCAGTAAATAAACCTTCAATGAGGACATCTGTATCTGTGTTCTTTAATCAGAACCACAACCCACACCTTGTCACTCTGAACCAAATCCTGGAGACAACCCCACACTCTCTGCTTCATTAATAATGATAATAGTTCAGAACTAAGGAACATTTTATTGCAAAAGTCCAACTTTGTTATCAAATACAAATACACATATTAAAAAAAGTCTAAATGGTCCCTGGTATTGTTCAGGGGGCCGGACCAAATGTAGAGGCGGGCCGTATCCGGCCGGTGGGCCGTAGTTTGGGGACCACTGCCTTACAAGAAATGCGTTGTTACAACATCAAAGAATACTGTTGTAACAGGCTGCTCAAAGGTCAAGCGCCAAGTAAAATTCCCATGACAGGAGAGATGAAAAAGGAAAAGCTGGGAGTGCACATTAAAAGCCCGAATTAACACAATACAGATGATATTACTGAAGGTCATTGAGCTGGGATTATTTTTTTCGATAACACAATATGAGCACAAGAGGTACAAACAAAGATAAAGTTGCAAAAACAGAGCACAGACAAATCACATTGTAGGAGTATTTCAAGGACACATGAGGAATAAACCACAGGAGACCTTCCTCCTGCTCTTGATGAACCCCCTTATAGGGTTCTGCTACACCCTTAAAATACGAACTCAAAACATAGTTTTTACGACATTTGAGTGTAAAGTCAACTAGTTTGGGTTTGCAGTGTGTGTTGTCTTTGTGCATCAGTGCTAACGTGCTAATGTGTTCTTGTGCCTCAGCTCTCGGGCCTGCTGGTTCTGGCTGTGGGACTGTGGCTGAGGTTCGACCCAGACACAGTGGAGCTGCTGACAGGAGACAACGCTCCCGACACCTTCTTCATAGGTACGTGTCCAGCTTCACAACAAACGCAGCACGAACGACATGTCCACACAACACATGATAAGAAACTTCCAGCTTTTACTATTGTGGGGTCTGGACACTGTAAAAAAATAATCTAACTCTGACCTGAAGTGGATTAGTTTAATTTTTAGTCCAAACCTGTGATCAGATTAAAATCAGACAGAATCACCTACAGAGGAACCTTTCAGTCAGAAAGAAGAAATGATTCATAGACAATAGATCTAGAACTAATCTGATTGAACTAATCTGAACCAAGATCACTTTAACTGGTTCAACTGGAAGAATTTTTTTTCTTATTTATTTAGATATCAAGATTTTTTTGTGTTTAATTCAAGTGTTTTAATATTTTTTCTGTGTTTTTTGTTGTGTTTTTGTTTTGTTTTTTAAAGGTAGGGTAGGAGACCTTATTTTTAAAGTAAACACACCCATGCCTCTTCGTCAGCCCACCCCTTGAAACCACGCCTTCAAAAATACATCATACAATACATCTGTCGGAGCGATCACACAGGTTCACCAGAACTCAACGTCAGTTATCATCCTAAATAACAAAACAATAAGTGACATTTATCAGTTTGTGTCTCATGAAGTTTAGGTTTAGAAAGGTTAGAAAAAGGTTTAGAAAAAAACGCTTTACACAGTAAATTTTTCAGTGTTAAATCAACACTTAGAGAGTTTATTTAACTTCTTCTAGAGTGTATTTGGTCCCATTGTCTCCAAATTAACACTGCAAAATCTACAGTGTAGAAGCATGAATTAAACATCATGGTAAAACTAAAGGATAAGGACAATACACCAGCAGTTTACACACACTGTTGTAACTGAGCTAAACCTTCTGGAACATTCTGTTTGGTCACTATCTGACATTTTATCACTGATGGCGTGAATACCATACCCATAACCCCTTAGTATGTCCAAATACTATAGAATTATAACAGTATCATCTTACCTATGGAGTAGAAACATGTCCACTTTATCATGTGTTGGAGCCTCTTTTCTTTTTTCAGTTTTCAGCTTCCTCATGGCCGTAGCTTATTCAAACACAGTTTTTACTTTGGTTTTGTTGGGGGGGGGGGGGGGTACTGATATTTGATGGACGTATTAACAAATCAATCATTGTAAAGATGATCAGTACAATGATTGTCCAGAGTTTTCCTCTGGTTCCACCCTCTAGACTGGACTAAAACATTTAATTTTTTTTCTAGACATTCTATTTCAGTGTCTGATAATGGATCATGAAGAAGTATTCAAGCAATATGGTAAAAAAATGTTCCAAAAAAGGTCTCCCACCCCACCTTTACTTCAAACAATAAATGTTCCAGTTGAACTGATCTTGTTCAGATTAGTTCTAGATCTATTGTCTATAAATTAGTTCTTCTAATTGACTGAAAAGTTCCTCTGTAGGTGATTGTGTCTGATTTTAATATAATAATTGGACGGGTGCAGTGGTTAACACTGGTGCCTCACAGACATAAGGTTGTTGGTTCTATTCCCACACCAGACTGTGTGGAGTTTACATGTTCTCCTCGTGTCTGCGTGGGTTTTCTCCAGCTACTCCAGTTTCCTCCCATCATCCAAACACATGCACTGATAGGTTAACTGGTTAACTGGTTAACTGGTTAATCTAAATCATCCATAGGTGTGAATGTGACAGTGATTGTTTGTCTATATATGTTCAACCCTGAGATGAACTGGAGACTCATACAGGGTGTACCCCACCTTCACCTGCTGGAGCTGGATTAGACCCCTGTGACCCTAGTGACCCTAGTGACCCCTGTGACCCTAGTGAGGATAAAGTCAGATCAGTATTTTTTACAGTTTGTGTTGCAGTTCAAACTTGAGTTAAATTTTTTTCAAGCACACAAAATCTATCAAAATGATCAACAGAAAATCTTTCTTGCACTCAAGTGTGAAGAACTAAAACCCTCTTTTTACAAACTAATAATCCAGCATCTTAATCTATTTATCCTTTACACAAAACATTCACAATCATTTATACACACATAAGTCACCTCACACAATCCAATTTGTAGAATGAACTACAAGTTTATTTATATTCACTTTTATATTTACTACAAATACAGTTTTTAATATGATAATAGTTCATCAGACGCAGTTACAGAACATCAGTGAATTGACAGGAAACTGTACTGGTGTTTTTTTTTTTTTTGTTTTCCCAGAACTGTATCTGTAAATGTAAACTCTTCCTGCTTCACTGATCTGACCTCAGTTTCACATCATTTAACATTTAAATCAGTTCAACATCTGTCTTTTGTCACAGATTTACACTGTTCTGTGTTTGATTTAAATATTACACTGAAAAAACTAAAACATTGAATCAACTTAAAAATTCTTCTTCAATTTTAACTTTTTATCTCATGATTTTGGAACACTATTTTAAATTTGCTGGAAACTATTTCAATATTATTTGAAAATCGAACATGTTTCCATGAACCCTCCCACGCGCTCATGTGCCCCCCCCAAACAGAAAGGGTAAAAGAGGAAACCAAAACTTTACTGAATAAACAACAATTTTACAAATCACACAATATGTTTATCTTCCCTGAGTGATTAATCTCATCTTCTGCATGAAACAAGTCAGGCTTTTAATTTTGAAATGACAATCACCACCATTTCATTTAACTGTCCAGGCGGAACTGGGTGAAACAGCTGATTTCAGCTACAATGTTGAATGGATTTAATAACAATAGTCACATGAATTTACGCCAGGCTTTTATTAAAAAAAAAAAAAATCCTGTCCACATGGTCGAGGTGGAGGCGTGTGCACGTATTCACAATTTATCTGGTTGCCGATAACACGCTCCAACAGCACATACGTTGTGGTCACACAGAGGTACGCGCTCGCTCTGCTTGGTTTCTGTTATTGCAACATTTTTCTCTTGCATTTGTTTTATGTTTGTGGTTTTGGTTTTTCATCTTTCTTGTTTTTGCAGCGTTTTGTCGATGTGGTGCGTTAGCCCCTGTCAGGCACCATACAATGACAGTCAATACGACATTCTGTCCAAGTGAGACATAATAAAAGTAATGAGACATTTGAAATTAGTATTCTATATTCCAGCATTCCACTGTTCGAATATTCAAAAATCATGTCCCATCCCTACTTGATGTGTCGAGGTAAAACATCTTACAACTGTGTTAATGAGAAATTAACCAAAACCTAATGATATCCACAAACACATCCACTAAAAAAGTTAGCTTTGGAACATATATCTGAGTAAGTGGTTGCTGCAGACACGGGCATTAGCATTAGCATTAGCATTAGAAGACTCCTCCCGACTGCAAACCCAGATTTAAAATACTCTTTTTACGGCGTTTTTCTGTAAGTTTTTTCTCACCTTTGTGAATGACAATCTTTGGGACTCTAAAAAATTACTTTTCCTTCTCTCTGTTAGAATCAGTTTTACAGCCATAAACTATACAAAACATAGGCATTTTCATCAAGCTACTTCACTTCCTGCCCTCCATCTGAAAATTGCACGCTGACTATATATCAATGTGACGTCACATGTGATAATGCATTTTTACGGCCCTGGCCCTGATGATGTAGATTTTCCTGAAACTTACCTCCTTGTTTTTCAGGTAAATAAGGAAACACAAGTCAATCCCAAACTCATTTCAGTAACTCCAGATTAATTTAAAATAATTACCATTTTATTGGGGAGTGACGAGACACTCAGCTCATGAGACGAGGCACAAGACCAAGATGAGATTTTAATAAAACTAAATTACAATTTATATGAATGGACAACAGACGTTTATTTAACTGAGTTGCACATGGGTTTTATAACTTTGTAAACACTTCTCCCCCACCCCCTAAAGGGGAGAGGGGTGTGGGTTTTGGGTCTGTTTGTCAGTTTGTTTGTTTGTTTTTTTAAAGCATCTTTGACAAAAACTACTGGACTAATTTCTATAACATTTTCAGTACCCAGACCCTCTAGGGTTTCGTGATGTTGTGATTTGCAACTTCAATGCAAATTCAGCCAATCCCCGTGAAATCAGCACGATGTTCCAATTTTAACCAATCACCGCCACATTTCCGCAAAATGTGACCAATCATTTGCGACGTCTTAAGCCTTTTCCTGTTTACCTTCCAGTATGAAGCAACATGTGTGTGGCAGCAGTTCACATTTGACGAATAAAATGATGCACTAGTACCAACAGGTGCATCTGGAAGAGTCCACTAATTGCTACATTTTTTGTCATTCGGGTAATATTTTATTTGTGATATTTAAAGGTTGTCTTATAACTGTGTCTTTGTTCTATTTTTGTCAGAAACTGCCTCTACTACACAGTACATGTCACAGTCTATGTGAGGTTCAAATACCAGCCTGAAAGATTCACCACTGTTGGAATGAATGGAGTGGAGACAAGTCCGTTTCTTATAAATGTATTATGGTTGAAAAAAAGATCAAGATACGCAGGCACGAGATAAAAGTGATAAAGCATTAATTGCTTAGTCCTTATTTACAATAAACTGTCCACACAAAAGAAAGAGTCCCCAGGCCTGTCCTACCCCCAGGAACAGTCAGTAGACCGGAATCCAGTGGGTGCTGGTCCAGTTCGTGTACTCCGCCCCTGTCGACTCGGTGCCTCTAAACTCTGGGCGGACCTTGCAGCTCCTCCGTCATGCAGGAGTGGATCTCCTCCACCTCTCCTCTCCTCTCCTGCTCCTTCTCCTCTCCTGCTCCTTTTCCTCTCCTGCTCCTCTCCTCTGCTCTGCTCTCCTCTCCTCTCTTTCCGTTTCCGGTGAGCATGGGTGGTGGTGGTGGCGTGTGAGTGGCGTGGAGTTTTTAATTGGTTTTCTGCGCTTGTTTTCAACTGTTCTGACACTGATTCTACTGCATTATCAGGTAAGGTATTGTTTTTTATTAATTGTTAAGTATAGTTGTGTTGCCGGGAGGCATGGCGTCTGCAGAGACGCCACCTCCGACAATCTGGCAGGGTGTTCAGATTGTCCCTCCAAACGGTGCTGTCACCGTGGAAGAGGTTCTGCTGGCGGCGGGTGAACAGGTGGGGCATGCAAATCTTTTATATGCCTCACGAATGAATAAGGCAGTTGTGTTTTTTCTGAAAAATGAGACTCTTGTGCATAAGTTAATTGAAAGCGGTGTGATTATTGGGGACCTGTTCGAGCAGGTTTCACCGTTGACAGCTCTGTCTACACGCATTATCGTCTCTGGTGTTCCGACTTTTATTCCGAATGAGCTCCTTGAGAAAGAACTTTGTCGTTTTGGGAAATTTGCGAGCGGTTTAAAGAATATTGGTTTGGGCTGTAAAGACCCTAAACTGACACATGTCCAGTCTCTGAGGAGACAGGTGTTCATGTTCCTGGACTCGCAGACACAGAATCTAGAGATGTCTTTCCGTGTGAAACATGGAGATGCTTCATACATGGTGTATGCGAGTTCAGGACAAATGAAATGTTTTGAATGTGGTGATGTGGGACATAAACGGTTCGCATGTCCTCATAAACAGTGGGGTGATGATGCGAACGGCTCCGAAGCGGTGGTAGAGACCGCTACGGCGGTAGGCGGGGCCGGAACCGGCGAGTCTGTGAATGGTGGGTCTGAGCCCAGTGGGTCTGAGACTGTTGCGCCTCCCCTAAGTAGGTAGGAAAAGGAAACATGAAAGTGTCTCCCCTTCAGGGGGAAAATAGTAATACAGTGATGAATAAAAGTGATGAGACGGTAAGAGGGGCGTGTCCAGCTGAGGACAGTATGGGTCTTTCCCAGTCCACAGATAACCTGCTGTGTAAGAGCCAAGCAGAAGGTGTAATGGATGATATAGATGATGATTATGAGTCTGATAATGTCTCCATGTCTGGAAGCTCCAGCAGGAATGTGGATTTGTACCCTCTGGAAGATATAAATACATTTTTAGATGAAACTTTCAAAAAGCCAGCCAAAGTAGAGGACTATTTTGAAGACACAGAGAAATTTATTAGATCAGTGCATGTACTGAAAAGAAGGGTTGGATTTGATCTCCTGGACAAAAAAAAAACGTTTTCGTCTGAAGAAACATATCACCACGTTGAGGAAAAGTACCGTCAGAACTAGATCTAAAAACCTGAAATAATAATGCATCACTGGGTGTCTTTCTGTCTACTCTGGGTTCTGATTGGCTTTATGTCCACTTACATTTTCCCTTTTATCTGTGAGGAGCCTTAAAGGAGGGTCCCTGAATATTAATGGTGGGAGGGACAGGCAAAAAAGGGCACTGATCTCTGAGATTTCAGATCAAAAAAAGATTGACGTCTTTTTTTTTTACAAGAGACACACCATAACAAAAGATGAGACTGAGTGGGGTCTTTGGTGGAAGGGCTCTTATAGACTCAGTCATGGAACAAATGTCAGTGCAGGAGTAGCTATACTTTTTAAAGACTCTGTTACATCCCTTTTGTCTTGCACAGAAGTCATAAAAGGTCGCTTATTAGTTGTCAGAGCAAATACAGAGGACTCAGTTTACTGTTTTATTAAAGGTTTTGTGACATGTTGTTTTCATAGCATTCAAAGTCTTTGACAATGAATTTAAAACGTGTTTCAAAAGTATTCAACCAAAAAACCCCACTCCATAATATTCATTTTTGTGGATTTCTGTGGTCTGAATCCAAGTACTATGCCTGCAACACATGAACACCTCAACAGACTACTTGGGGCGCTTCGCCTGTCAGTCATGTACTCGGCTCCACCCCCAAACTGCTGCGGCCAGCCCCCCCTCCTTCCTGCTGTACAGTATAAGAAATACTGTATCATATGCTGCCTAATAAAGAATGATACCAAGTATAAATAATGATAAACCAAGACTTTAAAACCAGATGTTAACTCATCCTGTCTTGTTACTTTGTTATTTTTAATTCATAGTTTTGTTTTTAATTCATAGTTTCGTCGGATCGTTGGGGGGAAGGGGGGGGGTCTGCCGTCTCACCGCGACATTAAAAGTGTATTTATTATTTGTATTTTGACACAACAGTTTGATATTCTAACAAACCAAGACTTTAAAACCAGATGTTAACTCATCATGTCTTGTTAATTTGTTATTATAAGTTTTTAATTCATAGTTTCGTCGAAACGTTGGGGGGGGGGGATCTGCCGTCTCACCGCGACATTAAAAGTGTATTTATTATTTGTATTTTGTCACAACAGTTTGATATTCTAACAAACCAAGACTTTAAAACCAGATGTTAACTCATCATGTCTTGTTAATTTGTTATTATAAGTTTTTAATTCATAGTTTCGTCGAAAATGACCGGAACAAGTCTTGACTCTCTTGGGTAAATAAGCAGGAACGTTACCTTGGTAGATAAAAGCCAGCCACTGGGAACGTAGTTCTTCAGGGGAGCTTGGTAGGTCAAATAGTGATTGTTGCTGATCTACACAGCCAACAACATGACATTTGAGGTGTGATTTAGGAGCCATTACGACACGAGTAAACCGTTCAGCGATGAAAAGGTTGTAAGAGCAGGAGCGCATGTGAACACCGTTTCTATCGTAACGTTGGTGGGGGCGGGGCTGAGCACAGGGGACGGGCAGAAGAGAAGAGGGGGGGGGGGGGTCTCCTTATTGCTCTCCCGAGTGTGACGTCGAAAGCGGGAGACAAATCAGAGAGAGCGTTTCATGCTCAGGCCTCCAAGAGCCCCAGACCATAGGAAAACCACTGAACAGTCTAGATTCATGTTTTTTTGGTGTAAATGAGGCCAGACGACCCATATAGTAACATGAAAATATCAAAAATGAGTTTTGGACGTCACAATACCTTTAACATCTATGCCACAAATAGTGGAGCAGAAAGACTTTTATACCTTTTTGAAAAATGAATTATCAATGCATCAACAAGTCGACATCTTTGTTGGTGGAGATTTCAACTGTACCATAGATTTCACTGTAGATAGGATTGGTGAGGAACCCCACCCTATGTCATCTCAAACACTCAAAGCTGCAATATTGAACAATAACCTACTTGATTCTTTTAGAGTAAAACACCCCAAATCTAAACAGTTCACGTGGGTCAGGGTCTGCAACAACCGTGTCTGTGCTGCTAGATTAGATAGGATTTACATTTCAAAAACTCTCAGCCCCAAATTATTTCATTGCAATATAAGTCCAGTTGGTTTTACAGATCATCATTTAGTCACAGTTGAAATCATATCCTCACCAGGTGAACGGGCTAAGTCCTGTTGGGCCTTCAATAATAAACTCTTACAGGAAAAACATTTCTGTCAACTTTTTGAAATTTTCTGGCTCAGATGGAAATCTGAAACAGAAAATTTCTGTTCCCTGAAGCTTTGGTGGGAGGTTGGCAAAATTAAAATACACCTTTTTTGTCAGCAGTACACAGCTTTTTCCTCTACAAGAATGAAAACTGAAATCAAAGCTCTTGAAAAGGACATTAGGACAATTGAAGAAGGTTTACATAGAAATGTGAATGACAGTACTGGTCCTCTGTTAGAGGAAAAAAAATCTGAGCTGAGCTCACTCCTGCAGGAGAGAGTTAAAGGAGCCCTCGTCCGGTGTCGTTTCCTCCAGCTTAAGGACATGGATGCTCCAACCTCTTTCTTTTTCAACCTGGAGAGGTCAACAGCTGAGAGGAAATCCATAGTACTTTTAAAATTACCAGAGGGAGGTATCACCACTGACCCGGTTCTGATGAGGAAGCATGCCATACATTTCTACACCAACTTGTTTAATGAAGAACATTGCCAGATGGACTGTAGAGAAGAACTTTTAAAGGACCTTCCTCAGCTCAGTGATGAAGAAAAAGCTGACCTGGATAAGGACCTGACCCTGACCCAGCACACTAGTGCTGTTAACCAGTTGGGATCTGGACGAGCACCAGGGATCGATGGTTTGTCCTTGGATTTTTTTAAGACTTTTTGGAATATTATTGGTCATGATCTGCATGACGTTTACCTGGAGTGTTACAAAAATGGATCTCTCCCGGTGTCCTCTCAGAGGGCAATACTCTCCTTATTGCCAAAAAAGGGAGACCTGGCATTATTAAAGCTGCTGCTTTGTTCAGACTATAAGATTCTGTCCAGGGCTTTATCAAACAGGCTGAAAAAAGTACTGGGAAACATTATTGATGCTGAGCAGACTTACTGTATATTGGAACGGAATATCATGGACAATATTTTTCTCATAAGAGATCTGATTGATGTTTGTAATTGTTATGATGTAAATGTTGGTGTTGTCTCTTTAGATCAGGACAGGGTGTTTGACAGGGTGAATTACTCGTATTTGTTTTCTGCACTACGGGCGTTTGGTTTTGGTGATGGTTTTGTGTCTTGGTTAGGTTTACTTTATTTTAATGCACAGTGTTTGGTGAAAATGGGGGCGAGGCTGAGCCGGCCAATCCCTGTGCAGCGGGGCATAAGGCAAGGCTGTCCCATCTCGGGCCAGTTATATAGTTAAGCAATTGAGCCCCTACTGTGCAGGTTGAGGGATCGGCTCAGTGGATTTTCCATGTCTGGGCACAGTGTTTTGGAATGTCCTTTAACACTCTCTGCTTATGCAGATGATGCTAACGTTTTTGTTTGCAGCCAGGAAGATGTTCAGGCTTTACAAGACACGCTGTGTTTATATGACAAAGCAACATCTGCACGGGTAAATTGGTCCAAAAGTGAAGCGTTATTGTTGGGACAATGGAGGGATCAGATAAGCAGTTGTTTCTGGTAAAGAGTGCAGAGCTTGATCTAACTGGTCTTACACCTTTCTACAGCTCCGTTTTACAGGCATGGCAGATTTTTAAGGTTCAGCGAGCATGTACTCAGACTCTGGGCATGTGGGTTTTCGAGGAGCCGTTGTTCGCCAATGACTTCCTGAAGACTGAGGCCCTGCAATCTGCCAGCCTGAGATCCTGTCTCAGAGAAGCAGGTTGCACCAAACTGGGACAACTGATGAAGCTGGCCTTTCTTCCTGCAATTGTCCTGAGAACCCAAATCAAAATGACTTCCATTCGGCTGTTTAACAGGGTGGTGACAGATGTTTGTAAGACTCTGCCACCACAGTTAAGCTTTTTTGTGAAAGATCAATCCCGGTGTGATCAGTGGAGTGAGGGCAGCGACTACAGTTTCCCCGCAGTATCTGTCTCTCCTGTGGTGAAGGAGTGGCAGGAGAGGGGGGGTCAACTGCTGTCTTTTACGACGCCACTGCTAGATGGTTTCAAAGATGTTGGAAAAAAAGGACTGTACCAGATCTGCGTTAAGGTTCTCCACTTTCAATCCCTCTCTGATGTCAGGGAGTCTTGGTGGACTGAGTTTTTTGGCCCAGATCTCTCCCCGAAGGGCAGCTGGCGATTCCTGTACAAGTTACCGATTGAGAGGCGGACAGCAGACCTCCAGTGGAGGATTGTACATGGTGCAATAGCTACAAACAGATATTGATCCTGGGGTGGGTGAAGAGTGTCTCTTGTCTCTGAAACCCTGGTACATTTGTTTGTGGAAAGTCCCAGATTAAGACCACTGTTTGATCTGTTGAAAACATTGTTTCAAGGGTTTTGGTTGTCTGTTTTCATGGAATGTTTTTATATTTGGGCCTAAGTGTTGGACAAAAGAAAAAAAAACTGTTTGTGTGTTGTTGAACTTCCTGTCTGGTTCTGCGAAGCTAGCTATCTGGCTGACTCGTAAGAACAAGGCCCAGGATACTGGGTGTATGGACCTGGTGCCAGTTTTTGAAAGACTGTTGAAGTCTCGCCTTCGGGTAGAATATGTTTACCACAGACTAATGGACAGAATACTGGACTTCACGTGTATGTGGTCTTTGGGGGGGGTTCTGTGTGATGTGGAAGAGGAACTAACTTTTAAGTTTTGAATTGTGGGAATTGTTTGCATTCGATTTTTGTTTTCTGTTGTTATTACTTTGACAGAGGATTTGTTTTTTTTTGTTTGTTTTTTTTTTGTACTTGAGTTGTAAGTGTTTCTATTCTAAAATTTACACGAAGTGTTTATGTAATAACGGCGGTGGTAGTAATAAAGGTGTTATGACTAATCTATAAGCAAACCACCAATAATATGCTTGAGTTCTGGATACGAGGGTGAGCAGTACTCAATAAACCACACTTAGCAGGCAGTCGCAATACATTTATTGTGCAAGGATGAATATATACAGAATAAAAGGGGTGGGTAGCATGTCCTTTAAAAATGGGGGGGAAGGTCTTTAAAAGGGCAAGTTAAAACAGTCTTAAAAGGACTAGTCCCAGAGGCTCACTGTTGTATTCCCAGAAGGTGCTAGTGCCCCTATCCAGTCGGTTGGATCCACACCACCAGAAATCCCTCTTCTCCAGCTCCCTAGCCAAAGGCTCCTCTGCAACGGCCATACCTCCAGGTAACGTTCACCAACCCTGGAACAAAAGAAGGTGGCCAGCAATCTGCCCTACAAGCACAGGGTGCACCTCACCAGGCGGAGACAGTGTAGCAACAGTGTTTTGGACAGGTACACTCACGGTTTTAGGCAGAAGCTCCAACTTCTGCCACTTGAACCCAAGGCCTTCAATACACTGCTGCTGCTGTCTTCTGATCTGCGTGGGGATCCTCCACAGCTTGCAAGGTGGGTGGCTCAGTCGACAGCCATGAGTGCAACCTGCTGCTCGTCTATATAGTCCTGGCAGGAACCCTCCCCTAAGTCACCATTGGCCTGTGTGGCCAGCCTGCAGCAGTTGATTGGCTGCAGCAGCTGTCAGTCCATGTTGGTAATTACTGTCTCCATTTACTTCAGCTGTGTCATTAACTTAAAAACCATGCAGGCAGATATACAATCAAACCAAACCAATACTGCACTCAAATAACTAAAGAAAGCAACTAAACACAAACATGCAAAACAAATGTTGACGTATATGTAAATAAACAAAATAACCAAACACGGCAAATAATAATAAATACTCAAACACAGCAGATAATAATTCTCAATGAAAACAGCAACATAACATAACAGTCCTCAGTATGACATTTAAATAAAGGGACCTTGAAAAGCTCCTGCTCCTGCTCCTGCTCCTGCTCCTGCTCCTGCTCCTGCTCCTGCTCCTGCTCCTGCTCCTGCTCCTGCTCCTGCTCCTGCTCCTGCTCCTGCTCCTGCTCCTGCTGACTCAGATCTTTTTATACTCAACTGTGCCCTTCAGAGGGGACAATCAGCTGGAGGTAATGATCAGCTGATTGCAATTGCTGGCCCACAGTTTTAAATTAAATGTCACATTAAATCATAAACACAGTAAATCATAATAAACACACAAGTCAAAGAATATACACTTCAAACAAAAAAATGCACACCATATAAATAAAACATAACACAATATTAGGGTCAACAACTGTAGGAGATCACTTTTGACATACACAGTACACAGTACTAGTAATGTTTGTTTTTTGACTGGCTGAGACATTTATATTATGTTTTATAACTTCATGTAGTGTTTTGAGGTCACATGAACTTTAACCGTCCATTTGGAAAATAAAATATTTAGTTGTATTTTTGTAATCCTCATAATAATTTATTTTCCATCTCGGTAAACTGTAGTATTGTGGACCATATCACAATGACTTTGAATACATTTTCCAGTAACTAAATATTTTAAATATTATTTAATTTTGATTACAAAAAGGGAAAATCACAACTATTTATCTTTTCACTTTCACAACTTTCACTTCCTGCAACAAAAGCCCAAAAAGCACAGCAAATTTCATCGCAGTTTTTCGGAAAAGCTCATGCAACATCAGACATTTTAGGACGAAACAATCTCAAAAAAGGCCTGAGAAAACCTGGAGGAACTGAATAAAAGTGTGAGGTGGTCCAGAATAGATCCCATTAAATTTTGGTGAATGTAGGTCAAAGGTCACACAGTCACCAAAAATTTGTTTTAACAATGAACAGAGATTTGGCCAATCAGGTCAAAGGTTTCCAGGGGGCGGGGCTTGTTGTGCCAGGAACCACCTGTTTATTTTTGTTTAATTAATTAATTTATTTTTTTTGCTCGATTCAAGATTTTTTGTGTTTTAAGAAGTTTTTTTCTTAATCCAACTTTTTTTCCTTCATTCAACTTTTTTTATTTTTTCTTCATTCAGCTTTTTCTCTCCATGCACTTGTTCAGATCAGTATTTTTACAGTGTATAGACAGAGACTACAGAACCAAACCAAGTGGAGCCATTTCCTTTGGGTAAATGATTTTCCACTGTCACACCTGTAAACACCCGTAGTGTGTGTGTGTGTGTGTGTGTGTGTGTGTGTGTGTGTGTGTGTGTGTGAGAGAGAGAGAGAGAGAGAGAGAGAGAGAAATGGAATCAAGATGAGTAGATTATTCTCCTACTCCATACCCATTTATTTATTGATCTACTTAAAAAAATAAACAAAATGGAATTTATCAAATTACTTGATTAATCTCTGAAAAAAAATCAACAGAATACTCGATTACAAAATATTCAATAGTTGCCGCAGTAATCTGATTGGATTAAAATCACATACAGAGGAACTGATTTATAGACAATAGATCTGGAACTAATGTGAACATGAAAACCTCCCCCTTCGAATGCAGAGAGGTCCGCCAAGAACGGATTAAATTCAAGTCCATTTGTTAACTTTGTGAATCAGAGATTCTGTGAAGTTATGTTACTTTAATGCTTTGCCTGTCTGTCTGTCTGTCTGTCTGTCTGCCTGTCTGCCTGTGCATGCACATTTCCTCGTTTCTCACTCTAGCATCGACAATTTTTGACAGATTGTTCTGACATTTGTCATGTAGAAGGAGACACACATATGGATGAAACAGACCAAAGTTCAGCCAATTCGAATCATGACTTCCCTTCTGACGCCATATTGAATTATTGCGTCGTCACAGCAGTAATTTGCTCTTTTCAACATGTATTGGAATTGTCAACCCTTTCAAATTTCTGTTTCCTTCATTTACCATAATGTGGTAAATGGAGGATACACTTCAACGTGATCCAGAATCCACAAACTCTTACGGATCACCACCAAATTTTAATCATTTGTTCCTTGTGACACTCCCAACACATCCTGAAAATATTATCAAAAATCGTTCAGGACTTTTGATGTAATTCTCCTGACAGACAGACAAACAAACAGACTTGAATTTAAATTTTCCTCCTCTGCAGTGGAAACATGTCATGCTGTAACTCAATGAATACTTGCGATATCACCGTGGCATTACATGGGCATATACATATAGTTAATGTGCATCAGATGCAATGATCCATTTGAGTAAAGCTCAAAGGTCACAATTAACTAAAAGGTCAAAGTCACTTTATCAGTTATAACTCAAGAATGGAGGGTCACAGAACGTTCAGGTTGGTACCAAACGATGAAGATTTCTATAAATCTTTTAATTGGTGTTGTCACCTACGACCAATAGTTTTATAGGTTTATAGGTTGTCACAGAAACTTGAGATTTGCACAAAATATGAGCGTTCTCTGAATACTAGTTGTTTTTTGTTTTCAGTCTCTCTTCAGTTGGTCCGTTCCTCTGATCGCGTCTTTCAACTTCAAGTTCAGGAAAACAACAGCTTGTTTCTTGCCCTTGTGGATTAATTAAATTGCTGTGGTGGTTTTTTTTACTGATGTCACTGATGAGGCCCTGAGCGTGGGCCCCTGGGAGTGGGTCTGGTGTGGGGTTACAGAGCTGAGGGAGGCAGGGAGGGTGGGGCAGGTGACGACATCCAGAGAGGAGGAGGGAACGGTCTGGAAAATGAGGAGAGGACGGAACGGTCTGGAATGTGAGGGGAGGACGGAACCGTCTGGAAAACGAGGAGAGGATGGAACGGTCTGGAACGTGAGGGGAGGACAGAACGGTCTGGAACGTGAGGGGAGGACGGAACCATCTGGAAAACGAGGGGAGGACGGAACAGTCTATAACGTCAGAGGAGGACGGAATGGTCTGGAACATGAGGGGAGGACGGAACTTTCTGGAATATGAAAGGAGGACGGAACTTTCTGGAAGATGAGGGGAGGACGGAACAATCTAGAACGTGAGGGGAGGACAGAACGATTTGGAACGTGAGGGGAGGACGGAACAGTCTGGAACGTGAGAGGAGGACGGAACAATCTGGAACGCAAGGGGAAGACGGAACTGTTGGAACGTGAGGGGAGGACGGAACTTTTGGAACGTCAGGGGAAGGTGGAAGAGTAAGGAACGTGAGGGGAAGATGGAACGGTCTGGAACGTGAGGGGAAGACGGAACTGTTGGAACGCGAGGGGAAGACAGAACGATCTGGAACGTGAGGGGAGGACGGAACCATCTGGAAAACAAGGGGAGGATGGAACATCCTGGAATATGAGAGGAGGACGGAACGATCTGGAAAACGAGGGGAGGACGGAACAGTCTATAACGTCAGAGGAGGACGGAATGGTCTGGAACATGAGGGGAGGATGGAACTTTCTGGAATATGAAAGGAGGACGGAACTTTCTGGAAGATGAGGGGAGGACGGAACAATCTAGAACGTGAGGGGAGGACGGAACGATTTGGAACGTGAGGGGAGGACGGAACAGTCTGGAACGTGAGAGGAGGACGGAACAATCTGGAACGCAAGGGGAAGACGGAACTGTTGGAACGTGAGGGGGAGACGGAATGGTCCAGAACGTGAGGGGAAGATGGAATGGTGTGGAACATGAGGGGAAGACAGAACGGTCTGGAATGTGAGGGGAGGACGGAACTTTTGGAACGTCAGGGGAAGGTGGAAGAGTAAGGAATGTGAGGGGAAGATGGAATGGTCTGGAACGTGAGGGGAAGACGGAACTGTTGGAACGCGAGGGGAAGACAGAACGGTCTGGAACGCGAAGGGAGGACGGAACGGTCTGGAAGATGAGAGGACGGAACTTTCTTGAACATGAGGGGAGGACGGAATGGTCTTGAACGCGAGGGAAGGACGGAACGGTCTGGAGCACGAGGGGAGGATGGAACTTTCTGGAATATGAGAGGACGGAATGGTCTTGAATGCGAGGGAAGGACGGAATGGTCTGGAAGATGAGGGGAGGATGGAACTTTCTGGAAAGTGAGGGGAGGATGGAACTTTCTGGAAGATGAGGGGAGGACGGAATGGTCTGAAACATGAGGGGAAGATGGAAGAGTAAGGAACGTGAGGGGAAGACAGAACTGTTAGAACATTAGGGGAGGATGGAATGGTCTGGAATGTGAGGGGAAGACGGAACGGTCTGGAACGTGAGGGGAAGACGGAACTGTTGGAATGCGAGGGGAAGAAAGAACTTTTGGGACGTGAGGGGAAGACGGAACAACCTGGAACATCAGGAACACAACATTACATCAAAATTCAAGATATGTTTGCTCAAGTTCAAGAATTATTTTTATGCTTAATTCACCATTATTTCCTTAATTTATTTTGCTTAATTCAATAAAAAAAATCCACTAATGGAACTAGTGAACATGATCTTTGTCAGGTTTCTGCAATCTATCTCATCTATAAAATCCATAAAATTCACAGATAACCTGTTGTAAAACACTGCTGTAAAACACTCATGTCTGCCGTAAAAAAACAAACTAATGTCTCCAGTAAAACAAAGCTCACAGATAACTGGTGTAAAAGAGTCTTGTGATCATCCCAGTGAACTGTAGGAGTGGATCAGAGTTTCTTTGAACATCCCACCCTTCTTCTGTTTCATAACAACAGTCTTTTGATAAATTCCTCTTCCACTAAAGTCCTGCATCATGCTGCCATCATCAGGTCAAACTGTGAACTGCAGCCTGTAAACCTGTTACAGGATTAACCACATTCATTCATTCATATTTTCTATGTGTGTGTGTGTGTGTGTGTGTTGGGGTAGCATGTGCTTCTTCTCTATTTTTATAAATATATATATATATATATATATATATATATATATATATATATAGATATATATATAGATATATATATATATATTTTATATATATATATAGATATATATGTGTGTGTGTGTGTGTGTGTGTGTGTGATCATAGTCCGCAATTTATAATGAGATCATCAGCTCAAAAATAGGTTAAATTACATTTACAGTTTCCCTGATATGTAAATATGTAAATATTTCTCCTACTATGGTAACACCAGTGTTAGCCAAACTCACCTTCTGATTGGTTGAACTGAAGCTGAATTAGACAGAGACCCAAAACAAAATAGCAGAAGCTGTAGTGCAGAGATATGCAACAAAGATGACGGAGTATATATGTAATGACAAAACCCATCTAACCCTGAACTGATGCTGGTGATAAAATAGTTTCCACACTGACGGCGACTGAGTGAGTTAGCCAAGCTTATATGGATCATCACCAGCTAACTCGTTCCATGTATCTCTCCACTCCAACTTCTGCGTTTTGAGACCAATCAGAAGCCGTGTTTGGCTAACAGTGTCATCACCATAGTCGGAAAAATAATTTGGCTTCCCTGACAGGGTAGGACTAAACTGGACTGATTTATGGCAGATGTGTGTCTCTACAACACAGGGATTAAAGTATTCCAGCCCCGGACCGGATTTAGGGCCTCCAGCATTTTGCGAAAAAAAACAAAAAGAGTTTGATTAATATCCATGCGTTAACTCCATGGCTTTCCAATGTGGTCATTCTCTGCCAATGATGGAAAAGAAGCACACATTTCTGGTTCTGAATGTAAATGGTAAATGGACTGCACTTATATAGCGCTTTTCCACCTTCATGGTGCTCAAAGCGCTTTACATTAGCCTCTCATTCACCCATTCACACACACTCATACACCAGTAGGTTTCTAAGGTCTATGGTCAGTCCTACTGGGGGCCTAAGCCAGGGTTCAGTGTCTCGCCCAAGGACATGTGGACAGCCAGAGCCGGGACGCGAACCGCCAACCTCTCGGTCATTGGGCGACCCGCTCTACCACCTGAGCTACAGTATTAGCCAATCAGAAGCCCTACAACAGATACTACAACAAAACAACCAAGACGTGGAATGTCCACACAACTAAAATTCCCAAAGACTACTCTCACATCCCTGAACTTCAGAATGAAGTACTTTGAAGACTAATACTATGTAGAATACTCAGTAACTGATCTAACTTTTAACAGAAGCATTGTCATTGTCGGTCTCCAACACAGCTCGACCTAACTTTTGAAATAATTATGACAGTTGTTGACTTCTGGAGCTAACTATCACCAGTCTAGAGCTAACTATCACCAGTCTAACTATCAACATACACTCAACAAAAATATAAACGCAACACTTGTTTTTGCTCCCATTTTTCATGAGATGGACTCAAAGATCTAAAATTCATTCCAGATACACAATATTACCATTTCTCTCAAACATTGTTCACAAATCTGTCTAAATGTGTGATAGTGAGCACTTGTCCTTTGCTGAGATAATCCATCCCACCTCACAGGTGTGCCACATCAAGATGCTGATCTGACATCATGATTAGTGCACAGGTGTGCCTTATACTGCCCACAATAAAAGGCCACCCTGAAATGTGCATTTTTTTTTTGCTTTATTGGGGTCTGGGGACTCAGAACCAGTCAGTATCTGGTGTGACCACCATTTGCCTCATGCAGTGCAACACATCTTCTTCGCATAGAGTTTATCAGATTATCAATTGTGTCTTGTGGAATGTTGGTCCACTCCTCTTCAATGGCTGTGCGAAGTTGCTGGATATTAGTGGGAACTGGTACACACTGTCGAATACGCCGGTCAAGCACATCCCAAACATGCTCAATGGGTGACATGTCCGGTGAGTATGCTGGCCATGCAAGAACTGGGACATTTTCAGCTTCCAAGAATTGTGTACAGATCCTTGCAACATGGGGCCATGCGTTATGGTAAATGGTAAATGGACTGCGCTTATATAGCGCTTTTCCACCTTCATGGTGCTCAAAGCGCTTTACATTAGCCTCACAGGGTTCAGTGTCTTGCCCAAGGACACTTCGACATGTGGACAGTAAGAGCTAGAAGGATAATACGAATTCAGAAACCAAATGGACCCAAAAGCAAGACTCAAAAACCGAAATACGTTTTTCAAGATTTTATTCAAAAAACTGTATATCACTAGCCTAGTAAACTAGCCCACCTCTAGTAGCAAAAAATATTTTTGCCTGAATCGTTGGTCTAGTGATGCTTCATAGAGCCTCAGCCAGGACTCGTAAAATTTAACAGGTCCAATTACAATGCTCCATTTGGGTAGCGAGATTGTAGGGCAGGCTTAGCATATTGATGGACTGGACTGGACTGCATTTTTATATAGTGCTTTTCCACCTTCATGGTGCTCAAAGCGCTTTACATTAGCCTCTCATTCACCCATTCACACACACACTCATACACCAGTAGGTTTCTAAGGTCTACGGTAAGTCCTACTGGGGGCCTAAGTCAGGGTTCAGTGTCTTGCCCAAGGACACTTCGACATGTGGACAGCCATAGCCGCCAACCTCTCGGTCATTGGGCGACCCACTCTACCAACTGAGCCACAGCCGTGCGTTATCTTGCTGAAACATGAGGTGATGTTCATGGATGTATGGCACAACAATGGGCCTCAGGATCTCATCACGGTATCTCTGTGCATTCAAAATGCACCTGTGTTCTTCGTCCATAACAGATGCCTGCCCATACCATAACCCCACCACCACCATGGGCCACTCCATCCACAACATTGACATCAGCAAAGTGCTCACCCACATGACGCCACACACGCTGTCTGCCATCTGCCCTGAACAATGTAAACCCAGAGAACACCTCTCCAATGTGCCAGACGCCATCGAATGTGAGCATTTGCCCACTCAAGTCCGTTACGGCGACGATCTGGAGTCAGGTTAAGAACCCGATGAGGACGACAAGCATGCAGTTGAGCTTCCCTGAGACGGTTTCTGACAGTTTGTGCAGAAATTGTTTGGTTATGCAAACCAATTGTTTCAGCAGCTGTCTGAGTGGCTGGTCTCAGACCATCTTGGAGGTGAACCTGCTGGATGTGGAGGTCCTGGGCTGGTGTGGTCACACGTGGTCTGCGGTTGTGAGGCTGGTTGGATGTAGTGCCATATTCCCTGAAACGCCTTTGGAGACGGCTTATGGTGGAGAAATGAACATTCAATGCACGAGCAACAGATGTGGTTGACATTCCTGCTGTCAGCATGACAACTGCATGCTCCCTCAATGCTTGTGACATCTGTGGCATTTTGCTGTGAGACAAAACTGCACATTTTAGAGTGGCCTTTTATTGTGGGCAGTATAAGGCACGCCTGTGCACTAATCATGATGTCAGATCAGCATCTTGATGTGGCACACCTGTGAGGTGGGATGGATTATCTCAGCAAAGCACAAGTGCTCACTATCACACATTTAGACAGATTTGTGAAATGGTAATATTGTGTATGTTGAATGAATTTTAGATCTTTAAGTCCATCTCGTGAAAAATGGGAGCAAAAACAAAAGTGTTGCGTTTATATTTTTGTTGAGTGTACCTTCTCTGCCACTCTTACAGAACCTGCCAGTGCGTTTCACACTTATGATACGGCCACACCGAACGCAAACTTTCAAATTCACGCATCGTCATTACATACAAAGTCAACAGAGAGACAGGTTTTCATATGCAGATTTCTTCCACAGAGGGGGGGTTAAACTTGTCCCCCATTGCAGCTAATCTGAAGTAGCATTAGCATTTACAAGAGAAGACAGTAGCTGCTACACAAACTGGAAAAAAATGTTGGATCTTCTCTTTAGCAGCAGTGTCACCCACCTTTACCTTTTGCTTGAAGGGGTCACCAGAACTGATTCTGAGGACCACCAGGCAGAGTTCTGAGAGTTCTGATCAAGTGATGGCTGAATGTGATTGGTTAAAAGTTTTCATGTGAAAATACATGTATGGAAGCAGTACAACCAGAGGAAAAGCTATGAAAGGAGGTGGACCGACCATTTGGTATTATTCAATAAGTTTTTATGGACAAAATGTAATTAACATCAGTCTGTGATTCAGATATATTTTGAAGGACAACAGGGTAGGCCTTACAGGCCCTGACACAACACCACTGGTCAATCGTCAGTGGACATGTGTAAACCTGTGTTCTTTCATGTAACAGATCTATATGATGTGAGGAACTAGCCTAGCTGCGCTATCCCTGTTCATTCCATGATAGCTTCACTTCATAGTCAGGGGAGGTGGGGCTAAAAGGTTGTCTTTCAAATCCTCTGTATGCAATAGGACGGGACTACAACCAATCAGTGTAATCTTTAGGATGACGTAGTTAGAGCGGAAAGTTGACGGTGAAGTCTGGAGAAAGTTGGGAATGACTAAACAAAACGGTGGATTATGGAGCTTAACGACTCTTTAAAGATTGCTGACGTTTTCTCAAATTCTTAATAGGGGACCTTCAGCTCACGAGATGAGGTGAGACACGAAATCGGAATGAGATTTTAAGAAATCTAAATTACAAATGATATGAATAGACAGACTAAACTGAGTTTCACATGGATTTTATAACTCTGTAAGCGTTAATTTTTAATTAACTTCTTCCTCTACAAATTGAAACTGAAATAAATGGTAAATGGATGGACTGCACTTATATAGCGCTTTTCCACCTTCATGGTGTTCAAAGCGCTTTACATTAGCCTCATATTCACCCATTCACACACACACACCAGTAGGTTTCTAAGGTCTAAGGTCAGTCTTACTGGGGGCCTAAGTCAGGGTTCAGTGTCTTGCCCAAGAATACTTCCACATGTGGACAGCCAGAGCCGGGACGTGAACCCCCAACCTCTCGATCATTGGGCGACCCACTCTACCAACTGAGCCACAGTTGGTAGAGTTATGTAAACTTTTATAAAATGTTATAAAAGTTAAAACTTTTATAAAATGTTATAAAAGTTTAAATAAAATAATATATTTCTCCTTTTTTCTAAATCTCATCTGGCTCTTGACTGTGGAAGTTGAGGGGTGAATGTGTTTGTCATTGTTGTGTGGTTTGTTGGCAGGTGCAGTTGGTGGTTTGAGTACTGAGCTGTGGTTAGGGTTAAAGGTCAAAGGTTAGCGAGTACTGAGTTGTGGTTAGGGTTAAAGGTCAAAGGCTAGCAAGTACTGAGCTGTGGTTAGGGTTAAAGGTCAAAGGTTAGTGAGTACTGAGCAGTGGTTAGGGTTAAAGGTCAATGGTTAGTGAGTACTGAGCTGTGGTTAGGGTTAAAGGTCAAAGGTTAGCGAGTACTGAGCTGTGGTGAGGGTTAAAGGTCAAAGGCTAGCGAGTACTGAGCTGTGGTTAGGGTTGAAGGTCAATGGTTAGCGAGTACTGAGCTGTAGTTAGGGTTAAAGGTCAAAGGTTAGCGAGTACTGAGTTGTGGTGAAGGTTAAAGGTCAAAGGCTAGCGAGTACTGAGCTGTGGTTAGGGTTAAAAGTCAAAGGTTAGTGAGTACTGAGCTGTAGTTAGGGTTAAAGGTCAAATGTTAGCGAGTACTGAGTTGTGGTGAGGGTTAAAGGTCAAAGGCTAGCGAGTACTGAGCTGTGGTTAGGGTTAAAGGTCAAAGGTATACTGTATATTGTCAGTGTCTTATCACTCACTCTCTTGTCATTCATCATTTCTGTCAGAACCCAAAATGTTGCCAAACAAACCATTTAAAGTGGAGGGGATGTGGTTAATAGTAAAACCTGGGTTTTTCAATGTCATTCTGGCTGCTGCTGGTTAACAAGTCTTGTCAAACAGAATTTTAACACAACGAGCAATCTCCCCAAATTACATCTCGCGAGGTCTCGTCACACAAGATCTCGTCACATCCCTATTCTTCGCTCATATTTGATAAAAGAAAATCTCCACCCAGTTGGAAGCCAACTATTGTCATTGTTCTTCTATGGTTGTTTCCAGTTGTTTCTCTCCTAATCGTTGCAGCGTCACTTTGTTAGGCCCGCCCTCTGACTCTATACTTCACCGTGATTGGTCGACCAGTTTGGGGTACAAAAACAATATTTATGAAATTTGTTTGTTGTCTCATTTCAAACATCAGCACTAACTTACACAAATATGTGACCCGCCACCACGAAACCAGGCATAAGTCGCGCTGAGCCGTTCAGAGCTACAGCCAAATTTAGGCTGGAAGGCGATTTCTTATTTGTGTTTACACCTTATCAAAAAACGGTACCTTAACACCTCTATGTTCAGTTCCTGTGGTCATTACATTGAAATCCAATCAATAAAGGTGTTTATTGAGTCAATTATTTAAGCGGCGACAAAAGTTCAGGTATTGCTGAGCAAAGACAAAGCCGACTTCCACCTCTTTTCGCCGAACAAAACGATCTCCGTTCCGTGGGTAAACACCCAAGTGTTTGGTACGAGGTAAAAGCTTATATTGAATGTTCTGTCCAATGGTGTAAGCCAAATGATTATAATACGTCACACTTCTGTCCTATTATTATAATATATAAAACTTCTGTGACATGTCCATCAGAGTGTCCTTTAACATCTGTGAATAATTTGTGTCAATCGGATACAAATTATTATGCGTTGCTAAGGACTTCCCAAAACAGTCCAAAACTTTAACGAACAATATCTAAAAATATGCAAATTGTAAAATATGTCCAAATGTGGATATTAAAATGACCATAACTTTGGTTCTACTTGTGATAGAAACATAATTTTTTCACCATCTTAAACCTTAGTTTCCACTCTACCAAGATACACACATAACTCTGTTTGGATTTACACACACATATGCCTGGTTTCGTGGTGGTGGGTCATATACATATACATCATGGCTTTGTATCCTGAAAGTGGTCTTGAAAAAACAAGGTGTCATTCCGCTGAAACCACTTTTCCACTTTTGTCCTTTTGGAATCTGATGGCTCACCCAGACTTACCAACACATGCTCCTTTGACAGTGGTTTGTCACCTCCACTGGCTGCATACTGCATTCACACAAAACAACAAGAGGAACCAGGGACCCAGAAAAAGACGGTCCATCTGACGTTAGATGGACTCACCCAATACAAGTGTAATCAAGTGTTCTGTCCATTTATTTCAGCGATTAATCGAGTAATTGGAAAAATGTTTTTTTTTTAAAAGTAGATCAATCAATAAATGTGGATGGAAGAAGCCTGGGTATTTTAAGGTGTGTGTGGATGAAAGGGGACGTCCCAATAATTCCACTACCTGAGAGAGATCTGGGGACATTTAATGAAAATAATGACACATTAACATGTTGAAGCAGTGAGGAAGTAGGGCAGTAGGATGCTAATGCTACAATGGGAGGCTAATGCTACAGGGGGAGGATAATGCTAATATTACAGGGGGAGGCTAATGCAAATGCTGCAGTGGGAGGCTAATGCTAATACTACAGCGGGAGTCTAATGCTACAATGGGAGGCTAATGCTAATAGTACAGGGGGACGTTAATGATAATGCCACAGTAGGAGGCTAATGCTAATATTATGGGGGGCTAATGCTACAGTAGGAGGCTAATGCTAATGCTACAATTGGAGGCTAATACTACAGCAGGAAGATAATGCTAATCCTGGAGGGGGAGGCTAATGCTAATACTACAGGAGGAGGATAATGTTAATATTACAGGGGGGATGCTAATGCTGCAGTGGGAGGGTAATGTTAATATTACAGGGGGAGGCTAATGCTGCAATGGGAAGCTAATGTTAATACTACAGGGGGAGGCTAATGCTAATACTGCAGTGGAAAGGTAATGTTAATACTCTAGGAGGAGGCTACAGCGGCAGGTTAATGTTAATGCTGCAGTGAGAGGCTAATGTTAATTAAGCAGTGGGAATCTGATGCTAAGCTAATGCTGCAATGGGAGGCTAATGCTACAGTGGAAGCACTGCACTGTTGTCTGCGTTACACAGTGTAAAATATTCCCACACTTCTGACATTATTTGTTTGTCCCTTTCCTTCCATGTTTCCTCAGCGGTGTACATCCTTCTGGGTGCAGGAGGCCTGATGATGATCGTGGGTTTCTTCGGCTGCTTCGGTGCCGTTCGTGAGTCTCAGTGTCTTCTGGCATCAGTGAGTATGAAAGTGTTTAAACAAACCTTTAAACCAATAAATGAAGCAGAGTTTGTAACAATCATCCTAAAATTATCTTTGTGACGATCATCCTAAAACTATCTTTGTTTGTGACGATCATCCTAAAACTATCTTTGTTTGTGACGATCATCCTAAAACTATCTTTGTTTGTGACGATCATCCTAAAACTATCTTTGTTTGTGACGATCATCTTAAACTATCTTTGTTTGTGACGATCATCCTAAAACTATCTTTGTTTGTGACAATCATCTTAAACTATCTTTGTTTGTGACGATCATCCTAAAACTATCTTTGTTTGTGACGATCATCCTAAATTTATCTTTGTTTGTGACGATCATCCTAAAACGATCTTTGTTTGTGACGATCATCCTAAATTTATCTTTGTTTGTGACGATCATCCTAAAATTATCTTTGTTTGTGACGATCATCCTAAAATGATCTTTGTTTGTGACGATCATCCTAAAACTATCTTTGTTTGTGACGATCATCCTAAATTATCTTTGTTTGTGACGATCATCCTAAAACTATCTTTGTTTGTGACGATCATCCTAAAACGATCTTTGTTTGTGACGATCATCCTAAAACGATCTTTGTTTGTGACGATCATCCTAAAACGATCTTTGTTTGTGACGATCATCCTAAAACTATCTTTGTTTGTGACGATCATCTTAAAACTATCTTTGTTTGTGACGATCATCCTAAAACTATCTTTGTTTGTGACGATCATCCTAAAACTATCTTTGTTTGTGACGATCATCCTAAATTTATCTTTGTTTGTGACGATCATCCTAAAACGATCTTTGTTTGTGACGATCATCCTAAATTTATCTTTGTTTGTGACGATCATCCTAAAACGATCTTTGTTTGTGACGATCATCCTAAAACTATCTTTGTTTGTGACGATCATCCTAAAACGATCTTTGTTTGTGACGATCATCCTAAAATTATCTTTGTTTGTGACGATCATCCTAAAACTATCTTTGTTTGTGACGATCATCCTAAAACTATCTTTGTTTGTGACGATCATCTTAAAACGATCTTTGTTTGTGACGATCATCCTAAAACTATCTTTGTTTGTGACGATCATCCTAAAATTATCTTTGTTTGTGACGATCATCCTAAAACTATCTTTGTTTGTGACGATCATCTTAAAACGATCTTTGTTTGTGACGATCATCCTAAAATTATCTTTTGTTCTCCTCTTGCAGTTCTTCGCTTGCCTCCTGATCATCTTCGGAGCAGAAATTGCAGCTGGTGTTTTTGGTTTCATCAACAGGGAACAGGTAAAGTTCTGCCTTTGTTAATTAATATGACTTTAACATAAACCTAAATATACATTTGAAACTGAACCTGTTAATTTTTCACAGATTGTTGAAGAAGTGCAGAAGTTCTACAGCAGCTCCGTCTCCTCCACCACCAACGTCAACGCCACTGCCATAGCAACCATTTACCACAAAACGGTGAGTCCCGCTGACTGTTGTTCCACTGCCTCCGTCCACTGTTCCCACTTCAACACTTTACTAAATATTGTGTATCTGCAGCTCAACTGTTGTGGAGGTCCTGCTTCAGACCCCGGCATGTGTCCAGAGGATGAGGAAGACCAGAAGGTGAAGAAGCGTTTTCATTCACAACACACACTTTTTACCACGAACATGTGTCAACACAGGCCAAGAGTTCATTTACACCAGCTGTTAAACTCCTGTCCTCCATGTTTTACACATTTCCTTCTTCCATCGCATAACATTCAGTTAACTCTTTCACTCTTGATACTTTAACAGTTCCACTGTAAAAATAAATAAACTCATAAAATAAGAAACAAAATGATCAAAAACTAATAAATATTTGCTAAATTCTGAACAGGTGTTGCCCGGCACAATCCCCCCTCCCCATATTTCTTATTGTGAAAGCACATGTTTGGTGACTGTGTGACCTTTAACCATGTTTACACTACAGTACGGTACACTGTAAACACTGATATTGATTGTAATACTTAACTTTTGAGTGTTAAATATTCTATTATGTTTTGTAAAAACTACTACTAAACCAAATTAGTTGCTCTAATTACAAAACTGAAAACATACAATACAATGGTCTTTTTTAATTGAGATTACATATAAAGTTAAGTTTATGTGAGGGAGGGGCGGGGCCTATTCGAAATTCACTCTGACTTATAGACAAGTTTTGGACCTGTTTCTACTTTACTTCCTGGACTCCTTCTGCACATGCTCTTCACTTTCTTTCTGGAGGCCGGTTAGTTTTGCGAGTTAACTCTGATATAAACGCAGTGAGAAAAAGGATGAACACCTTCAAGAGGAAAAGTGGTTCGGGAACTACGTGTGCTGTCGTTGGTTATAAAAACTCAAGAAAACACCTGAACGAGTGGTTAGATAGAGAGTGTTTTAACCACAAACCTGCCACAACGAGCCAATGTTCATGCCCTCTGCTGGGTTTTTTTTTTCACAAGCCTGATGAGGACTTGAATTTGAAGTATGTTTTTGTGTGTTCCCATCACTTTGTGGACAAAAGGCCAACTAATGATAAACCGTTTCTAGAGTTATTTTTGGGATACACTGTCTTTACAGCCAAAGAGGCTACGACTCACCCAGTGGACTATTATCTCCCCAAAGACACTTAAACTTCAATCTGATGGTAAGTTCATCAACTTTAGTTATGAAATGAACACTTTAGTTATGAAATGAACACTTTAGTTATGAAATGAACACTTTAGTTATGAAATGAAAGCTTTAGTTATGAAATGAAAGCTTTAGTTATGAAATGAAAGCTTTAGTTATGAAATGAAAGCTTTAGTTATGAAACTGTCAATACTGTTAATTGTGAAGTTGTCATACACTAACGTTACCACCGGTGTTTTGCTAAAACAGCTGATTAGCATATAAGCTAATGTTCATAGACAGTAGAGCTGTATGTGTTCGTTGGATTGACAGGTCGCCTACAGTGTCTGTGTGTAGGGTCGTCAAACGTTCCTTAAATATGGAATCATCCCATATTAAAAACAAATTTAGGGTTGGTATTGAGCTCAGCTTAAACGAGACAAAATTCTTATCTTGCCATTGATGATTATATAAAAAAATCAGAGGTCTGTGAATCTGATGGGATTTGTCATAGTGTCCCGTATTTTCCCCTGACGGAGTTGGCAGCCCTATCTGTGTGTGTGTGTGTGTGTGTGTGTGTGTGAGAGAGAGAGTACAATTTATTATTATATATTATTGCTTTAAAGACCTAGTGTAAGATTTTGAATTCTATCCTTTGAGCCACAGGAGGCCAATGTAAGGATTTGAGGATATATATATATATATAATTATATAACATTATTTATTATATAATAAATATTATTGATGTTTTAGCTGCATAAATTTGCTCCATCTATGTGTTTTCGTCCTCTTTGTAGATGCTCCCTAACCCTGTCAGCCTGCCAGTGCGGCTGAGCCTGCCACACTAAAATTCCGAGATTCCCAGACCCAGTGGGAGGATCCGTCAGTGACTGACGACACATACTGTTTAACAACACAGTCTGTTAAAGTAGAGGACGGCCTAAATTACCTTCCTGTTGTTGACCAAATCCTGATGACCTTGATGAAGCGGTGTAGCGATTTGTTGTTCTTAAAATTCCGCCATGCTGCACGATGACACTTTTCCTCAACTAATCACTGTCTGGCAGTGCTTGGCTCCTCCCAAATGGGAGCGGTACGCTACGCTTTGGACCCCAAGCAGAAGGGTGACCAAAATACAGTAATAGGTACCATGGGACCAGTACACTTTTGTCATAATGGAAAGGCTAAAATAAGCTTCGGGACTGTACCGTACCAAACTGCAGAGTGGAAACTTTTGACCTACATTCACCAAAATTTAATGAACATTTACTGAACATTTCATGGTACTTGGTCCAGTAGTTTTTGTGTAAAGCTGCTGACAGAGAAACAAACTGAACCAAAACAATGGGGTAATGATGGCAGGGTAATAACAATTTAAAAAAGTTGTCAGTATCAACATTTCCTGAAAATTTCTGCCAAGTCTGTCCATTTAAAACTTCAAATAAAGTGAATGAAGCCTTTCAGTCATGGATTCTCTAAGGCTCTTCTCTTCTATATTCATGGCTTCTGTTGTTTTATGTGCGTATCAGCTAGGGATGTTAACCGACAACCATTTGACTGATGGTTGACCACATCAACATTGCCCACTCATAATTTTTTGCCATTGGTTAAAAAAAACCCCACCCTGCATCAGTCCTTCCACTGCACAAACTCCAGTGTAGGTTATAAAGAGGAAGCATGTCCATAGCATATCTTTAAAAATGATGAATTTGAACATTAACAATACAAGACGCAATTTATTAATAGCAAACTCAGAGCTCAATTAATGTATGTGGTACGACCATTTCACAGCAGTTTAAAACATTTCAACACAAACAAAACATAAAGCTATTTTTTGGTTTGGTTTATTTATGGATATAGCATGACAAGGGGGTATGCAAGGGATAACATGTAAAAGTGTCAAGTATGTAGGCTATAATGTAATTGTGTTTGTGACTTTGTCTCATTAATATGTCACAAATATATGTATAATAATATCATTTAAGTTATATTTTAAACTATTAAAACTCAAACATTACTCCCTCACCAATCTGACCAACGTCATTTGTGACTTGGTTCAAATTAGAGGTACTAACTATTTGTATCATTAGCAATGAGCATTAGCATTAGTGTTTCATGACCCTTTACTATCATCTCTACCATTTGGTTGAGCATGTTTTCAAAAAAATATTACATGGATACCAAAGTATTTCTGAAACATGCTGAGGATTATTTATTTCAAGTAGACTCTCTAAAAGTTAATAAAATTCAAAAATTTAACTTGCCTGCAATATTGTGTCCAAAAGAAAAGATCATAGCAGGGGTGTTTTCACAGTTACATGTCCTGAACACTAGAGGGCAGTAAAGTTCAGCTGATTGTTCTCTCCTGATCTGCAGGGTTTGTGGAAAATCTTCAATGATTCAAACACATTTTATTGTCAATAAGGAGCCATATTTAACCACAGTAATAAGTAACTAATAAATAAATGATTTGAATTATCATATTATCAAAGATTTTTGTCCATTTTTATGTCTATTATAAACATGAGGTCAAATACAATCAAGTCAGTCACAGACAGTGAAGGCCCACCAAGGTTTGATATGACGTCAAAATGTGATGTAATGGAGCCACAGATGTTGACCCATCTGATGTCTGAAGGTTAGGGTTAGGGGTCAAAGGTTAGGGTTATAGGTGTTGACCCATCTGATGTCTGAAGGTTAGGGTTAGGGGTCAAAGGTTAGGGTTATAGGTGTTGACCCATCTGATGTCTGAAGGTTAGGGTTAGGGGTCAAAGGTTAGGGTTATAGGTGTTGACCCATCTGATGTCTGAAGGTTAGGGTTAGGGGTCAAAGGTTAGGGTTATAGGTGTTGACCCATCTGATGTCTGAAGGTTAGGGTTAGGGGTCAAAGTGGTATGAAGGTCAGACCGTGTGAATGAAAAAAACACCAGATCCTTTTTTGTCTGAATCCTGAGATATTTATTACCACTGATGTGTTTAGCTGTTGACCTTGAGTGTGACCTTGACCTTTGATCTTCATTGCTCAAAATCTAATGGGTTCTTCCTTGACCCATTATATATCATTCCTGAAAGCAGTGGTCGCCAAACTGCGGCCCGCAGGCCGGATGTGGCCCACCTCCACATTTGGTCCGGCTCCCTGAACAATACCAGAGCATTAAAAAATGTTTTTCATATATGTGTATTTGTATTTGATAATAAAGTTGGACTTTTGCAATAAAATATTCCTTAGTTTTGAACTATTTTCATTATTAACTATTAGTTAGTGACTAGTTTAACACAAGAACTTTGACAACTAAGCTGAACCTGTTAAGACCAACAGGTTTTTTTCTGTAAAGAACCCAGAGAGGGTTATTTGATTGTAGCTTTATGGAAAATAATACATGTTTACATGTTTACACTCCTGCTCCTCCTCCACTTTTTTACAAACTGACCCCTGACCCTCATCAGAGAAGGGAAAGTTTTGTGGTCCTCACAGGAAAAGGTTTGGGGACCCCTGATGTAGACTGTTCTTTATCTATGTTAGGGTTAGTATTTGTTAAACAGGTCGTCCTCAAATGCACTAGAATAGACAAAATGGCATCTGAGAAGTCCAGTTTTTCTGGGGGAGGGTTAAGATTATTTTTGAGCTCTCAGTGTGATGTTTCTAACTAAGTAGTAGTACTTCCTTTACTGTTTTTACTTTTACTCCCTACAGTTTTAAATATATGTACTTTATACACTTTACATTTATATAAATATATGTACTTTATACTCTTTACATTTATATAAATATATGTACTTTATACACTTTACATTTATATAAATATTTGTACTTTATACTCATTACATTTATATAAATACATGTACTTTATACTCTTTACATTTATATAAATATATGTACTTTATACTCTTTACATTTATATAAATATATGTACTTTATACTCTTTACATTTATATAAATATATGTACTTTATACTCTTTACATTTATATAAATATATGTACTTTATACTCTTTACATTTATATAAATATATGTACTTTATACTCTTTACATTTATATAAATATATGTACTTTATACTCTTTACATTTATATAAATATTTGTACTTTATACTCTTTACATTTATATAAATATATGTACTTTATACTCATTACATTTATATAAATATATGTACTTTATACTCTTTTCATTCTCGGGATAGACTCATTACTTTTTCAAACTAGACAAATATGATAGTATGAAAAATACGTTGTAAATTGGGAATTGTAACTCATATCATAATTTTGCCTTTTTATTTCACAATTTATTTATTTTTTTTTATCTCATAACTATTCTTTTTTTATCTCCCATTTATGACTTTTGTATGTTTCCTAAATGTTCTGTCCATACTCGCTAAACTCACTACCATGACCCAATAAACCACACCATCTTCACACTGACTCACTTTTAAAGGCTTTATTTTTGGATATTTTTGTTTTTCTGTTTTTTCCTCCTCAAATAAATATTATTTCATCCAGAGCAAAAAAATGCAGTTTTACTTTTCACTTTATTACAGTTGAGAAGTTTTTTGTTTTGTTTTGTTTTTTTTTACTTCATTGAAGCAGTTGTTTTTCACACTAGTAGCTGTACTTCTACTTAAGTACAGAATGTGAGTACTTTTACCACCTCTGATCCTGTGCTGGTTCATTTGTATTTGAGCTCATGTTTCTGACAGACAGAGGGTACCATAGATAATAGGATCCTTCAAATGTGGAGCAGCAGTCAAACATACTGAGCACTGTCACCTGTGTTTTCAGGACTGTCTCACTGCCATCACAGACTTCTTCAATGAAAAGCTGCACATCATCGGGTACATCGGCATCGGAATCGCTGGAGTAATGGTGAGAATCCACAAAAACATTTAACCCATAAACACCCAGTCAACTTTTCTACACTAAACAAAACATTGAATCAACTTAAAAATTCTTCTATGGACCATTTTCACAAAAAGAGGAAGTACGTCACAGGAGTGTGACTGAACTTCCTGTTAAACGTCCAGACAGTAGAAAGCCAGTAATATTGAAAAAGTCTTTTCAAGTTCATGAAGAAATTTGCCACTTTTATCATTTGCAGATATTGGGAGAATCGTGGAGGAACATTCACAAACGAAAAAGTAACTTGATAAAGGCTACAATTTTTTCAGTGAGGAAAAATATAAAGGAGAGAGAGCCCTGGGGCTAATGCTACTGAACTGATAAGTCTGTCCACCAGTCATTAGTCTGTCCACTTATACCTAGGACTAGGGTTCTATGGTTCTGTATGGACAGTATAGAGGACATGGACTATTTGACTATTTTATATTTGTTCTGTCTATGGTTCAAGTCAACGTCTCGTTAGCATAATGTTAGCGTTAGTGTGCTATCATAATCCGTTCACATTTTTCTCTGGCAGTGTGTGTTTATGTTGGTGTTTGTTTGTCATAATATATAATGTAGTAGACGGGCAGGTTTATGTGAGGGTTAGATGTTACCCATGACAAATAAAAAAAGAGGATGGTCCCAAACTCCAGGTTTGATCAGTGTTCATACATTTACTGTGACGTACTGCTGTTCACTGGCTGCAGTTCTATGCTTATTTAAACTCTTTCCTTCCAGTGCTACTGTTGTTTACTGCTGACACTGATGTACTGGCATGGAAAGGTTAAAGGTCACCACTACAGTTTAAGTCCAACATTACTTATTTGTGTTCAACATAACTTTAAAACCATTTTATATCAACTCATAGCAATGTTAACAGCTGCTGTTTTTGACACCGTTCATATACTGGCTCCTTTTTCCTGTAGGAATAGAATCATTCCAAGGAAAAATGCTAGAGACAGACTGTGGTTTCAAACAGTCTTCCCCAGATGTAGTGTTCTGATGTGAAGTGTCTGCTGCAGACGTAAGTGCTGCTGTTTTAATTATAAAACTCAGCCCTTCATAACACTGAATAGCCTGGAGCCATTTTCGTCTAACTTCGCCGTTAACAGAGAAAAAGTGGAACAAAATATAAGACTGCTTCTGGACATTCCAACAACATCCTGGTATGTTACAATAACTTTTGGTCCACGCTGTCATATTTGCCATTTAAATTTTGCCGGTACGTTAGTAGGGGTACGCTGCTCTGACGTATGTCTGGTGCGAAATGCGGAAGTTGTGATAAAAGTCCATAGGTCACACATAAAAACATCTAGTTAAGTGAAACTAATTAAATGAAAATAAAATAACCACAACCCGATGCAAATCCATTTGGTTTACTCAGATTTTTATGTGTGACCATAAAAAGTCTAAATGATAAGATAATCACTAGAATTATAAAGTTGATTCAATGTCTTACTTTTTTCAGTGTATTTAACCTTTGACTCATTTATTCACCATTTATTCTAATACTGCTGTATATTTAGCATTTTCCAGTGAAAATAATGTATTTTCCTGTATTTAATCCACTGATCCTGTAGATGTTCATTAAAGCTCAGATTAAAATTGAGTTTAATTAGATCACAAACAGAAAAAACTAAAGAAAGTGTTTTTTTTTAACTAATCTGTCATTAACTGAACATAAACCCAGTGTTTTCATCCCCTGTCATTGGTTCAACTCCATGGGTTTTACTGGTGAATTAGTGTTGTAGAAGATGACAGTGTTTCCATGGTAACTATGGAGCCTCTGAACATCCAAATATGGTCATATTTTGATGACCATGAAAAGACGAAGAACTGTATTTGACACTAATTATTTCCATGTATTGATCAAATTAAAGCATGAATGGATATTAACCTATGGAAGTGTTCATGGGTCATAATTAAAATTAAAATTAATGAACAGAAATGTATTTTTATTTTCATTTGAATTATGATCCATAAACACAGGGCAGGCCTAAACTTTTAAGGGGTCCCAAGCAAGATTTCATTTGCCCCCCCCCACACACACACACACACACACACACACACACCACCACCTCAGATGCTTCATTGTCCTGTAGGCTACATATCATACCCTCTATCATTACCATATGCTACAACATACCCGTGTCCAGGGTGACATTTATCAAAAAAACAGGGGGGGGGGTTCCCACAGAACAAAAAAGCTTGAGTTGGATGTTATGACTGATTGTAAATATATTACTTAGCGTAGGAAATGTGGCGTACAGCAGACCGTTTGCCTGGTTGTAGTTGCGCTGCGGTCCGGTCTTCTCAGAGTCGGGTTCTTGGTGAAGGCAGCAGCAGGTGGTGAACTCCAGTGGAGGCTAAATACTGACACCAGACCGACAGTCAACGAGTACCTGAAGGGCGCATGTCCTCCGTGAGGGTGTACGGTGACCAGTGGACCAGGAAAGGTCAGAGGTCGAAGGCGGCTGGAGGCTCCGGCGGCGAACTTCACAGCACCCTACGCCTGGACTTCAACACTTCCCATAGTTGAAATGCCTTGGGATGGGACGGGACCCCTTTTCCCCCCGCGCTCCTACAGGTCGCATTGTCGATGCAGTGAAAGTGGTGGCCGGCGCACGTCAGGCTGAGGCGGGATCCCAGACGCACATGGTCAGCAAAAACAGTGGTGATGTTCAAAACCGGGGGGGGGGGGGCATGCTTTAAAAAAAAAATCCAACACAGCTGACGCTACACAGACAGTTTTAAAGATTGTACTGCAAAATTTGAAAGTAGGCGTGGTCTGGGGTCGACCAATCACCAAACACCTACGTCATATAGCTCCTCCAGAACTAAAAAAGACCCCACCTACGAGTAGGAGTGAAAAAGGTTCGAGGAACTATGTAGTTCCTGTGCTGTGGAAAAGGGGTAAGACAAGGTTTCAGGAACTAACCAGAATAAAGGAACTACAAAAGGTTCCTACAGTAGGAAAACATGGTGCTGTTTTCCAAATGTTGACCCTGTTTCTAAATGTGTTTTCAGATTATCGGGATGATCTTCAGTATGGTCCTGTGCTGTGCCATCAGGAACAGCAGAGAGGTTATATAGAGGGGGGGGGCTCCACCCCCACCGTCCATCAGGAACAGCAGAGAGGTTATATAGAGGGGGGGGGGGCTCCACCCCCACCGCCCATCAGGAACCGCAGAGAGGTTACATCAGCCCCATCCACACAGCAACACCACAAGGTTTTTTTGTACCAGGTAGAAAAGATATGTCGTCCACACTGGGAAATAAAATATCAGACAAACATAGCAACGAAACACATGCTGAAAATGATGTAATTAAGTTCTGGATGATGAGGTGACAGGCTGGTCACATGACCAGAAAAAAGTCGACAAAGCCATCTTGGCAGTATTGGCGTTGGTCCTGTAGATTGACAGAGACATCACAAATATACAAACTTCCAACTAAGTTTGGGAATATGTAGTTACAGGAGACAGGGACACTGCTGCGTGGACGGGGCTAGAGAGTGGGGCGGAGCTCCCCCACCCCCCCACCTTACCTCTTCTGCTGCCAGTCAACCACCCTTTCATAATTAACACCGTCTGAAAAAGAAAAATAATAATAATAAAATTGACAAATTCTATAAACTCAGACCAAACAGAAGATGTAGCGCTTCCTGAACTGCACCAGCATCAACCCTCTGTCTGTCTGTCTGTCTGTCTGTCTGTCTTTGTGTGTCAGTCTATTGTCTCATTTCCATTGATCAGGGATCTTAAACTCATTATCTTTCAGGGCCCACATTCAGTCAAAGCACTAAAATAATAGTTTAATAACCTTTAAATGATGACATCTCCAAATGTTAATATTTGTTGAAACTAATACTAAATAAACCTAAATTATGAAAATACTTAGTTTTCTAAAGTATCCAAATGCAAAATAATGGATTGTATTTCTATAGCACTTTTTTGTCCACTCAAAGTGCTTTACATTAGTGACACATTATTCATTCACTCTCACATACTCACTCTGCTGGTGGTAAACTACATATGTATCCACACTTTTCCTCGGACAGACTGACAGAAGCGTGGCAGCCATTTTGTGACCACGGTCCCTCTGACCACCATCAAACATTCATACACCAGGGTGAGTGACACTGGACGCAGGACACCCTCTTTGTCCAACTGCCCCTAAAATATACATGGCTGTCAAATCTCCGTCCACAGACGGAAATCCGTCAAAAATGAAATTTCGGTTCCGTCAAATTCCGTCAAATTCCGCCAAATCTATCCGCTGACCGAAAAAAAAATGTCAAGCTTTATTTTGGTCGAAAACCACCACAAAACCCTTTCCTTTTTCTGGTTTATTTTATTTTATTTGGACCTGAAGAAGACCTATTTAGGTCGAAACGTCGTCCACTTTTTTATTTTTATTTGACTTTCACGGGAGTTTTCCGCCTGGCTTCGGCGGAGATTTCCGTGTTAGCTAGCTTCTTTTTCTTTTCTTTTTGTCTCTCTTTTCTTTGTTAAAATTAAAATACGCACACTCACACACACTACAGAACACACACACAACACGGGACACACAGACACATACATGTATAAAATAAAATGCAGAATTTTACGGACGGAGAGGGCTGGACAGTGGTCCGCAGGGGACGCCGGCCAGGTCGCTTCGCGCCCGGTGAGTGGGAAGGGGGACGCCGCGGTGGGGATGATTTTCTCCGGGGGACGGACAGTGCATTTAGGGCTCCGGGGTTTCACAACGCCGGGGTCCGCAACCACTATAACCCCAACCTTGAGCCAGTGCCACCCCGGAGGATTATCCCCACCGGTCGCCCCCAACCCCGCATCCGGACTTATGCACAGGCGGTGCGGGGCACACGGGGAGGATTTCGCCGTGCGCCCGGGCTGCAACGGGGGGAGATGCGGGGTCCAAAAAACATGGCGGACTACATTAAACCTACGGCCCGGTTTAAACAAATTACACATACCTTTCATGATTTAATTAGAGCTGTTCAGCACGGGGCCAATGTGAGGGTTTCTGAGGATGAAAAACGACCTAGAACAATCATTAACATGGAAGATATGTTGGCTAATTTAATTAAACCTGCTTTGCCATCACAGAAAACACGTGATGACATTATAGGTAATGCTAAAAACTGGGCTCACACAACGATGTTAATTTTAAAACGGCATTATGAAGACATTGTGGAGGAATTAATGACCAAAGTTGAGGAATTTCATGGGGATGAATGGGAAGAGCCATTTAATGTAGCACTGAGATGGTGTAAAAGGACATTTCCCAGACTAAGACAGGATGTTGTGGATGAGATTAGGGGGACTGTTTTAGCCACAGTAAGGGACAGACCCACTGAGGAGAACAATGTGACCCCTACTCCCCAAAATAACATACCTACTTCCACTCCAAGAGGTCACAGCACACAGACCTTTGCTCCCCAGGCCACAAGAGACCAGGGGACGGATCCCCCAACAGATTTGGGGGTTCCACCTGTTACCACCAATGTAAATAGGGGGTCTCCACCTGTTACCACCAACGTAAATAGGGGGTCTCCACCTGTTTCCACCAATGTAAATAGATGGTCTTCACCTGTGAACCCGGGTATTACTAATGCAGATTGGGGGGTTTCACCAATTACCACCAATGTAGATGGGGGGGTTGCACTGCTTACCACCAATGTAAACCCGTCCATTAAGGAACAGAGGGTACAGAGACATGGGGCATCCAGAGGGGTCCACACCACAATAGTAACCAGACCCCCACTAGACTCCATTCCAGATCCTATTCCACAATCTGTACCACAGATTATGGATACACCCGTACCTGAACCCGGGACAGACCACCTAGATTTGGGGAACATTCAAAGTACTTTGGGGGATAGTATTCTGACTCCTACAACACTGGAATTGATCCAGGTGTTGGAGGAGACAGAACGGAACCTGAATATGATTATAGATTCACTCTAATATATGATATTTCTGATAAGGAAAGTTTATTTTCTTAATGATTAATATTTGCAAAAGAAAACTCAGGACAATAATTATTAGTAGACAGTGCTACTAAATTAAGTATCTTCTTGACATCACAGTGAAAGACACTAGATTTTACTAGATTTAATTTTTTATTATTTATTATTGGAATTATTTAGTTTGATAGTGAAATCAAAAGCTTTAATTGTAAAGATGATAAGGTAATCTTTATGGAAGCATCCCATGCTACTCTTTTGTATATTATCCATTGTTTATTTAGTGAAATTATACAATACATTTGAACAAACATATATAGTATTTTCATTTTCCTAGATGAGTTATAAGTAAATTTGAAAATGTTATGATCATATGAGCCAGATTTTTCTAAAATGTAAGTACAAATTTCACATTCTGTAATGTTAAATCATGGCCTATAATGCTCTCAGAATGCACCAAAATGATGCAATTTTTAAAAACTTTCCGGGAGGGCATGCCCCCGGACCCCCCTAGAGAACTGCGCGCCTACGGCCCGCCAGGCTCAGCATATGTAAAAATGTTCAGTCAAAATGTTTTCAGTTACTTTCAGCCATGAATATATTAATTCACAAAATATGTGAATAACCTGAAAAAAGTGACATTTCATAGTAAAACAAGGCCGTCACAGACAGCAGACGTCCACCGAGGCTTGATGTCTGAACCACCTGACGTGTTACCACTGCTGTGTTTTAGATGGTGACCTTTAGTGTGACCTTGACCTTTTTTGCGTAATCCCATTTACAGACAGACAGACAAATGAATTTGAATTTAATACCTCCTTGGTGGAGGTATTAAGTAACCTGACGGTCGCCAGATGGTGTTTCACAAAAGTATCTGGGACGTTTACAAAGGACGAGCCTTATTTAAAATCCTTGCATGTGATTTGATTAAAATTCTGTCCATCATCTTGACTGATGAGCCTTCATCCATTCACGTTGAAGTTAAGCCACTTTATAGTTTTCATCAGGTATAAACACATTAACAGAAGGGGTTTAAATTAAATATTTATACGTGATGTTTATTTATAACCTCGTCTACTACGATGTCCACCAAGTTCTTCTGGTAAACGTCGTAGTAAAGCATGGTTCTACATTTAGCCTTCAGTCTTGACTCAGGGCTCCAGAACCCAACAATTGATGTGGTTGTCATTTGTTCCTCCAGTTCCATTACTGTCAGCCCCAGTTTACTCTGTGACTGGGTCCTCTACCAACACAACCAGGGGGGTACCACAGTAACCATGGGCTTCTGCGTTGGTACTATTTCTGTACCCACCAGTGGAACCATGTGATAGATAAAACTGATGACAAACCTGGTCAGAAGAAGAGTGAAAACATTTCCATTAACAAACACTTCCACAGTCGTCCTCTGTTGAACATGTGGGAGAAAAAACACTGGAAATAATCCAGTCCACGAACACACGCTGCCATTGTTGTGTATGTGAGAAGACGACACCAGCCACAACACCACTGGGTAGCCCCACCCTGTACACTGATTGGTTCCTTCGTTTTGAAGTAAACCTGAATCCCATGGTTGTGTGAGCGTAGAGCACCAGCCAGACGATGTGGGTCAGGGTCAGTAACAAGCAAAAAATGGTTCAAATTGTGTCTTATTTTCTTTAAACATTTCAGGTTGTTCACATTTGTTCAAATTCACATTTTAGTTACAGGACAGTTTGTAAATGTAAATATTTTCATAATTTAATGTTTTTCCACTAAAACAACATTTGAAGATGTCATTTATCGACAGAGAAAAAACTGACAGGAAAGTCTTTTTTTTAGGTTATTATGCTCAGGGGCCACATTGGAATGTTTGGTGGACCACATTTGGTCCCCGGGCCACATTTTTGAGACCCCTGCCATTGATCCTTAAATTACACAAATATAACTTGTGCTTAAAAATGTATTTAATGGAAACACAACAATTTCCAAGTTTTTCCATGAACAGTTTTAGTTCTGGTCAGAGGTGTGTGTGTGTGTGGGGGGGGGGGGGGGGGGGGGGGGGGGACAAATGGTTTATTACTGAAACTTTTTTTACAACTACAACCAGAGAAGACTGGTAGTTTTTCCAGGTTTGTGTGGTCACACCTTCATGTTTATCATCTACCGTCACAAAAAAAAGATCATATTTAGGATTTAATAGATAACACACACTTTAAACACTAGTGTTTTTACACACTTACTAAATATGGGTCAAGTTTTATACAGATATATGATCGAAAAGTGACAAGTGACACTGTTCTTTTCCATCCCACTCCCTCTCTCTGTCACATATTCCTTGGTTGTAACACCCTTTTGTTCCAGCATCGGCTACAACTGAAACACACACACACACACACACACACACATATATACCGTAAATTCCGGACTATAAGCCGCTACTTTTTTCCTAATCTTTCAAACTTGCGGCTTTTTCAGTGATGCGGCCAATTTATGTAATTTTCCTAACGGCCGCCAGAGGCGCTCGAGTAGAAAAGGTCAGATTTAGACCGGTGGAATATATGCGTCGAGGAAGACTGAATGAAAAAGGAGGGGCGGAACAAACGCGGGGTGACGGGTTTAAGTGGGAGCGGTAAAGTTGACGGACAGGTGTACAGGGGGTAAAAAGTTGCTTAAAGAAAAACCCGCGGCGGTGTGTGAGAGAAGACAGAGGCTCGACCAGACCCTGTGGATTATTTTTGCACGTTGGCACGGAGGAGTTTGACCTGAACTCTCTGCCAAAGATTAAAGTTATCGCTGACTCTGCGATAGATGAGGCGAGGCGGCGACCAGCCACCTGTTTGTGGATGCGGCGGACATTTTTCCCTCCCTTACCTTTGGAAATATACACTTTTTTTTCCCTTGGATTACTTTCAACGGGACCCGGACTCTGCAGGTCTGCATCAAACCTTAAGTATCATTTTCCCTTCATTTTGCCGGCTGTGATTTTTGGACTGTGGACTTTAACCCTTGTACGGTCCTTCGGGTCAAAGAGACCCGGTGGTTCACAAATGTACCTTTTTATACGTACTGTAGGATGCCATTGCTTACTACTGAAAACAGTAATATATCCTTGGGGGGGGGGGTGATGAGTCTATGGAACTGAACTTTGGAATCTGGGTTTTTAAGACCCGATTGTAGGACACAGCCAGTGTGCCTTTTACGAAGGACCGCACAAGGGTTAATGAAGGACATTCAGTTTCATTCGCGGGACTTGAAGTCGGGTTTGGGTTAATTTTGTGTTTGTGTTACATGTTTTAATGTGGGCACATGCGGCGTATATACAGGTGCGGCTTGTGTATGTACAAAATCGGTTTTCCTCTTAGAATGAGGTGGGTGCGGCTAATAATCAGGTGCGCTCTATAGTCCGGAAATTACGGTATATATATATATATATATATATATATATATATATATATATATATATATATATATATACTATAAACACAGTGACTGAACTGTAGAGTATTTGTGGTAAAAACAAACCCAGGTTTAGGTTTTTAACATCTTTATTATATAAAAACTATTAAAAAAGTCTGGCCTTAAGTGGATTAGTTTAATTTCTTTAGTTTTAAATCTGTGGTCAGATTCAAATCAGATAGAAGAACTGATTTATTGACAATAGATCTGGAACTAATCTGATCAATATCACATTAACTGGTTCAACTGGAAGAGGTTTTTTTTCTTAACTTATTATTATTATTTTTTCTATTTACTATTTTTATTTATTACATTTATTTGTTTAAAATTTGATCAAGAACAACAGGTTGTGTTTGTTTGTGTTTATTTTTATATGTTTGTATTTGTTTGTTTATGTTTGTGTACATAAACCTTGTCCAAGGCGATGTTCTTTTGTTGTAGCACAGTAACATTTCAGATTTAAAATTATTTAAGACAAACCTTTAATCGAACCATTAATGTCCTTTTAAAAACCTACATGTGTTTCAGTTACATGTGCACTGAAAAAAGTAAAACCTTGAATTAATTTAAAAATTCTTCTTCAGTAGGTCACACATAAAAATCAAAATAAATGGAATTAAAATAACCCCTTATAACCTTATGCAATTTAATTTGGTTCCTTCAACCTGATAGTTTTATGTGTGACCATAAAAAGTCAAAATTATGAGATAAAAAGTAAAAAATTTAAGTAAAGTCTTGTTTTTGTTTTGGGTTCAAAGTTATTGTCCAATCAACAGTCACTCTGTAAGTCTGTGACTGCTTGGCCACGCCCACATGGCCATTTCTATTATCTGTATTTATTATTTCTATACTTGTTTCTTCTACACAATATGTGCTTCATTGTTTTCTGCTAAAAACAAAATAAATAACTGAATGAATGAAAAGGATATTTGGAACAGAAATGAGACTTTAGATTTAAACATTTTTCCCAGTGTTTCTTTGCTGTTTTTCTGTCATTTCCAGGCCTAATAAAGCCAAATATACTGGTGTGCTTAAATGTTTGGAGGACTAGCCTACATACCTTTGCAGAAACTTCCACAACGTGCCCATGTATCAGCACAGATAATCCTGCAGCTACACTGAAAAAAGCAAAACATTAAATCAACTTACAAATTCTTCTTCAACAGGTCACACATGAAAACATTTGGTTGAGTTAATCAAATTAAATTAAATTAAAATAATGCAATTCAATTTGGTTCACTCAACTACATTTTTTTTATGTGTGGCGATAAAAAGTCAAAATTATTAAATAAAAAGTCAAAATCATGAAAATTTTGATTGAATGTTTTACTTTTTTCAGTGTACTCTAATACTTATTGTTATTCTTCTCTACTGTTTGTCATTTCCATATGCACATAACAGCTGAAGTCACTCGCCACCATCACTCTTTAAGCGAGGGGTCTCAAACTCATTTTCTTTCACGGGCCACGTTTAGCCCAATTTGATCTCCAGTGGGCCAAACCAGTAAAATAATACCGTAATAACTTAAAAATAAAATAATGAGAACTCCAAATTTTTTGTCTTTGTTTAGTGCAAAAAAACCCCCACACATTTGGAAATGCTCAGTTTTGTATCCAACTGCAAAATATGTGAATAACCTGGAAAAAAAAGTACATTTCATAATTAAAATAATATCAATTTTAACAATATTGTGCCTCAGTTTTTTAGCCCATGTGTTTTATTATGGATCAGTTCTACAAAGACACTAAACTCTTAGGAACAGAAGTGGAAAATGGTTCAAATTGTTTCAAATTTTCTTTAGACATTTCAGGTTGTTCACATTTGTTCGAATTATTCACATTTTATTGTTACAGGATAGTTTGTAAATGTCAATATTTCAACTAAAACAAGGATAAAAATTTGAAGATGTTCTTTATAGACAGAGAAAAAAACTGAGAAGAAAATATAGTCTTCTTTTCAGGTTACTACAGTATGCTCTTCAACCCAGGGGCCGCATTGGAACGTTTGGTGGTCTGCATTTGGCCCCCGGCCCACATGTTTGAGACCCCTGCTTTAAGCACAAATAGAGGAGGTGTGGAATCTACACAGTAAATTTTGCAGTGTTAAATCAACACTTAGAGAGTTTATTTAACTTCTTCTAGAGTGTATTTGGTCCCATTGTCTCCAAATGAACACTGTAAAATCTACAGTGTAGGGTTAGGACGGGTCTGAGGACAAAACTGACACCCTGTACATTTACAAACAAATACAAAAACGCCATAAAATCCATCCTGAGCTCTTTGTGAGCGTGTGTCCTGTAACAGTGAAGTAGTTTTCATTTAGGGTCAGTGTCTGTGGATGTACATTTTATTGGTGTGATTTATGTCCAACTTTAACCTCAATAAAACTGTATTTTGTGCTTTTATGGACACGTCTGAACGTCTGTTATTTTATTTATTTACTCATGTTGATCATGCAAAGAATCAAAACAAGGTCAAATAAGATAAAAACTAAACTATTATTCACAGAATGTCTAATCTTAACCCTATTTGGTGCCAATCTCAAGTTTCTATGACAACCCATTCTTGAATTAGAGCCAATAATGTGATTTTGACTAAATGTGACCTTGACCTTTGACCTTTTGTGATATTCATAATTTTGCTATATGTCTATATGTAATATTATAATATATCCAGTATTAATTAGGTTATAGCATGATATGTTAAGTTAAATTGGCCACACGTCACCTTTGACCTCCAGAGATCTCAAAAACTATTGGTCATAGATGATAAAACCAATTATGAGAATTGTATAAATGTTGATTCCACATTATTTGGCACCAATCTGAAAGTTCTGTGACCTTCTGTTCTGGAGTTGAGCACACAGACACACACACATACACACACATACATACACACACAGACACACACATACACACACAGACACACACATACACACACAGACACACACATACACACACAGACACACACACATACACACACAGACACACACATACACACACAGACACACACATACACACACAGACACACACATACACACACAGACACACACATACACACACAGACACACACACATACACACACAAACACACACACATACACACACATACACACACATACACACACAGACACACACACAGACACACACACATACACACACAGACACACACACACACAGACACACACACACACATACACACACAGACACACACATACACACACATACACACACACACACAGACACACACACACAGACACACACACAGACACACACAGACACACACAGACACACACACATACACACACACACAGACACACACACATACACACACACATACACACACAGACACACACACATACACACACACACAGACACACACACAGACACACACAGACACACACACATACACACACAGACACACACACATACACACACAGACACACACACATACACATACAGACACACACACATACACACACAGACACACACAGACACACACACATACACACACAGACACACACATACACACACAGACACACACACATACACACACAGACACACACACATACACACACAGACACACACACAGACACACACACAGACACACACACATACACACACAGACACACACACATACACACACAGACACACACAGACACACACACATACACACACAGACACACACACATACACACACAGACACACACATACATACACACACACACACAGACACACACACAGACACACACAGACACACACACAGACACACACACAGACACACACATACACACACAGACACACACACATACACACACACACAGACACACACACATACACACACAGACACACACACAGACACACACACAGACACACACACATACACACACAGACACACACATACACACACAGACACACACACAGACACACACACATACACACACAGACACACACAGACACACACAGACACACACACATACACACACAGACACACACATACACACACAGACACACACACATACACACACAGACACACACACATACACACACAGACACACACACAGACACACACAGACACACACACAGACACACACACACAGACACACACACATACACACACAGACACACACAGACACACACACATACACACACAGACACACACAGACACACACACATACACACACAGACACACACATACACACACAGACACACACAGACACACACACATACACACACATACACACACAGACACACACATACACACACAGACACACACATACACACACAGACACACACACATACACACACAGACACACACACATACACACACAGACACACACACAGACACACACACATACACACACAGACACACACATACACACACAGACACACACACATACACACACATACACACACACACACACACACAGACACACACATACACACACAGACACACACACATACACACACACACAGACACACACACATACACACACAGACACACACAGACACACACAGACACACACACATACACACACAGACACACACATACACACACAGACACACACACATACACACACAGACACACACACATACACACACAGACACACACACAGACACACACAGACACACACACAGACACACACACACACAGACACACACACATACACACACAGACACACACACATACACACACAGACACACACACATCCACACACAGACACACACATACACACACAGACACACACACATACACACACATACACACACACACACACACAGACACACACATACACACACAGACACACACACATACACACACACACAGACACACACACATACACACACAGACACACACAGACACACACAGACACACACACATACACACACAGACACACACATACACACACAGACACACACACATACACACACAGACACACACACATACACACACAGACACACACACAGACACACACAGACACACACACAGACACACACACACACAGACACACACACATACACACACAGACACACACACAGACACACATACACACACAGACACACACACATACACACACAGACACACACACAGACACACACAGACACACACAGACACACACACATACACACACAGACACACACATACACACACAGAGACACACACAGACACACACACATACACACACAGACACACACACAGACACACACACAGACACACACACACAGACACACACACAGACACACACACAGACACACACACATACACACACAGACACACACACATACACACACAGACACACACAGACACACACACATACACACACAGACACACACACATACACACACAGACACACACATACATACACACACACAGACACACACACAGACACACACACAGACACACACATACACACACAGACACACACACATACACACACACAGACACACACACATACACACACAGACACACACACAGACACACACAGACACACACACATACACACACAGACACACACACATACACACACAGACACACACATACACACACAGACACACACACATACACACACAGACACACACACATACACACACAGACACACACACATACACACACAGACACACACATACACACACAGACACACACACATACACACACAGACACACACACATACACACACAGACACACACACAGACACACACAGACACACACACAGACACACACACACAGACACACACACATACACACACAGACACACACACATACACACACAGACACACACAGACACACACACATACACACACAGACACACACAGACACACACACATACACACACAGACACACACATACACACACAGACACACACAGACACACACACATACACACACATACACACACAGACACACACATACACACACAGACACACACATACACACACAGACACACACACATACACACACAGACACACACACATACACACACAGACACACACACAGACACACACACAGACACACACACACACATACACACACAGACACACACATACACACAGACACACACACATACACACACATACACACACACACACACACACAGACACACACATACACACACAGACACACACACATACACACACACACAGACACACACACATACACACACAGACACACACAGACACACACAGACACACACACATACACACACAGACACACACATACACACACAGACACACACACATACACACACAGACACACACACATACACACACAGACACACACACAGACACACACAGACACACACACAGACACACACAGACACACACACATACACACACAGACACACACACATACACACACAGACACACACACATCCACACACAGACACACACACACACAGACACACACACATACACACACAGACACACACACACACACAGACACACACACATACACACACAGACACACACACAGACACACACACACAGACACACACACATACACACACAGACACACACACATACACACACAGACACACACACAGACACACATACACACACAGACACACACACATACACACCTACACACACACCTACACACACACAGACACACACACACACCTACACACAGACACACACACACACACAGACACACACATACACACACAGACACACACACACACACAGACACACACACATACACACACAGACACACACACACAGACACACACACACACTAACAGTGATTACAATAATCTAACCCTAACCATAGTTGGGTCAGATTAATAACATAATAATAACAGATTATTAACATATAAACACGTGGTTCCAGGCTCGACAAACCACACACTCATATATTTTATCTCTTAATGAACATCTACCTTAAAACATTAGACTATAGATTTGACATGTCAAGGTCAGAGGTCATGATGCTATTTTGAACCACATATGCCAGGTTTCCTATCTCTCACTAAGTCTCTATCACCACTGGGTTTTCCGATCTGACAGTGACCTCTGACCTCTTGGGTCAACAATAGGTCAACATGCAGAATTAAAAAAGCAGCATTTTAGTGGTGATTGGAAGTCTGTAAGATGAGCAGTTCAAAAGTTATATCCAAAATATGATTTTGACCTTTATTGTGACCTTTGACCTTGATTCTTCAAATGTGTTCTTCAAGGTTCTGATGTCAGTGCACATTAACAGTGAGAGCAAAAAGAAGCTATATGCTAAACTAAGTATGCAGGAATAAAAAAGACATAACTGACCTTTGACTGATCATCCCCCTGTCCTTAGACCCTCCCCCTGTCCTTAGACCCTCCTTCTGTCCTTAGACCCTCCTTCTGTCCTTAGACCCTCCTTCTGTCCTTAGACCCTCCCCCTGTCCTTAGACCCTCCCTCTCCTGTCCTTAGACCCTCCCCCTGTCCTTAGACTCTCCCCCTGTACTTAGACCCTCCCCCTGTCCTTAGACTCTCCCTCTGTCCTTAGACCCTCCCCCTGTACTTAGACCCTCCCCCTGTACTTAGACCCTCCCCCTGTCCTTAGACTCTCCCTCTGTCCTTAGACCCTCCCCCTGTACTTAGACCCTCCCCCTGTCCTTAGACCCTCCCTCTCCTGTCCTTAGACCCTCCCCCTGTCCTTAGACCCTCCCCCTGTACTTAGACCCTCCCCATGTCCTTAGACTCTCCCTCTGTCCTTAGACCCTCCCCCTGTCCTTAGACCCTCCCTCTCCTGTCCTTAGACCCTCCCCCTGTCCTTAGACCCTCCCCCTGTACTTAGACCCTCCCCATGTCCTTAGACTCTCCCTCTGTCCTTAGACCCTCCCCCTGTACTTAGACCCTCCCCCTGTCCTTAGACTCTCCCTCTGTCCTTAGACCCTCCCCCTGTACTTAGACCCTCCCCCTGTACTTAGACCCTCCCCCTGTCCTTAGACTCTCCCTCTGTCCTTAGACCCTCCCCCTGTACTTAGACCCTCCCCCTGTCCTTAGACCCTCCCTCTCCTGTCCTTAGACCCTCCCCCTGTCCTTAGACCCTCCCCCTGTACTTAGACCCTCCCCATGTCCTTAGACTCTCCCTCTGTCCTTAGACCCTCCCCCTGTCCTTAGACCCTCCCCCTGGGAGACTCTCCAAAACCCCATGGAAAAAAGAAGAAACCACACTGAAGGATACACTGGCGTCACACCCGTAGGGGATGGGGGTGTTGTGACACCCCCACTTCTACAACCAGATGATATCATACCCTCCACTTTTTCCTGAGTTTATATATTGTATTGTATTGTATTTATATACTGACAGAACTACAGCTGATCAGTAACGATAAAAGTTTTTTCATTGCAGTCAACGAATAAAAACAAATAGAAAGTCTTTGAAATTTGCGAGAGACGACATTGTTACATTTTTAATTGTTCAACAGTGATGACATGATTACACGGCGCTGTAGTAGTGCCTGAAAAAGTTTTCAGTTGTGTGATGGTCCTAGACTGGTTTTCCTCTGGTCCTGGTTTTGGTTGTCTCCTGATTCCATAGAATTGGCTTCAGCTGTGAAGGAGGCGGAGCTTCAACGAGCTACACCTGGACTCCAGAGTATAACAGATGGACTTCCTGTCTTCTCCATGTGTTCTCCCTGGCTCTGTCCAAAACCACTCACTCGCTCCATACATAGTTCACTCAACTGAAAACGTTTCCAACACTACTACGGTGCTGTTTAAATACGTCATCACCGTCGAAGAATTAAAACGTAACAGTATCGTCTCAAAAAATTTAAATACTTTTTAATATTTTTTGTATTACCGTCTGTGCTATAAAACAAAACATGAATAAACTTGTTTCACGACTGTTTTACTGTTATTAACTGTTATTAACTGTTATTAACTGTTATTAACTGGTATTAACTGTTATTTACTGTTATTAACTGTTATTAACTGTTATTAACTGTTATTAACTGTTATTAACTGGTATTAACTGTTATTTACTGTTATTAACTGTTATTTACTGTTATTAACTGTTATTAACTGGTATTAACTGGTATTAACTGTTATTTACTGTTATTAACTGTTATTTACTGTTATTAACTGTTATTAACTGGTATTAACTGTTATTAACTGTTATTAACTGGTATTAACTGTTATTAACTGTTATTTACTGTTATTTACTGTTATTAACTGTTATTAACTGTTATTAACTGTTATTTACTGTTATTTACTGTTATTAACTGTTATTTACTGTTATTAACTGTTATTAACTGTTATTAACTGTTATTTACTGTTATTTACTGTTATTTACTGTTATTAACTGTTATTTACTGTTATTAACTGTTATTAACTGTTATTAACTGTTATTAACTGTTATTAACTGTTATTAACTGTTATTTACTGTTATTTACTGTTATTAACTGTTATTAACTGTTATTAACTGTTATTAACTGTTATTCACTGTTATTTACTGTTATTAACTGTTATTTATTGTTATTAACTGTTATTAACTGTTATTAACTGTTATTTACTGTTATTTACTGTTATTAACTGTTATTTACTGTTATTAACTGTTATTAACTGTTATTAACTGTTATTAACTGTTATTAACTGTTATTAACTGTTATTTACTGTTATTAACTGTTATTAACTGTTATTAACTGTTATTAACTGTTATTAACTGTTATTAACTGTTATTAACTGTTAAACAACACTTGTCTCACTTGTCATCTAACAGGCAGAGTTAACGTTTACCGTTACTGAACAGCTGTTTCTCTGCCGCTATGACTCCAATATCAATCTGTCCTGGTTTATTTTAATCATAAATCTATCTGTAACATTTATCCTTTGTCAGAGTTTCTGAAGAAAATATTTATATTTGAGGTGGATCAATGCTCCTTCTGTAATACTGTTGATAAAACACTGGATCATTTATTTTTTGGATGTACTGTACCTCAGTATATACATCATTTACATCATTGGATTTCACTCAAAATGAACGGTGTTCCATCCTTTCAATGACATCATATCATTTTTTACATGAATGAGTTTGAATCTTCCTTATCAGACATTATTAATATAATTATAATTCTGTAAGTATCATATTCACTGTAAAATGCAGAAACTCTAAGCCCTCGTTCCCTGGTTTTATTAAAATGTGGTTCTCCTCAAGATTTCTTCTTTTTCCCACTGGGTTTGGAAGTTTTTTCTGCTGAGAAGGAGGGTCTAAGGACAGGGGGAGGGTCTAAGGACAGGGGGAGGGTCTAAGGACAGGGGGAGGGTCTAAGGACAGGGGGAGGGTCTAAGGACAGGGGGAGGGTCTAAGGACAGGGGATGCCTGGGACTTTTCATGTATCTCTGTAGTTGATTATGTTTTTGTAAAGCCCTCTGAGACGACTCTGTTGTGATTTAGGGCTTTATAAATAAAATAAAATTGAATTGAGTGACTTCAGACTGTGTCTTACTTTGTGACAAATACCTTTAAGCTAATTCACTGACAGTAGGAGGAGCACTTGTGGATGTTTTGAGTAGGGGTAGAGGGGCATGTTTTCATTCTTATTGTATTTCTGTTCTCTGAATAAATGTTTCACTGACGAAAAACACATTAGTTTTTGGCCATATATTGCTTTTTTTATATAAAAAATGTCAACATTAATGGATAATTGTTTAATTTTCCCGACTATAGAGTCACAAAATTTTCCTCATGTGCCACAACCGAGGACACCTCCACATTTTAAATGACTGTGATGCCCCTGGATGGACAGATCCACTACCATGGACGGACAGACTATAGATGAATGTCCATTTACAGATGAAAGGAAAGGGGGGGCGGGCCATCCATCAGACAGGTGAGGGAGGAGGTCTGGGGTCACAGGTCAGCACAGGACACTTCTGAGGGTGCCCCCCCCCCCCAGAGGGATCTGTTCTGGACCACCTCACACCCTTGGTGAACATTTCATGGACAGTGGTCCAGTCGTGTTTGGGTAAAGTTACTGACAAACAGATTGAAATGAAACACCAGGAGATCAAGACAAGAGGAAACATTGCTCATAGGCATCAGGCAGAAAACACACAGAGCAGGAGGGGCATATAAGGCTGAACACAGGTGACACACATGTGGGGGTAATTAATGGGAGGAGACACATGCGACCAGGAGGGACACAAACCCACATGTCAAAGTAAAAGCCCAGAAGTCCAACAAACACACAGAGACACTTAGACAAATAAGACAGGACACCAGAGACTCGTCTCATAACAGTTGTTTTATTTTTGGTTTTATTTTGACAAATGAACTAATGGTTCAAAGAATGTGAAGAGTCTGAACTCTAACTCTAATGAAGACCCTGGGTTTGTTTCTACAGCAGCTGCAGCGTCGTCTCTAAAGTGTAAATGTTGTGGTTTTTGCATTTCCTCTACACATCTGCGCTGCACACAAAGGTCAACTGACAACCACCAAATATGGAGGGAAAACACAAAAGTGAGGGAAACACTTTGAAAAACAACCACAGACTAATGAGTCTGACTTTATTTTACTCACACAGATAAGTTTTACATTTTTAAATATTTATTTATTAGTGTGTGTGTATATATATACATACATACATATATATATATATATATATATATATATATATATATATATATATATATATATATATATATATATACGTGTATATATATATATAACTGTTCTACTGAATTGCATTAAAATGTTTTTATCAGATTAATCATGATGCTGGATTAATCTGTATTAATGTGTTAATTTTGACATAAATACAAATATGTTTCAGTTGTTTTTGCAGCTTCCGAACAGGGTTCATGGTTTTTGAACTGAAAATAGGTCAGTTTTATTTTCTACTGAATCAGAGTAAGAACAAAACTGAAACTTAAAAACTCCAGATGAGTCTAAGATGCCTTCACACAGAACAAACTGTTATCATTAAAGTGTATTAATTTCTACACACATCCTGTTTGCATGTTTATTTGCATTGATCAACCTTCATTTAAATGCAGAAATATATTGAGGAAGTTAAATAAAGTCAAAAGTCAAATAAAGCAAAACATTAGAAACATATAAAACACATAAATAAAATTCAAATGCAGAAAAGATCCATTAAAAACGGAAACTTAACAAGAACATTTGAAGATGAAATAAGTGAAAAAGTCAATCGTCCCTGGATCTAAACATCAGCAAATGAAGGTAAAAGTGACAAAACAAACCCAATGGTATGAAAATGACCCACATGTCTGGTGTGAAAATGACCCACATGTCTGGTATGAAAATGACCCACATGTCTGGTGTGAAAACGACCCACATGTCTGGTATGAAAATGACCCACATGTCTGGTATGAAAATGACCCACATGTCTGGTGTGAAAATGACCCACATGTCTGGTGTGAAAATGACCCACATGTCTGGTATGAAAACGACCCACATGTCTGGGATGAAAACGACCCACATGTCTGGGATGAAAACGACCCACATGTCTGGGATGAAAATGACCCACATGTCTGGTATGAAAATGACCCACATGTCTGGTGTGAAAATGACCCACATGTCTGGTGTGAAAATGACCCACATGTCTGGTGTGAAAATGACCCGCATGTCTGGTGTGAAAATGACCCACATGTCTGGTATGAAAATGACCCACATGTCTGGTGTGAAAATGACCCACATGTCTGGTGTGAAAATGACCCACATGTCTGGTATGAAAACGACCCACATGTCTGGGATGAAAACGACCCACATGTCTGGGATGAAAACGACCCACATGTCTGGTGTGAAAACAACCCACATGTCTGGGATGAAAATGACCCACATGTCTGGTATGAAAATGACCCACATGTCTGGTGTGAAAATGACCCACATGTCTGGTGTGAAAACGACCCACATGTCTGGTATGAAAACGACCCACATGTCTGGGATGAAAATGACCCACATGTCTGGTATGAAAATGACCCACATGTCTGGGATGAAAACGACCCACATGTCTGGTGTGAAAATGACCCCCATGTCTGGTATGAAAACGACCCACATGTCTGGTATGAAAACGACCCACATGTCTGGTGTGAAAACAACCCACATGTCTGGGATGAAAACGACCCACATGTCTGGTATGAAAACGACCCACATGTCTGGGATGAAAACGACCCACATGTCTGGTGTGAAAATGACCCACATGTCTGGGATGAAAATGACCCACATGTCTGGTGTGAAAACGACCCACATGTCTGGGATGAAAACGACCCACATGTCTGGTGTGAAAATGACCCCCATGTCTGGGATGAAAACGGCCCACATGTCTGGTATGAAAACGACCCACATGTCTGGTGTGAAAACAACCCACATGTCTGGGATGAAAACGACCCACATGTCTGGTGTGAAAACGACCCACATGTCTGGGATGAAAACGACCCACATGTCTGGTGTGAAAACGACCCACATGTCTGGTATGAAAATGACCCACATGTCTGGTTCATTTAATGGTTTAATGTTCAGTCAGTGAACACACATTTACCCACTGACACCAATACATTACATCTATAATATACATTTTATTTTACTTTTAACACATACATACAAAATGGGTACATTTTGTATAATTTTTAAAGGGTATAGGGGGTTGTATTTGGGGCGTTGGAACCAATCAGTATATCAGAGGTGGTCAAAGTACTCACATTCTGTACTTAAGAAGTACAGCTGAGATTAAAAATTATTAGATAAAAATTCAAAATGATGATATCGTCAGTCACTGATTTAGTGATTTATGTATTATTTTTCAAATTGTCACATTTGTCTAGTTTGAAAAAGTAATGAGTCTATTCTGAGAATAGAAAGAGTATAAAGTACAAATATTTATATAAATGCAAAGAGTATAAAGTACATATATTTATATAAATGTAAAGAGTATAAAGTACATATATTTATATAAATGTAGGGAGTAAAAGTAAAAAGTTACCAGAAAAATAAATACTCCACTAAAGTACAGATACTTAAACACTCTCGTTAAATACAGTAAAGGAAGTACTTGTACTCAGTTACTTCCACCTCTGTACTTGCGGTGGTTTTTGAACGACTCCTGTTAAAAGTTAAAGTTGTCTTAGTTCTGGTTTTTATCTTTCTGCTGAAGTTTGACTCATATTTATTCAGAACTGAATCAGATCTAAACATGTTACACAACTGATACGTTCTGTAATAACTATTTATTCATCAGTTCAATGGTTTGTTTGTTTGTTTGTTTGTTCCAGAAGCCCTGATAAAAAAAACAAAAAAGTCTGTAAATTAATTTTTTATGTTTAATTGTTCAAATTAAAAAAACTAAACTTTATCTCATAATAATGAAATAATTATCTTGTTATCTTTGTTATTTATTATTTATTTTTTTAATGTTTCCTGATCAATAGGATCAGGTTTGATGTTTGTCAACCCTGGGGACATAAAGTCCCTGAGCGTCCCTCTAATAACCATGTCCTCTGCAGGACAGTGTTCATGTGGACAAACTCCTTAATTCAGGATCATTATCTTGTTATTTCATGATAATAATATTCTCTCTCACATCAGCCAGAATCCTGTACGTAAAATTTGTTTTGAAGGTGTATAAAAAAATAAATATATATTTTAAATGTTTTCTTTTTATTGTTTTGGGGGGAGGGGCTAATGAAGACCCTGGTTTGTAACAGGTTAGACATGAGTCCACTAGTTTTAATTAAAGGCCAATGATTGTCACTTGACCACGCCCCCTACAAGGTTTTACTATTGACCACGCCCCCTCTACAAGGTTTTACTATTGACCACACCCCTCCACATAGGTTTTACTATTGACCACGCCCCCTCTACAAGGTTTTACTATTGACCACACCCCCTCCACATAGGTTTTACTATTGGCCACGCCCCTTCTACAAAGTTTTACTATTGACCACACCCCCTCCAATTTAAATGCTTTGTTCGGCAGCATTTTGGGTTCTGACAGAAATGATAAATGACAAGAGACTGAGTGATGAGACACTGACAATATACAGTATACCTTTGACCTTTAACCCTAACCACAGCTCAGTACTCACTAACCTTTGACCTTTAACCCTAACCACAGCTCAGTACTCACTAACCTTTGACCTTTAACCCTAACCACAGCTCAGTACTCACTAACCTTTGACCTTTAACCCTTACCACAGCTCAGTACTCACTAACCTTTGACCTTTAACCCTAACCACAGCTCAGTACTCACTAACCTTTGACCTTTAACCCTTACCACAGCTCAGTACTCACTAACCTTTGACCTTTAACCCTAACCACAGCTCAGTACTCACTAACCTTTGACCTTTAACCCTAACCACAGCTCAGTACTCACTAACCTTTGACCTTTAACCCTAACCACAGCTCAGTACTCACTAACCTTTGACCTTTAACCCTTACCACAGCTCAGTACTCACTAACCTTTGACCTTTAACCCTAACCACAGCTCAGTACTCACTAACCTTTGACCTTTAACCCTTACCACAGCTCAGTACTCACTAACCTTTGACCTTTAACCCTAACCACAGCTCAGTACTCACTAACCTTTGACCTTTAACCCTAACCACAGCTCAGTACTCACTAACCTTTGACCTTTAACCCTAACCACAGCTCAGTACTCACTAACCTTTGACCTTTAACCCTAACCACAGCTCAGTACTCACTAACCTTTGACCTTTAACCCTTACCACAGCTCAGTACTCACTAACCTTTGACCTTTAACCCTAACCACAGCTCAGTACTCACTAACCTTTGACCTTTAACCCTAACCACAGCTCAGTACTCACTAACCTTTGACCTTTAACCCTAACCACAGCTCAGTACTCACTAACCTTTGACCTTTAACCCTAACCACAGCTCAGTACTCAAACCAACAACTGCTTCTGCCAAGAAAACACCAACAAACTACACGATGACAAACACATTCACAGCTCAACTTCCTCAGTCAAGCACCAGATTTGATTTAGAAAAAAGGAGAAATAAATTATTTTATTTATATTATTTTAACTTTTCTAACATTTTATTTTAGTTTACATTTGTAGAGGAAGAAGTTCATTAAAAGTTAACTCTTACAGAGTTATTAAATCCATGTGTAACTCAATGAAATAATAGTCTGTTGTCCATTCATATCATTTGTAGTTTTATTAAAATCTCATCTCGATCTCGTGAACCCAGTCTCGTGTCTCGTCTCATCTTGTGAGCTGAGTGTCACGTTACACCCCGAGCAGTTAGCATTAGCACTGTCAAAATGGAGGTGTTCTATGACATGACAACAAGCAGGAATCTCCTGTACAGCTGAAGAGTGAGTGTCATTACAGCCTGACCAAAGCACCTGCAGTGTTCCCTGAGCAACAGTAACAGGACGTTTGCAGACACACTCGTCACACCATGATATGTGTCTGCTTACAGTGTTCGAAAACTATGACAGCGTGTGAACACCCTGGCTGAGCTGAAAATGGACTAACAAGTGCAGCTCCATTGCATTCCTCGGTCACTCGGGCCATGGAGACATGAACATGGTTCATCGTCTGGTTCATTATCACTCAGAACCTTCTTCACTGCTGAACACCACTGAGCAATGGGCGACAGAACCCAAAATAGACCCATTTCCACATGTATTTTAGCATTTCCATTACAACAGAAGTGTACTGGTCCCATGGTACCCGTTCCTATTCTGGTCACCCTTCTGCTCAGGGTCCCAAGTGTCCCGCATCGCTCCCATCTGGGAGGAGCCAAGCACTGCCAGATGGTGATTGGTTGAAGAACAGTGTCATCGAGCAGTGCGGCAGAATAACAAACTATGCTACTGTTAAAGTCCACCTGCGTCGGAAAAGAAGAGATGTCTGGCAGTGGACTTGGTAGTAGTGATGAGGGACAAGTTTTATTGTGTATTATTGGTGAGGAGGCGGTGCAGCGGGAGTTCACAATGAAAAAGTGTTCCAGCTGAAAATCAGTCTTTCCAGGTTTTTTCACCATTTTTTGAGATTGTTTCGTCCTTAAAATGTCTGATGCTGCATAAGCTTTTCTGAAAAATTACGATCAAAGTTTCGATGCTTTTTAGGCTTTTGTTGCAAGAGGAAGTGAAAGTTGTGATAAATAGTTGCGATTTTCCCTTTTTCTAAAAAAAAATTAAGTAATATTTTAAATATTATATATATATTTGTCTTGGAAACAACCACAATATCTAGGATTGGACTGAACACATCACCAGGTGAAGAGCTAGTTTAAAGGTTCGAAGACACTGCACACTTCTAATGCAAACACTAAGCTCTACAACACCATGGAAAAAGGTGAGTGGTCTCAAGCAAGATATGGGTGTGATGAAATTAAAACAAAAACAAAATAGAGGCAACAATTGTATAAAAAAGGTCTAGAGGAGAGAACAGTGGCTGCCCCGCCGATTATGTCGCCGGCTCAGCGTTGTCAAACTACGATGCAGCACATCAGGTGGGCTAATGTACAGCCACTAGACCACTACTGGTCGTCGTAAAGTGCTGGTCATCTTACTAGGCTGCATTTTTCTTGTTGACCTACGACGCCGGCAACAGGCGCATGGACGTGGGTTAGCCAAACGTGAACAAACGTGGAATTGCAAGATCCCGCGAGATCCTACTCTTATATGCTGTGAGCTGCTGTTGCTAGGTTCCCCCACCTGGTAACCTAGGTCCTAGCGTCCCATATGTTACATTTGTAAAGATGCTACATCAAAATGTATTGCATGTTTGTTCACATTAGTCGCTGCTAGCCACTAGCAGTAGCAACTAATGTAAACAAACATGCAATGTATCTTGATGTGTCTTGGTAAACCACATGACAACCGTGTAAAAAATGTTGCAATAACAGAAAGGAAGCAGAGCGACTACGTACCTCTGTGTACCCACAAGGTTTGTGGTGTCGGAGCGTGTGTTCTCAGCAGCTTTTTTAATTGTGAATACACGCACACGCCTCTACCTCGACCATGTGGACATGTTAATTTTCCTAAATAAAAACCTGGTGTAAATTCATGTGACTATTGTTAAACCCGTTCGACATTGTAGCTGAAATCAGCTGTTTCATCCGGTTCCGCCTGGACAGAGTTAGCCACGTTTATGTAACTACAAATGAGGCTCTCACTGACAGTCCCTGGTGTTCGTTGTCTGTGTTTCTCCGCACCAAAAAATAGTTCCCTTACACACGAGTAAGACGAGCCCTTTGCCTTGTGAATTGCACCATCATTCACCCTTGAAGTAAATGTCCAGTACGTGGAAAGTAATGATGAGACAAAATCAAATACATTAATTCACTTTATATGAGATACTTAGTTGGTGCCGCACTAATGCAGTTAGTGTAGGAATCCAACCTGTGGTCAGTTCTCATAGATTCGGACATTGGCTGGGTCGCCAGGAAAATGCTTCCACACACTTATTTAAGTCTGGGAACAGTGGGGACACACTGCATTTGGCCTGGGGGTGGGATATCCCTATATGGTGCTTTCCCAAATGTGAGCAGTGATAAGAAGCATCCATACATCTGGTGTGAGTCACATTAATGACATATAGCACATCCACAAAAACAGATAGCTTTGGAAAATACCTCTGACCCATGGATGCTGCACACGGGCATTAGTTCTTCCTTCTCTTTCTCTCCCTCACACCTGTTTCTGTCATTTTTATAACCTATCGTTCATACCAAGTCTGTTCATGACTAGTCACCTGGTGCCCCCCCCCCCCCCCCCCCCCCCCCCTGGGGGGAGTGGTGGCTCTCCTGACAGTGTCTGCACGGGAGCCATGGACGACAGGATCTGCAGTGTCTCGCCTGTGCCGACCTGTGACCCCGGACCCCCGCCTGTCTGGACCAGCCCCCCCTCCTTCATTTATAAATGGACATTCATCTATAGTCTGTCCGTCCATGGGAGTGGATCTGTCCTTCAATGTGGTTCTCCTCAAGATTTCTTCTTTTTCCCACTGGGTTTGGAAGTTTTTTCTGCTGAGAAGGAGGGTCTAAGGACAGGGGGAGGGTCTAAGGACATCGGGGAGGGTCTAAGGACAGAAGGAGGGTCTAAGGACATCAGGGAGGGTCTAAGGACAGAAGGAGGGTCTAAGGACAGAAGGAGGGTCTAAGGACAGAAGGAGGGTCTAAGGACAGAAGGAGGGTCTAAGGACATCGGGGAGGGTCTAAGGACAGGGGGAGGGTCTAAGGACAGAAGGAGGGTCTAAGGACATCGGGGAGGGTCTAAGGACAGAAGGAGGGTCTAAGGACAGAAGGAGGGTCTAAGGACAGAAGGAGGGTCTAAGGACATCGGGGAGGGTCTAAGGACAGAAGGAGGGTCTAAGGACAGAAGGAGGGTCTAAGGACATCGGGGAGGGTCTAAGGACAGAAGGAGGGTCTAAGGACATCAGGGAGGGTCTAAGGACAGAAGGAGGGTCTAAGGACATCGGGGAGGGTCTAAGGACAGAAGGAGGGTCTAAGGACAGAAGGAGGGTCTAAGGACATCGGGGAGGGTCTAAGGACAGAAGGAGGGTCTAAGGACATCAGGGAGGGTCTAAGGACAGAAGGAGGGTCTAAGGACATCGGGGAGGGTCTAAGGACAGAAGGAGGGTCTAAGGACAGAAGGAGGGTCTAAGGACATCGGGGAGGGTCTAAGGACAGAAGGAGGGTCTAAGGACAGAAGGAGGGTCTAAGGACATCGGGGAGGGTCTAAGGACAGAAGGAGGGTCTAAGGACATCAGGGAGGGTCTAAGGACAGAAGGAGGGTCTAAGGACATCGGGGAGGGTCTAAGGACAGAAGGAGGGTCTAAGGACAGAAGGAGAGTCTAAGGACATCGGGGAGGGTCTAAGGACAGAAGGAGGGTCTAAGGACATCAGGGAGGGTCTAAGGACAGAAGGAGGGTCTAAGGACATCGGGGAGGGTCTAAGGACAGAAGGAGGGTCTAAGGACAGAAGGAGGGTCTAAGGACATCGGGGAGGGTCTAAGGACAGAAGGAGGGTCTAAGGACAGAAGGAGGGTCTAAGGACAGAAGGAGGGTCTAAGGACAGAAGGAGGGTCTAAGGACATCGGGGAGGGTCTAAGGACAGAAGGAGGGTCTAAGGACATCAGGGAGGGTCTAAGGACAGAAGGAGGGTCTAAGGACATCGGGGAGGGTCTAAGGACAGAAGGAGGGTCTAAGGACATCAGGGAGGGTCTAAGGACAGAAGGAGGGTCTAAGGACAGAAGGAGGGTCTAAGGACAGAAGGAGGGTCTAAGGACAGAAGGAGGGTCTAAGGACATCGGGGAGGGTCTAAGGACAGGGGGAGGGTCTAAGGACAGAAGGAGGGTCTAAGGACATCGGGGAGGGTCTAAGGACAGAAGGAGGGTCTAAGGACAGAAGGAGGGTCTAAGGACAGAAGGAGGGTCTAAGGACATCGGGGAGGGTCTAAGGACAGAAGGAGGGTCTAAGGACAGAAGGAGGGTCTAAGGACATCGGGGAGGGTCTAAGGACAGAAGGAGGGTCTAAGGACATCAGGGAGGGTCTAAGGACAGAAGGAGGGTCTAAGGACATCGGGGAGGGTCTAAGGACAGAAGGAGGGTCTAAGGACAGAAGGAGGGTCTAAGGACATCGGGGAGGGTCTAAGGACATCAGGGAGGGTCTAAGGACAGAAGGAGGGTCTAAGGACATCGGGGAGGGTCTAAGGACAGAAGGAGGGTCTAAGGACAGAAGGAGGGTCTAAGGACATCGGGGAGGGTCTAAGGACAGAAGGAGGGTCTAAGGACAGAAGGAGGGTCTAAGGACATCGGGGAGGGTCTAAGGACAGAAGGAGGGTCTAAGGACATCAGGGAGGGTCTAAGGACAGAAGGAGGGTCTAAGGACATCGGGGAGGGTCTAAGGACAGAAGGAGGGTCTAAGGACAGAAGGAGAGTCTAAGGACATCGGGGAGGGTCTAAGGACAGAAGGAGGGTCTAAGGACATCGGGGAGGGTCTAAGGACAGAAGGAGGGTCTAAGGACATCAGGGAGGGTCTAAGGACAGAAGGAGGGTCTAAGGACAGAAGGAGGGTCTAAGGACAGAAGGAGGGTCTAAGGACAGAAGGAGGGTCTAAGGACATCGGGGAGGGTCTAAGGACAGGGGGAGGGTCTAAGGACAGAAGGAGGGTCTAAGGACATCGGGGAGGGTCTAAGGACAGAAGGAGGGTCTAAGGACAGAAGGAGGGTCTAAGGACAGAAGGAGGGTCTAAGGACATCGGGGAGGGTCTAAGGACAGAAGGAGGGTCTAAGGACAGAAGGAGGGTCTAAGGACATCGGGGAGGGTCTAAGGACAGAAGGAGGGTCTAAGGACATCAGGGAGGGTCTAAGGACAGAAGGAGGGTCTAAGGACATCGGGGAGGGTCTAAGGACAGAAGGAGGGTCTAAGGACAGAAGGAGGGTCTAAGGACATCGGGGAGGGTCTAAGGACATCAGGGAGGGTCTAAGGACAGAAGGAGGGTCTAAGGACATCGGGGAGGGTCTAAGGACAGAAGGAGGGTCTAAGGACAGAAGGAGGGTCTAAGGACATCGGGGAGGGTCTAAGGACAGAAGGAGGGTCTAAGGACAGAAGGAGGGTCTAAGGACATCGGGGAGGGTCTAAGGACAGAAGGAGGGTCTAAGGACATCAGGGAGGGTCTAAGGACAGAAGGAGGGTCTAAGGACATCGGGGAGGGTCTAAGGACAGAAGGAGGGTCTAAGGACAGAAGGAGAGTCTAAGGACATCGGGGAGGGTCTAAGGACAGAAGGAGGGTCTAAGGACATCAGGGAGGGTCTAAGGACAGAAGGAGGGTCTAAGGACATCGGGGAGGGTCTAAGGATAGAAGGAGGGTCTAAGGACAGAAGGAGGGTCTAAGGACATCGGGGAGGGTCTAAGGACAGAAGGAGGGTCTAAGGACAGAAGGAGGGTCTAAGGACAGAAGGAGGGTCTAAGGACAGAAGGAGGGTCTAAGGACATCGGGGAGGGTCTAAGGACAGAAGGAGGGTCTAAGGACATCAGGGAGGGTCTAAGGACAGAAGGAGGGTCTAAGGACATCGGGGAGGGTCTAAGGACAGAAGGAGGGTCTAAGGACATCAGGGAGGGTCTAAGGACAGAAGGAGGGTCTAAGGACATCAGGGAGGGTCTAAGGACAGAAGGAGGGTCTAAGGACATCGGGGAGGGTCTAAGGACAGAAGGAGGGTCTAAGGACAGGGGATGCTTGGGACTGTTCATGTATTTCTGTAGTTGACCGTTTCTGTAAAGCCATGTGAGACGACTGTTGTGATTTAGGGCTTTAAAAATAAAATTTTATTAGCATTAGCATTAGCATACTGTGCTCCTCCCAACCACATACTCAGATTTCAAATCCACTTTTTACAGCATTTTTCTGTGAGTTTCTTCCCATTTCTCACCCTTTGTGAATGACAATCTTTGGTACTTCAAAAAAAAAAAAGATTTTCTTTTTCTCAGAACAATTGTTGCAGCCGTAAACTCGGCCTCACTTCCTGCCCTCCCTCTAAACAAAGTGCGCTGACTATACAGTAATGTGCCGTCATGTGACGTTAACCTGTTATCTAGAAATAAGATGTTTTGAAAAAAGGATTTAATTAAAACTTTTTCTCCCATTGTGCAGCTCAGGGCTTCCATAGTTTGTCAACTTAGTTCAGTTTAAATTACATTTTTAAGTAGGAAAATAAAAGCCTTAGGTAACAAAATAAAGACCACACACAATATACATTTCAGGTTGTATTTTTTTTAAATACATGTACAAAAGCTTTACAATCACATGTGGAACTTTTTTTTTTAATCAGTCATAATGCTTTTTTTTTTTCAGCCAAGACAACAGTTCCTCAGTCAAATGATGGTCTGCTCTGTTTAAGGCAACAAGTCAAAGCTCAGCAGGTGTGTGATCATCTAATATTAGATGATCACACAACAATATCTAATATTATCTAATATTAACACATACTGTAACAGACAAACATACATATTTAATTTGCATCAAGTTTTCTGCAGGGTTTTTATATACTGACAACTGAAGTGTACGATGAAGATCAAGTATTAAAACAGGACACAGTTTCTAGTTTTGGTAAAAACTCTGTGGTCCCATGTCAACAGGAAGGTTTATGATGAGTCAAATTCAACATTTACATCTACAGTTGATGATGAAGAGATTAAAAAAAAAATAAAAAATCCCTTTGAAATAAATTGAACTGGGCTCAAAAACAAAGAGCCTTTTTAACAATGAAAAAAATAAAAAGAAATGATACAAACAACAAAATACTGCAAGTCACTGCATTCAGTTGAAAACAATCATGTAGCTTCATATGGAAAATATTTAGAGAATTATAAAGGTCTGAACACTGTAAAAAATACTAACTTCACAAAGTGGATTAGTTTCATTTTTAGTCCAAAGTTTCAAGTAGATTTACCAAGATCATGTTTCACTTGTTCCATTGACACATTTATTTATTTATTTTTTTGCTAAATTAAATGATTTTTTTTTTTTTTTGCTTAGTTGAAGCAAAAAAATAAAAATCTGCCATTGGACCCAGTGAAACTGATCTTGGTCAGATTAGTTTAATCAGATCAGTTCCAGATCTGTTGTCTATAAAGTTAAAGTTCCTCTGGAGGTGATTCTGTCTCATTTTAATCTGATCACAGATTTGGACTAAAAATGGTCAGATTCAGGTTATTTTTTACAGCGTATATTTTATTTTTTTAGGGAGGGGGGATTTCCAGCCCAGCGCCCTCACAGAGGGAAACAGAACTGGACTGACGGGACGAAGGGCAGAGGAATCCAACTACCAACCCTGCATCCCCTGAGCCAGTAAAGGCTTCAGCTGCTTCCAGTGCAAACGTTTGCCACAGTCTGAAGAACAAGTCACAAAGTGTGTAAGTGCAACACTGACGTGGGACCGCCCCCACAAGGCCACGCCCCCTCTGCTGTAGAGCACACATGGAGGCGGGTCTTCTGTAGCTGCCAGGTGTTCCGCGTGTACGCTCAGAGGGGCCGCTGTGTGGATGTGGCTGTGGTAACCATGACGACGCCACGCTCACGCCGACAAAAGACTGAGAGGAGAGTTGTCCAGAATGTATTCTCCCACGCCCACGAAGTACATGACCTGAGCGATGCCGAAGAGCGGCGCGATGACCAGAGCCCTGCAGCCGGCGCCCTTCAGGAAGGCCGACGCCCCCTCCTTCCGCAGGATTTTACTGTAAACGAACCAACAGACAAACGACAGACAAAAGCGTTTAGATGAAAAAGGACAAAAGCGTTTAGATGAAAAAGGACAAAAGCGTTTAGATGAAAAAGGACAAAAGCGTTTAGATGAAAAAGGACAAAAGCGTTTAGATGAAAGCGTTTAGATGAAAAAGGACAAAAGCGTTTAGATGAACCCTGGTTTAGACCAGGGTTCATCTAAACGCATGTTCTTCATTTTCCACATTCAGTTTGATTTGATTTCCAATGGGTTAGACCAGTAAAATGAAAACATAATAAACTAAACTACACATTTATGTCTCATATTAAAACATTAAATTATGGAAACAAGTTTAATTTCATAAGTAAAATAAGTGGAATTTTCCCAATATTGTGCCTCAGTTGATCTTTACTCCATGTGTTTTATTATTGATCAGTCCTACAAAGACACGACATTTTTAGAAGCAGAAAATGGGTCTAATTTTCTCTAGTCATTTCAGGTTATTCATATTTATAAAGGTTTTTCACATTTTATTGTTAGAGGATAGTTTGTAAATGTCTACATTTTCATAATTTTAGATTTTTTTGCAGTAAAACAATGAAAGCTTTCATTTAAAGGCAAAGAAAAAAAACTAAGAAAATATGGAGTCATTTAATATTTTATTCTGCTCTTAACACAGGCCGCATTGGAACCATTGGTGGGCCGCATGTTTGACACCCCTGGTTTACATGATAATGGACAACAGTTAAAAGTAAAAGGGGAAGTTTGGACAGAGAAACATCATGCAGAAGAAGAAATGATGGGATGTCTGACCTGACGCAGTCCACCACACCGTTGTAAGTTTCTTCATTTGACGCTTTGTTCAGAGACTGAAGCCGCGTTTTTACCACTGAAGAACAAAACAACAATTTACAGTTTCTACCACTGAAAACTAACAAACATACAAGAGTTTACAGCAAGTGAAAGAAATATGGACTTAAAGCAAAAAAATGTTTTTGAATAAAGCAAAAAAAAAAATCTCTCAGTCAATGAATCTTGAATTGAGAGAAAAAGATTTCAATGGAACAACTGAAAATTACCCGTCAGAATTATTGTAATAAGATTTTAAAGATTTATTATGAGATTTTGGACAAGAAATGAGAAAAATACACTTGGATTTAGATTTTTTTACACTTTGTTCAAAGCCTGAAAAACAAGAACACAGTGAAGTGAACTCACGTCACTGTCATCACTTCCTTTACTGTGTTGCATCATTGTATTTTTTACCAACACCGTCTGGTTCCTGTCGCACTTTGTCAACAGACAAACTTTTTAATGACATAAAAAGAACTGATTCATAGACAAAATATCTAGAAAATGTTCATTTACTTAAACCAATCTTGGTCAGATTTCTTCAGATTAGTTCTAGATCTATTGTCTATAAATCAGTTCCTCTGTAGGTGATTCTGTCTGATGTTCAAGTTTTGACTCAAACCAAAAAAAAAAAGCAAAAAAAAAAAAAATTTGAGCAATTTTTTTTTAAAAATAAAGCAAAGAAAACATTTTTGGAGCAAAAAAAATGACAGATTTAGACTAAAAATTTAACTAATACCTTTAAGGTTAGGTTTAGATTTTTTACAGTGTAGATGTGATATTTCGAGCCTCGTCTGTTCATGTTCAGTTCTAGCTCGGTTTATTTTAGGTTCTGGTTCTGGAACTCACCATCACATGGATTCACAGCCACAGCAGCGGTGGAGCCGGCGGCGCAGCCCGACAGAAAAGCCCAGTAGAATGGAGACGCCTCGTCGGCGCTGGGTTTACCCAGACGGTTCAGGTTAGCAAAGAGCGGGAAGTAGACGATGGAGAAGGGAACGTCTCTGAAAAAGAACCACACACAGGACGGGTTAATAATAATAATAAGTGACACACATACTCAAAGTGCACAATGGATCCATTATTCACTCATTCACTCTAACATGCTTCCTCTGGTGGTGGTAAACCACATATGTTTCCACAGTTGTCCTGGGCCAGACTGACAGAAGACCGGCTGACATTTTGACCAGCACCAAACGTCAAATGAAAACCTACAGACAAATGGGTCACAGGTGGTCCTGGTCTGAGTATTGGTCACGTTTGTGGTCCAGAGTGTTGGTTCTAATCAAGAGTGTCGGTCGTGTTTGTGGTCCAGAGTGTCGGTCGTGTTTGTGGTCCAGAGTGTCGGTCGTGTTTGTGGTCCAGAGTGTCGGTCGTGTTTGTGGTCCAGAGTGTCGGTCGTGTTTGTGGTCCAGAGTGTCGGTCGTGTTTGTGGTCCAGAGTGTCGGTCGTGTTTGTGGTCCAGAGTGTTGGTTCACCTCATCAGTGTGGCTCCCAGACCCTTGTACAGCCCCTGGATGCCCTGCGTGTGGATCAGCTCTTTGGCGATCTGCGTGGCTGAAGCGGCCTGCGGGGCCGTTGCCACGGCGCCGGAGTTAAAGGAGCGGCTGAGTAGAGTGTTGGTTCCCAGTTTTGTAGGAGACATCATGAGAGGCTTCTGCTGCTGAGCGGCTGTAGACCACAACCACATTCATTTACTTTATTTAGAAATAACTTTACATTAACAAACATAAGGAACAGGCTCATTTAAAATAATAAACAAATAAAAGAAAGAAAGAAACTAAGAACAAATGACATCATCTGGGAGGTTTGTCTCATTTCTTCCCAATACTTAGTTCTGTTTTGATTTGCTCATATTTATTTATTCATCGTCTTTTTCTCCTGAGGAATTTAAGGTTATGATTCAATTTCACTTTATTGATTTGTTCATTTGTCTCAAACAATGTCATTTAAAATCAAAACAAAAAAAAAACAATCCAGAAGTCAATTCCATTTTTACCAAAACAACAGAAAAAAAGATATGATTACTATCAAGTTAACCTGCCTGCTTCAAATATCATTATACCTGGTTAGAAATGCATTTGTATGTGAAAAAATATAAATAAAAGAATAAAACTACCGTCTACACTGTGACAAATCTAACCAACCTGAAGTAGATTAGTTTGATTTTTAGTCCAAATATGCGATCACATACTTTTCAGTCAGATAGAAGAACTGATTAATAGACAATAGATCTGAACTAATACGATTTACGAAATAATTTTCACTTGTTTCATTGGCTGATTATTTTATTATTTTTTGCTTGATCGTTAAAAAAAAAAAAAAAAGGGGGGAGGGGAGGGGAGGAGGGGGGGCTAATCTTTGTCAATCAGATTAGTTCTAGATCTATCGTCTATAAGTAGGTTAGTGATTCTGTCTGACTTGATGCAATTGGACTAGAAATGAGACCAATATGCTTTAAAGGGTTAGATTTTTTGCAGTGTAAAATAAAAACATTGATTATGGGTGGAGGTCGTTCATACCGATTCTTCCGGCGTCCTGCAGCTGAATCTTCAGCATCTCCATGGGGGTGGTGATGATGACCTGGCACATTCCAGCACCACATCCTGCCAGCATCTCTTTAAATACTGTCAGACCTTTTCTGTTCAGGTAAGAAAAGAGGGGAAATACTGATGAAAAGCCGTTTTAGCTGTTCAAAGGTCAGGAAAGGTGAATATGACACACTCATGAAAACATGTGATGTGTTTTACAACATACACTGGAAAAAAATACCCTCTAAAAAAATACATCCATAATACAAAATATTTTTGCTTCAAATAACAAAAAACAATCAATAGAAAATATTCCAGTGGAAGTAGTTACACTGACCATGTTCAGATTAGTTCTTCCATCTGACGGAACAGTTCCTCTGTAGAAGATTCTGTCTGATTTTAAGTCTGATCACCTGTTGTTCTTTTAGTTTTTTACTAGAGATGAGACAAATACATTTGGTAAGGGTGTCATTTTTTTACGTACCCATCCTTTGCCAGGTGATGGCGGAACAAGTCATTAGCTGCTAGCTTGATGGCTTTTTCGGGAGTGACCAGCGTCAAATTAACCGCAGCACCTGAGGAGAAACAAACCGACAGTTAGCGCTGACGTCACAATCCAGTTCTAACAAACAAGTTAAAAACATTCCCTGTCACTAACAACAACAAAGTGATAGAATTAGTCCAATGTATATGGTTAATCTACACAGAAACAAAAGAGCTTTAGAGGAGATTCAACCAAGACAATGGAAGGAAAAAAACATTTAATGAACGAAAAGAGTGGAAAGAAAAGGAAACACAAACAAGACAAACAGACGGAGAAATGAAGAAGGAAATGGTGGAGAAGAGGAAGGAAATGGAGAAGGAAAGAAACAGAGAAGAGAGAGAAAAAAAACAGAGAAGGAGGAAGGAAACCGTGAAGAAGAGGAAGGAAACAGAGGAGAAGAGGAAGGAAACAGAGGAGAAGAGGAAGGAAACAGAGAAGGAGGAAGGAAACAGAGAAGGAGGAAGGAAACCATAGAGAAGAGGAAGGAAACCGTGAAGAAGAGGAAGGAAACAGAGGAGAAGAAGAAGGAAACAGAGGAGAAGAGGAAGGAAACAGAGGAGAAGAGGAAGGAAACAGAGGAGAAGAGGAAGGAAACAGAGGAGAAGAAGAAGGAAACAGTGGAGAAGAAGAAGGAAACAGTGAAGAAGAAGGAAACAGAGGAGAAGAGGAAAGAAACAAAGGACAAGAAGAAGGAGGAAACAGAGAAGAAGAGGAAGGAGGAAACAGAGGAGAAGAGGAAGGAGGAAACAGAGGAGAAGAGGAAGGAAACAGAGAAGGAGGAAGGAAACCATAGAGAAGAGGAAGGAAACCGTGAAGAAGAGGAAGGAAACAGAGGAGAAGAAGGAAACAGAGGAGAAGAAGGAGGAAACAGAGGAGAAGAGGAAGGAAACAGAGGAGAAGAAGAAGGAAACAGAGGAGAAGAAGAAGGAAACAGAGGAGAAGAAGAAGGAAACAGAGGAGAAGAGGAAGGAAACAGAGGAGAAGAAGAAGGAAACAGAGGAGAAGAGGAAGGAAACAGAGGAGAAGAAGAAGGAAACAGAGGAGAAGAAGAAGGAAACAGAGGAGAAGAAGAAGGAAACAGAGGAGAAGAGGAAGGAAACAGAGGAGAAGAAGGAAACAGTGAAGAAGAAGGAAACAGAGGAGAAGAAGAAGGAAACAGAGAAGAAGAAGGAAACAGAGGAGAAGAGGAAGGAAACAGAGGAGAAGAGGAAGGAAACAGAGGAGAAGAGGAAGGAAACAGAGGAGAAGAAGAAGGAAACAGAGGAGAAGAAGAAGGAAACAGAGGAGAAGAAGAAGGAAACAGAGGAGAAGAAGAAGGAAACAGAGGAGAAGAAGAAGGAAACAGAGGAGAAGAAGAAGGAAACAGAGGAGAAGAAGAAGGAAACAGAGGAGAAGAGGAAGGAAACAGAGGAGAAGAAGAAGGAAACAGAGGAGAAGAGGAAGGAAACAGAGGAGAAGAGGAAGGAAACAGAGGAGAAGAGGAAGGAAACAGAGGAGAAGAGGAAGGAAACAGAGAAGGAGGAAGGAAACCATAGAGAAGAGGAAGGAAACCGTGAAGAAGAGGAAGGAAACAGAGGAGAAGAAGAAGGAAACAGAGGAGAAGAGGAAGGAAACAGAGGAGAAGAGGAAGGAAACAGAGGAGAAGAAGAAGGAAACAGTGGAGAAGAAGAAGGAAACAGTGAAGAAGAAGGAAACAGAGGAGAAGAGGAAAGAAACAAAGGACAAGAAGAAGGAGGAAACAGAGAAGAAGAGGAAGGAGGAAACAGAGGAGAAGAGGAAGGAGGAAACAGAGGAGAAGAGGAAGGAAACAGAGAAGGAGGAAGGAAACCATAGAGAACAGGAAGGAAACCGTGAAGAAGAGGAAGGAAACAGAGGAGAAGAAGAAGGAAACAGAGGAGAAGAAGGAGGAAACAGAGGAGAAGAGGAAGGAAACAGAGGAGAAGAGGAAGGAAACAGAGGAGAAGAAGAAGGAAACAGAGGAGAAGAAGAAGGAAACAGTGAAGAAGAAGGAAACAGTGAAGAAGAAGGAAACAGAGGAGAAGAGGAAGGAAACAGAGGAGAAGAGGAAGGAAACAGAGGAGAAGAAGAAGGAAACAGAGGAGAAGAAGAAGGAAACAGAGGAGAAGAAGAAGGAAACAGAGGAGAAGAAGAAGGAAACAGAGGAGAAGAAGAAGGAAACAGAGGAGAAGAGGAAGGAAACAGAGGAGAAGAAGAAGGAAACAGTGAAGAAGAAGGAAACAGAGGAGAAGAAGAAGGAAACAGAGGAGAAGAGGAAGGAAACAGAGAAGAAGAGGAAGGAGGAAACAGAGAAGAAGAGGAAGGAGGAAACAGAGGAGAAGAGGAAGGAGGAAACAGAGGAGAAGAGGAAGGAAACAGAGAAGGAGGAAAGAAACCATAGAGAAGAGGAAGGAAACCGTGAAGAAGAGGAAGGAAACCGTGAAGAAGAAGAAGGAAACAGAGGAGAAGAAGAAGGAAACAGAGGAGAAGAAGAAGGAAACAGAGGAGAAGAAGAAGGAAACAGAGGAGAAGAAGAAGGAAACAGAGGAGAAGAGGAAGGAAACAGTGAAGAAGAGGAAGGAAACAGTGAAGAAGAAGGAAACAGAGGAGAAGAAGAAGGAAACAGTGAAGAAGAAGGAAACAGAGGAGAAGAGGAAGGAAACCATAGAGAAGAGGAAGGAAACAGAGGAGAAGAGGAAGGAAACAGAGGAGAAGAAGAAGGAAACAGGAGAAGAAGAAGGAAACAGGAGAAGAAGAAGGAAACAGAGGAGAAGAGGAAGGAGGAAACAGAGGAGAAGAGGAAGGAGGAAACAGAGGAGAAGAGGAAGGAGGAAACAGAGGAGAAGAGGAAGGAAACAGAGAAGGAGGAAGGAAACCGTGAAGAAGAGGAAGGAAACCGTGAAGAAGAGGAAGGAAACAGAGGAGAAGAAGAAGGAAACAGAGGAGAAGAAGAAGGAAACAGAGGAGAAGAAGAAGGAAACAGAGGAGAAGAAGAAGGAAACAGAGGAGAAGAAGAAGGAAACAGAGGAGAAGAAGAAGGAAACAGAGGAGAAGAAGAAGGAAACAGAGGAGAAGAAGAAGGAAACAGAGGAGAAGAAGAAGGAAACAGAGGAGAAGAGGAAGGAAACAGAGGAGAAGAGGAAGGAAACAGAGGAGAAGAGGAAGGAAACAGAGGAGAAGAAGAAGGAAACAGTGAAGAAGAAGGAAACAGAGGAGAAGAGGAAGGAAACAGAGGAGAAGAGGAAGGAAACAGAGGAGAAGAAGGAAACAGTGAAGAAGAGGAAGGAAACAGAGGAGAAGAAGAAGGAAACAGAGGAGAAGAAGAAGGAAACAGAGGAGAAGAAGAAGGAAACAGAGGAGAAGAGGAAGGAAACAGAGGAGAAGAGGAAGGAAACAGAGGAGAAGAAGAAGGAAACAGTGAAGAAGAAGGAAACAGAGGAGAAGAAGAAGGAAACAGAGGAGAAGAGGAAGGAAAGAGAGGAGAAGAAGAAGGAAACAGTGAAGAAGAAGGAAACAGAGGAGAAGAAGAAGGAAACAGAGAAGAAGAGGAAGGAAACAGAGGAGAAGAAGAAGGAAACAGAGGAGAAGAAGAAGGAAACAGAGGAGAAGAAGAAGGAAACAGAGAAGAAGAAGAAGGAAACAGAGGAGAAGAGGAAGGAAACAGTGAAGAAGAGGAAGGAAACAGTGAAGAAGAAGGAAACAGAGGAGAAGAGGAAGGAAACAGAGGAGAAGAGGAAGGAAACAGAGGAGAAGAAGAAGGAAACAGAGAAGAAGAAGAAGGAAACAGAGGAGAAGAGGAAGGAAACAGTGAAGAAGAGGAAGGAAACAGAGAAGGAGGAAGGAAACCGTGAAGAAGAGGAAGGAAACCGTGAAGAAGAGGAAGGAAACAGAGGAGAAGAAGAAGGAAACAGAGGAGAAGAAGAAGGAAACAGAGGAGAAGAAGAAGGAAACAGAGGAGAAGAAGAAGGAAACAGAGGAGAAGAAGAAGGAAACAGAGGAGAAGAAGAAGGAAACAGAGGAGAAGAGGAAGGAAACAGAGGAGAAGAGGAAGGAAACAGAGGAGAAGAGGAAGGAAACAGAGAAGAAGAGGAAGGAGGAAACAGAGAAGAAGAGGAAGGAGGAAACAGAGGAGAAGAGGAAGGAGGAAACAGAGGAGAAGAAGAAGGAAACAGAGGAGAAGAAGAAGGAAACAGAGGAGAAGAAGAAGGAAACAGAGGAGAAGAGGAAGGAAACAGAGGAGAAGAAGAAGGAAACAGAGGAGAAGAGGAAGGAAACAGTGAAGAAGAAGGAAACAGAGGAGAAGAGGAAGGAAACAGAGAAGAGGAAGGAAACCATAGAGAAGAGAGGAAGTAACATTCCAGAGCAGACAGTTGACAATGGATCCACTTTCTATGGTGAAAAAAGAGGAAATGTTTGGGGAAGAGGTTCAGGATGTCAGTAGGTTAATGACAAGGTCCAAAAAAGACAAGAAATGACCAAGTGTTAGTGAAAAGACAGAAAAACTCCAGGGCTCATGTACTGTGTCTACACTGTAAAAAAATACAATGACATCTGACCTTAAGAGCATTAGTGTCATTTTTAGTCCAAACATGTGATCAGATTCAAATCAGACGATCACCTACAGAGGAACTTTTCAGTCAGTCAGAAGAACTGATTCATAGAGAATAGTCCTGGAACATCTTCACTCGTTCCACTGGCTTTTTTTGTCTTAAAGATTTTTTTTTTGCTTGATTCAAATTTTTGTGGCTTAATTCAACATGTTTTGCTTAATTCAATACACATACATGTATTTATTTGCTTATTTCAAGATTTTTTTTTGTACAATTTAATTCCAGTAGAACCAGGTCAACTGTTGTTGATCAGATTAGTTCCAGATCTATTGTCAATAAATCAGTTCTTCTATCCGACTGAAAAGTTCCTCTGTAGGTGATTCTGTCTGATTTTAATCTGATCACAGATTTGGAGTAAAAATAAAAGTAATCCACTTAAGGTTGGAGTTACATCTTTATTTTATTTATTTCTTTATTTTATTTTTTTTTTTACAGTGTACAGACTTTGGTCGGGTCTAAAAGCGGCTGTGAGCAGTCCAACCAAAGTGTGCGCTGACGACACAATGCACGGTGTAGAAACAGAGGATGAGTAACGACAGAGTGAAGGACGGTGAGAAGAGTCACCAAAGTGACAGAAGAAAAGTCCAATTATAGAACGAGTAGATGGCAAAACAAAAACATGTGCCTATAGTTTTAAATAGAGCAATATTGTAAGAACCATGTAATGATTTGCCTCCAGCGTGGCTGCGCCTTATCGGCTAGCCTTCAATATCCCAGGGGGACCCACGTCTGTAATATGAAAAACACAGATGCAAACAAACAGCATTCCTCACAAGAGCAGAGACCCAGACTAAAAGGCCTCCAGTTAACTGATGATGAAAACTGTTAAACAGCTGATCATCACATACTCAAACTAAAGACACAACATGTGATGATCAGCTGTTTAATAACGACACAGAACATGTCTGCTGTAGTGTGTGTGTGCAGTTCAGTACAAACAGAAACATCAGCTTTGGCCACTTAGTTCATATTAACTTTAATCTAGATTAACTACAGTTTCCTTCAAATAAAAAAGCCCAACTCAGTATTACAACTAGGGCTGCAACGGTACCGGTTCCCACCGTTCGGTTCCCACCTCAATTCTTGGTTCAATTACAGTTTGTGTTCTGTTCATAAAGAGAAGTTCTTTATTTGTTCCAAACTTCCATTTGTTATTTTGTTTGTCAACAAAAACTGAATTAGACCGTATGAATTCATTCTGACTGAAATAAATAAGCCTTTGTGTTGTGAACTACAGAAGTCTTTGGCATCATGTCACAGGTTTATCAGGCATATCTGGTCTGAACGTGCACACACTTAAAAGTCAAACATGTGTTTCATGGCTCTGGTTAAGGGTCTAATGTACATAGGTATGAATGGATGGAAGTTTGGAAAAGTGGAGGACCTGCCTATGCTGAGAGAGAGAGAGAGAGAGAGAGAGAGAGAGAGAGAGAGAGAGAGAGAGCGGGAGAGAGAGAGAGAGAGCGGGAGAGAGAGAGAGAGAGCGGGAGAGAGACACTGATGCATATAAAGATATCAGAGACTCATATTTCCCCAAAATATATCAAAACAACAAAGGTTTTAACAGCATCCCTGACCAGGCAGCTCTACCATATCTCCTAGGACAGAAGGACGTGTCATATTAGCAGCAGGTGTGTCAGAATGCTAAAGACTGAGGGACAACCAGTGGACAGGAGAGAGTCAAACTAATGCCTGTAGGCATGAAGACTGAGCTTCAGTGTTTTACTGACAATACAAACATTACACAGGAGACAAATACAATATGTATTTTACATGTACTGTGTATTGTTTTACCATTTACATTTTTTCTTCATTTTTTACGTACTTTTTTGTATTTTATCTCATATTGATGTATCTACTGTCTATTTCTTGATTGTAAATATGTTTGCTTTGGCAATGAATGATGCTCATTGCAATGTCAATGAAGCTTATTTTGATTTGATTTGAGAGACCGAGAGAAAAATAGAGACAGAGACGTGTAGGGTGAACTTTCATCCTTCAACATAGAATCAACTCCAGAACCGAACTATTGAGGTTCAGAAGGATGGACCGTCCTGTGGAGAGGGAACCGAACATTTGTGGGTTTTCACACTGTACCATTGCATCCCTAATTACAACCCAACTAAAAACAGTTCTATCCTGCTGTTATAATAATAATAATAATAATAATAATAATCTGATTCTAATAAAAAGAGCCTGTCCTAGTTCCACATGTTCCTGTATGTTCCTGTGTGTTGTAGCTCTGGTGTTGCACATGTTCACACATGCCCAAATCTTACCTCTGTACATTCCAAAGTAGCCCTCAGATCGAACTGTTTTGACAAGGCAGTCCATCCTGAAAAACACAAACACATTCAGGAAAAAAAAAAAACACTAAAAAACTTCATATGAGTTTGTCCTTGTACCATCTGTTGTTCATTATCATTAAACCATCTGTTGTTCATTATCATTAAACCATCTGTTGTTCATTATCATTAAACCATCTGTTGTTCATTATCATTAAACCATCTGTTGTTCATTATCATTAAACCGTCTGTTGTTCATTATCATTAAACCGTCTGTTGTTCATTATCATTAAACCGTCTGTTGTTCATTATCATTAAACCGTCTGTTGTTCATTATCATTGTTATCAAGATATTATCATCAAGTTGAATGGAGATAAAACAAATGTCAAACATAATTCAGTTAAAAAAAGATAAAGAATTGGTCAGTATGAGGTACAGTATTTAACAATGACAATAAGGTCTGGGTTTTTATATATATATATATATATATATATATATATATATATATATATATATATATATATATATATATATATATATATATATATATATATATATTAAAATGATGTAAGAAAATTGTTGAATTGTCGAGTGTGCATGACTGTACTGACTATACTCTTATGATCATTTTGTTGTGTATAATTCAGTTACTGCACTATGCATTAGTTGTAATTAAATGCTAAAATTGAGAAAATGTTATTGTTTGAGTTTCATATTAAGTTAGTGATAAGTGTGTAGAAGCTCTTGAGAGTTTGGATTAAATAAGTGTGTACTTCTTACTCTTTTTCGAATGTGCAAAATTCAGACTTGCATGTACAGGAAGATCATGTTCATTCAAATGTGATTTTGTTTTTATTTGTTTTATGTTTCTTTGCATGCTCGAAATAAAATGTAATCAGTGGCTTAATTCTTTGTACAACATTCAGCCCAGTTATTTTTCAAAAAGGCCATAATAATCATAACTATAACTCAGAAATATAGGGGAGTGGGTAAATAGAGCAGTAAATTTCCACTCTCTACAGGCATACAAAGGGGATTAAACCTATTCACTGAAGAGGAATGAGAAATTTACACAGTAGTCATGATTCGTCGTGTCAGGAATGCTGACTTATCCATACATTCATCACAAAGCGTTCCTCTGTCAGGACAGGATGTGCAGAGGATCACTTATGTATCAGAGGATCACATATGTACATGTCTGCCTGGACTTTAAACAGCACCTCTGTTGTGTCAAGGCAACAGTAACTATGGTACTACAGTAACTACCAACAGTAACTATGGTACTACAGTAACTACCAACAGTAACTATGGTACTACAGTAACTACCAACACTCACATGCTCTTGTAGACCTGCTGACCCTTCCTCTGGTTCTGTAACCTGGTCTTTGCCAAGTCAATGGGAAAGACACAGGTGACACCAACGATACCAGCAATTCCCCCATTGATGAGTTTGGCTGGGAGGCTGAAACAGGAAACCGGAACACACACTGAATATTTCACTTTGCAGATTTTACTTTAGATTGCACAGCATCCCGTGTCTGTAATGTGGATATGGATGACAATTTAAATGTACATGTTTCAGAGCTGCTGATAAACTGGGAGGTTTGAAGGGTTAAGGTTGGAACAACTTATTCATCTTTTACTCCTTTTCATTCATGTACATTTTAAGGCTTAAGACTTACATTTATTGTAACATTTTATGTTTTTTGGTTGTTGTTTTTTTACATTCATTTCCAATTCTGTTTTCAAATTGCCATTACATGGAGCAAAATAAATAAAAGTATAAATATTCACTGAGAAGCGACAATTAAAAACAAGGATGTTTCATTTTTTAGATTTTTAGATTATTTCAAATATGCAGCAAAATATAATAATCCTACTTAGTCCTTGCAACTGAACAAGAAATGGCAAAACATATACAGTACATGAAAGCAAAATATGACTTCATTTGAATAGGAAGTAAAACTGTTGTAATCCCATTCATTCTCCGTAACACACTTTAGCTTCACATCAACATAATATATGAAACATCAAATCCCTTGGATCAGTTCACCTCACTGATACTAAAAAAAATCTAAATATGACCAAAAATCTGACTTGAATCAAGCAAAAATAAATAAATAAAATATTCCAGTGGAACCTTGTAAATTGATCTTTGTCGCATTTCTTCAGATCACTACCAGATCTATTGTCTATAAATCAGTTCTTGTATCAGAGTGAAAAGTTCCTCTGTAGGTGATTGTGTCTGACTTTAAGTGTGGACTAGAAATGACATCAACACACTTGATCAGATTTAGATTTTTTTTTTTTTTGCTTTGTATCATTTTCATATGCATATACACACTGACACAATGAGAAAGTAAAAAACAAATGCATGTATACTTGAAGGCAACGTTTTTAAAATGATTCTAGTGATTAATAGCTAAAATTTACCTGATCTGCTGCTGAGACATGATGACTTTTACTTCAGATAATAGAGAACAGGAAGATTCCAAATGATTGTCTGTATGAGTCTGTAAGCAAAAAAGAGTTAAACAGGAGTATGAGCGGCTTCCTCAGAACTGTAACACTACACCCACACTATCTACACTCTGCAGAGTCACGAGACCGCAGTAGTACAACCCGGAGGCGTGGCTATGTCACATACCGGAACACCATAAATGGGCATGACCGCTTTAACGGTATGAGATTCTTGATAAGGGATTAGCGGTTACTTATCAAGTGACGTTAAACGTTAGCAAATTGGTTAATCTGGGATAACATGCCGGTAAAAAAAAATTCCGCGTACCAATTCAAACAAATCCAAGTGTAGTGTCTAAGTCTAACATTCCAACCCAATGTTATTTTAAACAAGTATATGAATAGCTAGTAGAATTGTACTGTATTTAAACTATAGCAAAGTAAGTCCCGTCCAAACAGAAAAGGGAGACAGTTATGCAGTTTCTCTCTCAGAACAAACAAGACTAAAAAAAACAAGAAAAATAATTTCTTTCAGTGCTGAAGCTTAAGCTAACGGTTAGCTAGCTTCACAGCTTCCCATTCACTTTTGATACACACTACCAACATCCCGGAAACGAACTCCGTTTAAATGAAACTCCAATTAAATCCATGCTGGGCTGTTTAAAATGATGACTACCTGCTTTGCTCACCTTTAGCTGGTCTTTGTGCGGTAGTTCGTTGCCTTTAGTTTATTCTTCAGTACTTTTCACCTTCGGTGTTTGATGGTTCAGTTCCGAATGGAGCCCCTGGAAATTTCCATTCAGTTTTAAACCGGGGGGCGGAGTCCACCTCGTGCTTTTGGCATCTCAAAGAACACTCCCCCAAGGCCACGTTGCCACTGAAGTTCAGCCAATCAGCCTTTGACTATGAAACTTACCGCAATTTCATTGGCTATTGTGGTACGTTCCCTTCTTTTCATTGGAAGATGAGTTGTCAATCAAACAGCCCCACCCAATAAAGAAACAGAAGCAGCTGCTAGTGTTAAATCGATGCATTGTTCTAGAAAAAAATTACTTTGTTCATTGTGATTACAAATTGAGCAAGATCAGACCTAAAATGTTAGTTTAAATTACAATAAGCACAGAGGACGGGTTTGTAAAATCACTTGAATTCTTTCATACAAAACCGTTTTCTGTTTTTTCATAGGTTTTGTTGTTTAGTTGCATATCACAGTAAACATTTATGCATCACCTCGTACATGACAATTCAGACTGTTACTGTAACTTTATGTACTTGATAAACCTGATGGCCTGGCCTGAATTTTCAACAAATACAACATTAACACAGCTGAATGTGCATTCAGTTTCTAAAGTCTAGTGTTAGCTTTGGCCTAGTGTTAAGTTTAGCCAAGTGTTAGCTTCAGCCTAGTGTTAGTTTTAGCCTTGTGTTAACTTTAGCCTAGTGCTAGCAGAAACCCAGGCTATCTTATGCTTCAGGCTAGTGTGGAATTTTAATTTGGAAGTGCTTCAGTGAAAAGAAAACTGTCAAAAACAGTTTATGTCAGTCAACTGTTCTGTCTGGGGGTGGGGGCTACTCAAATTCCCCACAAAATACACAAGAATATTGTAAGAAACACAAAAAATGCAGAGAAAAAAATTATACAAAACATGCAAAAAATCCACTAAAATTCACCAAAAAATAAACCCACACAAAAAAGTGATGAAAAATCCAACACATATTTAAAATGTCTTTGAAAATGCAGACGCCCCCCACAAATAAATAGTAAAATATCCAAAACACACACATATATATATATATATATATATATATATATATATATATATATATATATATATATATATATATATATATATATATATATATATGTATATATATATATATATTTTTTTATTTTTTTTTCAACAGTTTCAACTAAACAACTGTTCCATTGAATTGTGTTAAAAAAAAGATTAATCATGATGATGGATTAATCTGAGTTTTTGAATTAATTTGGACAGATCTAAAATTAATGCCTTAGAGGGCTTTTTTAATGAATAAATGGAGAGGGGGCTATCTTGGCAGATGTCAGTGCTTTTGTAGTCTTTTTAAAAAATTTAATATTAAAAAAAAATCAACTTTAGATTTACGCTGAGCTTTAATGACCATCAACATCTTACTTCCAACATTCCAAGCAAATATACGAGGAAGATTTGTACCTTTACTCGTCTTGGATAACGACCAAGACCTCACACCTGACTGATGATCTTTTTGAGACCTTCAACGTGACACTGTCAGAAGAAGCATCAAAATTACTCAGCAAACCTCGTGTCAAGAGGAAGAAGTGGATGACTGATGAAATACTCGCATTATGTGACCAACGCCGATCCTTAAAGAAGAGAAAGAAAGACCCACAGGGTGGGAAACAATACAGAGAGACAAATCTAAAAGTTAAAAAAAGTATAAAAGAAGCCACAGAAAAATGGATCGATGATCAATGTGATGAGATCGAAAAGAGCCTGAAACATAACCATAGTAAGAAAGCTTACAAGATTGTCAAGGATCTAACAGGCACAAAACAAGCAAGAGCAACTACAACTGAGAGCAAGGAAGGGAAATGTCTGACGGAGGAAAAAGAAATTCTGGAAAGATGGACGAATACTGCTCTGAGCTATATACACATGAGGCCACAAATAAAGACCCAAATGTGCTGAACATGCCTCCATCATCAAACCATGTCAAACACAGCATTTTAAGAGCCGAGATAATAGAAGCTGTCGCATCCCTGAAACCTGGAAAATCAGCAGGAATAGACAACATCACAGGAGAAATGGTTCAAGCTGGAGGGGAAGCAACTATAGACATGTTACTCCTCATCTGGAACAAAATCTTGCAGACAGGAGTGTGGCCAAAACCATGGACCCAGTCACAGGTCATCACCCTACCCATAAAAGGAAACTTGATACTGTGTCAAAATTACCACAATATTAATCTAATAAATCATCCCAGTAAGGTAATGCTAAAAATCATCTTGAACAGACTCAAACCTGAGGCTAAAAAGATCATAGCGGAGGAACAAGCTGGCTTCAGACCAGGTCGCAGTACTGTTGAACAAATTTGCAATGTTAGAATACTCATGGAAAAGTATCTCCAGCACCAATAAGAGCATCACCATGTCTTCATAGATTTTAAAAAGGCATTTGACAGAGTCTGGCATGAGGCCCTCTGGTCAATCATGAGGTAGTATAATATCAACAGCCACTTAATCAATGTCATAGAGAACTTGTACAACAATGCAACAAGTGCAGTCTTTTGTAACAACACTATCGGAGACTGGTTCAGAACAACAGTCAGGGTGCGACAAGGCTGCCTATTCTTTCCAACCCTCTTCAACATCTTCCTCAAAAGAATTATGACCGATGCTCTGGAGGACCACTTCGGAACAGTTAGCATTGGCAGCATGGCCTATCACCAATCTGTGGTTTGCCGTCGACGTCAATGGACTAGCTGGAAATGAATGTGAACTGGCTAGCTTGGTGGAACAACTGGACAAAGCCTCGACCAACTTTGGAATGGAGATTAGCGCTGAGAAAAGCAAGATTATCACCAACAGCGAAGAGCCATCGAAGAAAGAAATAAAGGCCAACGGTCAATTACTTGAAAGTGTTACAAAATTCAAATATCTAGGCTCAATAATCTCCGATGAAGGATCAAAGCCTGAAATATTATCCAGAATAGCCCAGACTACAGCCGTTATGACCAAACTTAAATACATCTGTAACAAGAAGAACATTGCTATTAGCTTTAACATCAGATTGCTACTTTCCTTGGTCATGTCAATTTTTCTCTATGCCTGTGAGTCATGGACACTAAACGCTGATACTGAAAGAAGAATCAGAGCCATGGAAATGAGGTGCTACAGAAGACTACTTGGTATCTCATATAAAGATCATATCACAAATGAAGAAGTGAGAGGAAGAATCGAAAATGCCATAGGACCACATGTTGACCTGCTGACCATCGTTCGACAATGGAAACTGAGATGGTATGGGCACACTACTCATCTGGCTTTGCCAAGACCATCATGCAGGGTACCGTAAATGGGGGCAGAAGGAGAGGGAGGCAGAAGAAACGCTGGGAAGATAACATCAAAGAATGGACGGGACTTGAGCTGAGCAACACCTTACGGAAAGCTGAAAATAGAGAGGAATGGGAAGCTGTGGTTCAGAGATCCTCTGCTGCGCCCGACGGATTCTTAATCTAAGGGATAGGTGATAAAAAAAAGTCAAAAGTATGAGATGAAAAGTAAATATTCTGCACTTCTATAGTTTTTTTTCACCTTCATGGTTCAAAGCTCTTTACATTAGCCTCACATTCACACATACACACATACACTTCTACACCAGTAGGTTTCTAAGGTTCTGTCAGTCCTACTGGGAGACTAAGTCATGGTTCAGTGTGTTGCCCATGAACCTCTACTTAACCAGTAAATTAAATATACAGGGAAAATAAAAAATTTTATTGAAGAAATGCAAAATAGAGAGGAAATATTCTGAATAAATGTAGATAGATCACTTGAGAAAGGTTACATAAAACAGAAAACTTCATTTGGGAGGTGCTGCAAAAGATTTTATGGGTTAAGGCTGAGGAGGAAAAAAAAGGTTGAGTTCCTTTCATTGCCCAAAGCCTGTATTTCAATTTAAGATAAAACAGTCACACCCTCCACAAACATTCTTTACATTAAACATACACAAACCCAAACTTGTTCTTCTTGGTTGTTACTTTGCAAGACTGTGGAATGAAGCCACGCTGTCATTTCAATGACATGAGCTTTAGCTTCAACTGCAAATTCTGAAAATTATGTAACTGTGTCAGAGACACAGAAAGTGCAGAACAACTGTCCTCATTTTCCCTTTTTGGCACAGAATTCACTTTGATGTAGTTTAACCCATCAATATCCACAGAGGTGGTAAAAGTACTCATATTCTGTACTGCAGTAGTAGTACAGCTACTGGTGTGAAAGAATTGCTTTACTGAAGTAAAAGTAAAAAAGTGCAACTTCTCAATTGTAATAAAGTAAAAAATGTTAAATGTTCTTCTTCTATAGTTGTTCCACCTTCATGGTTCAAAGCACTTTACATTAGCCTCACATTCACCCATTCACACACCAGTAGGTTTCTAAGGTTTTGTCAGTCCTACTGGGAGACTAACAAAAGCTTCAGTGTCTTTGTCCAAGGAGACTTGGACATGCGGACAGCCAGAACTGGGACTCGAACCACAAATCCTTCAATCATTGTCAACCGTCTCTACCAACCGAGCCACAGCCGCCCCATGATTAACACACAAATAGCAGTGGCTCTTTAAGGGTTAATGCAGTAAATGTTCAAGGTTTTCAAAGCCTTCAGTGAAATGTGATGAGTAGAATGTTGTAGACACAAAAAGCCCTTTGTGTAACTGCCTTTTGTTCCTGAAATTCACCTTCACATGAGCTCAGATGTCTGCCTTTGAAAAGACACCCCCAGAGGGGGGAGGGGGAGGTGTGTGTGTGGGGGGGTCGGTTTGTGTGTCTGTGTTAGGTGTCAGGCAGTTTTATGCAAAAAATACTAGACTGAGTTTAATGAAATTTTCAGAAAAGGTACACAAATCCCATTACATTTTGATGAATGTTGGTCAAAGGTAAAAGTCACCAAAATGTGTTTTCACAATGATCAGAGATGGGACAAATATGTAGTTTCCTTTTCATTCCTGTATAATTAGTTTAGCATTTAGCTTCTTTCTGCTCTCACTGTCGATGCACATCGACAGTGAGAGCAGTTATCTGAACAAAGCTAAGCTAAGCCCCACCTGTCTTAGTACCAGTAACCTTTAGTTGTGTCTTAGTACCAGTAACCTTTAGTTGTGTCTTAGTACCAGTAACCTTTACTTCTGTCTTAGTACCAGTAACCTTTAGTTCTGTCTTAGTACCAGTAACCTTTACTTCTGCCTTAGTACCAGTAACCTTTAGTTCTGTCTTAGTACCAGTAACCTTTAGTTGTGTCTTAGTACCAGTAACCTTTACTTCTGTCTTAGTACCAGTAACCTTTACTTCTGTCTTAGTACCAGTAACCTTTAGTTGTGTCTTAGTACCAGTAACCTTTAGTTCTGTCTTAGTACCAGTAACCTTTACTTCTGTCTTAGTACCAGTAACCTTTAGTTCTGTCTTAGTACCAGTAACCTTTAGTTCTGTCTTAGTACCAGTAACCTTTAGTTGTGTCTTAGTACCAGTAACCTTTAGTTCTGTCTTAGTACCAGTAACCTTTAGTTCTGTCTTAGTACCAGTAACCTTTACTTCTGTCTTAGTACCAGTAACCGTTAGTTGTGTCTTAGTACCAGTAACCTTTAGTTCTGTCTTAGTACCAGTAACCTTTAGTTGTGTCTTAGTACCAGTAACCTTTAGTTCTGTCTTAGTACCAGTAACCTTTAGTTCTGTCTTAGTACCAGTAACCTTTAGTTGTGTCTTAGTACCAGTAACCTTTAGTTGTGTCTTAGTACCAGTAACCTTTAGTTCTGTCTTAGTACCAGTAACCTTTAGTTCTGTCTTAGTACCAGTAACCTTTAGTTCTGTCTTAGTACCAGTAACCTTTAGTTCTGTCTTAATACCAGTAGCCTTTAGTTCTGTCTTAGTACCAGTAACCTTTAGTTGTGTCTTAGTACCAGTAACCTTTACTTCTGTCTTAGTACCAGTAACCTTTAGTTGTGTCTTAGTACCAGTAACCTTTAGTTGTGTCTTAGTACCAGTAACCTTTAGTTCTGTCTTAGTACCAGTAACCTTTAGTTCTGTCTTAGTACCAGTAACCTTTAGTTGTGTCTTAGTACCAGTAACCTTTAGTTGTGTCTTAGTACCAGTAACCTTTAGTTCTGTCTTAGTACCAGTAACCTTTACTTCTGTCTTAGTACCAGTAACCTTTAGTTGTGTCTTAGTACCAGTAACCTTTAGTTGTGTCTTAGTACCAGTAACCTTTAGTTCTGTCTTAGTACCAGTAACCTTTACTTCTGTCTTAATACCAGTAACCTTTAGTTGTGTCTTAGTACCAGTAACCTTTAGTTGTGTCTTAGTACCAGTAACCTTTACTTCTGTCTTAGTACCAGTAACCTTTACTTCTGTCTTAGTACCAGTAACCTTTAGTTCTTTTAAATCTTATTTTCTGTTTCCAAATGTCTAGTTCAGCTTCAGATTAATATTCAGATGTTATATGTTACTGTCATTTATATTCTCTACTATAGGATGTTCAGATATTTATTACTGTTGTTGTTTTATCAGTTCAGTATCACAACACTGTGACTGACAGACAGAATGTAGAGAACAGTCAACAGGGTTTATTTTTACAACCATAACTGTATCCAACAAAGACAACTGCTGGCTGAACAGAACAGAACAGAACAGGGCGGGGCGGAGCAGAACCAACCAGACCAGACCAGATAGGACCCAGGAACCAGAATTCAGAAAACCTGCCAGGTTAATGCAGGGGTCCGCTAGTGGTGAGAGCTCCTGCCACAGGTGTTCATCTCTACCTGTAACAGAATTAAGAGAGCCTCAACCTTCCAAAGCCCCATTGTGCTGTACATACAATAGTAGCTGGTGGTGCAGTGGTTAACACAGTGGTGCAGTGGTTAACACGGTGGTGCAGTGGTTAAACAGGTGGTGCAGTGGTTAACACGGTGGTGCAGTTGTTAACACAGTGGTGCAGTGGTTAACACGGTAGTGCAGTGGTTAACACAGTGGTGCAGTGTTTAACACGGTGGTGCAGTGGTTAACACAGTGGTGCAGTGTTTAACACGGTGGTGCAGTGGTTAACACAGTGGTGCAGTAGTTAACACAGTGGTGCAGTAGTTAACACGGTGGTGCAGTGGTTAACACAGTAGTGCAGTGATTAACCAGGTGGTGCAGTGGTTAACACGGTGGTGCAGTGGTTAAACCGGTGGTGCAGTGGTTAACACAGTAGTGCAGTGGTTGACACAGTGGTGCAGTAGTTAACACAGTGGTGCAGTAGTTAACACAGTGGTGCAGTGGTTTACACAGTGGTGCAGTGGTTAACACGGTGGTGCAGTAGTTAACACAGTGGTGCAGTAGTTAACACAGTGGTGCAGTGGTTAACACGGTGGTGCAGTGGTTAACACAGTGGTGCAGTAGTTAACACAGTGGTGCAGTAGTTAACACAGTGGTGCAGTGGTTAACCAGGTGGTGCAGTGGTTAACCAGGTGGTGCAGTGGTTAACACAGTCGTGCAGTGGTTAACCAGGTGGTGCAGTGGTTGACACAGTAGTGCAGTGATTAACACGGTGGTGCAGTGGTTGACACGGTGGTGCAGTGGTTAACACGGTGGTGCAGTAGTTAACACGGTGGTGCAGTGGTTAACACAGTCGTGCAGTGGTTAACCAGGTGGTGCAGTGGTTAACACGGTGGTGCAGTGGTTAACACGGTGGTGCAGTGGTTAACACAGTGGTGCAGTAGTTAACACTCGTACCTCACACCAACAAGTTCCCTGGTTCTATTCACACACCAGACCTTTCTCTGGCTCCTCCCACCATCCAAACACATGCACTGATAGGTTAACTGGTTAACTGGTTAATCTAAAGTGTCCATAGGTGTGATTGTTTGTTGTTGTTTATATGTTCAGCCTTGAGATGAACTGCAGACTGCAGGGTACACCCATACATGTACCCCGCCTTCACCCATTGTAGCTGGATTAGGCCTCAGTGGCTTCCATGACCTGAATGAGGATCAAGTGGGTTCAGATGATGAGAGGAGACACAATATTCGTGCAGACAAGATGAAAGAGCGTTCCTCTAGGATCCATGCATTCACCCTCCCTCTCACACACAAAATGTAAAAGCCTAAAATGAATTAAAATATTAAAATTAATTAAAAATACAAAAATAATTTAAAAGATACTAAAATGAAAAGTAAAATACACAGTAAAGTGCAGAGTGTGAGCAGATGATCAGTTCATTCTGACAGCTTTGAATGCAGCTGTTAATCACTCTGCTGGTTCTGTACTGAATGTTCTGGAACCATTTTCCTGATGGCAGCAGTTGGAAGTGTTTATGGAGAGGCTGTGTCCTGCTCCTGCAGCAGCTCTGGAAGACTTCTTGGACAGAGGGATGACAAACACCGCTGACCCTCTCAGCTCCTCGGACCCCCGTCTGCAGAACCTTTGTGTCTAACATGCTGCAGCTGGAACACCACGCTGACATGCAGTATGTTACAACACTCTGTAAAAAGTCCTGAGGACACTGGTGGGGGAGGGGCCTGTTTTAGTCTCCTCAGAAAGTGCAGTCTCTGCTGGGACAGTTTGAGGGGTTCTTACTCCAGCTCAGGTCCTGTGAAAGCTGCATCCGAAACTTGATGTTCTCCACTCTCCACCGTGCAGCTACTGATGCTGAGGAGCACATGCTCAGGATGTGACCCCTGGAAGTCGATGACCATCTCCTTTGTTTTCTCCACATTGAGCAGCAGGTTATTGTCACTGCACCAAACCTCAAGGTCTTTCTGCTCACCCCTGTCCTCTTTTCTGTCTCAAACATACTCATCACCCTTCAACCCAGTCACTCAGCAACACCAGCACCTGAGGAAGAAATGTTAAGAGTGAAGGAAAGGATGAGAGGAAGCAGGTTAAAGGGTGGGAGAACAACAATTAGGCTCAAGACAACATCCTCCTGCAGGTGGTCAGAACCTTTTATATGATGAATGTCTAAACTATGGGCCTGCAAGAACAGGAACCAGCACATTAGTCTGTGGTTCAGAAATGATCAGTATAATCATCAGTATAAAGCATCAGTGGGACACCACCATCCACAGAAACATCAAAATGCTGGAGGGCCCACACTAGAGCTGGAGTTTCTTTTTCAATTAAAGAGTAATTGAAAAATTACTCTGTAATTGTAATTACAATTACTGTAATTACAATTACTGTAATTACTTTTCAAAGAAACACACAGTGTTCAATACCATCACTTCCTATTTGATGTAGCACAGCTCCTGCTCCCACAGCACTCACATTTCCAGCAGCACCACAGCTCAGTACTCACTAACCTTTGACCTTTAACCCTAACCACAGCTCAGTACTCACTAACCTTTGACCTTTAACCCTAACCACAGCTCAGTACTCACTAACCTTTGACCTTTAACCCTAACCACAGTTCAGTACTCACTAACCTTTGACCTTTAAACCTAACCACAGCTAAGTACTCACTAACCTCTGACCTTTAACCCTAACCACAGCTCAGTACTCACTAACCTTTGACCTTTAACCCTAACCACAGTTCAGTACTCACTAACCTTTGACCTTTAACCCTAACCACAGCTAAGTACTCACTAACCTTTGACCTTTAACCCTAACCACAGTTCAGTACTCACTAACCTTTGACCTTTAACCCTAACCACAGCTCAGTACTCACTAACCTTTGACCTTTAACCTTAACCACAGCTCAGTACTCAAACCAACAACTTCACCTGCCAAAAAAACAACAACAAACCACACAATGCTGACAAACACATTCACACCTCAACTTCCACAGTCAAGCACCAAACTTTATTTTGAAAAAAGGAGAAATAAATTATTTTATTTATTTTATTTTAACATTTATAACATTGTAGTTTCAATTTGTAAAAGGAAGAAGTTAATTAAAAGTTAACGCTTACAGGGTTATAAAATCCATGTGAAACCTAAATAAAAGTCTGTTGTCCATTCTTATGATTTTTAATTTACTTTTCTGAAAATCTCGTCTTTATCTCGTGAACCCAATCTCGTGTCTCATGAGGTGAGTGTCTCGTCACACCCCAAGCATCTGCTGAAGACTTGATAGCAGTGGTTTAGCAGGTGGATCTGCAGCTGTGGAACATGGGCATTCATCAGTCTGTTGTTTTTTTCTGTTGTTTTAGCTTGTTCCACTTTCTTGCTATTACATAGTGTTAACATACATGCTTCATGGACATATGTTCCAACTGGACCTTTATCCCAGTCAACGGTTGCATAGACATGCCCAAACTGGTCAAACTTTTGTTTTATGTTTTCCATCTCTGCGTTGACCTGATGCTATTTGTGGCGTCATTACACAGAGCCCCACATTGGAGAACACATGACTGTGTGTCTGTCCCTGTTGATATATTGTTGTCTTTCATATTCAAGCAGTTATGTATGCAGCATGTCTTTATAGATCAAGTATCTAAAATAAAAAGGTTTGAAGACTTGACATTTCTAGGTAACTGGCTGCAGTAAGTTTTGTGTTTTCAGGTGGAACTAAACTTTTAAGTTTTGAAGAAAACTACATATTGCCAGGTCAACAAATGAACTTATGTTGAGACAACTTACACATTAACTAGACGGGAACATCAAATTTAAATTCTTTGAACACTTTCATTTGAGTATTCTCAACTAATGATTTCTCTTTCAGGCAACTAACATTTCAAATATATCCAAACTCAACTTTTTGAGTTATCATAACTACAAAATTTCTTTTATACATTTCCTTCTCAAAAAAACAAAGTACGAGTTCATGTTCAGCATGTTTATTTAAACATAAAGTAAACATGCATGAGATCAAACAAAACACAAATACAACAAGCCCGAGTCATCAAAAGTGATTACATGAGTCCTGAATTAAAGTAATACCATTTTACATACTGGAAATAAGCAGGAGAATAAATCTCTATCAATCAAGAGTGACACTGGAAACAAAAAGGTGCTGACTGTCATGTACAGACATGTTAAGAGTCAGTCCTGTGTTTAAATATTTTATATGCAAATAAATCTACTGAGCTACTGAAGTCAGCTTAAATACTGGGTGAAAACTTGTTCAAAAGAGTCAAACACAGTGGAATTCTTCAGAAGACCATGATGGACAAACAACAGTCCAAACTGTAACAGAACAACCCAATGATTAACATGGCAGTTTGAACCTCAGATAAACTAGCACTTCAGTTCAATTTATTTCGAGCACACAAAATCACCAAATCAATCAAAGTAGTCAATTTTTTCTTTTTTTTTTCACTCAAAAAGGATTAAATGAAAATTCAAAAGCCAAAAGGCCAGCTAATATCACTAACATATAACTGAAACATCAAATGTGAGATTAATGATCTCTACACTGAACTCATTTTCTCCTGCACTGGTGTCCTCTTCTGGTCTATTCTATTACATTACATTCTATTTTGTACTATCACCACATCCACGGTTGTGGTGCTCGGTGCCGATTGTTTAATTATTTGTTTGTTTGTTTGCTTTTGGGTTTTTTTTTGTTTTTCCTTTTGTGCTGGTTTGGTTTTCTCCTCTTTTTTCTGATCTACTTATTTATTTTTTTTATTTTTTTATTGATGGACAGTTGGTGGTTGGGAATAACACATCACCTTACAGTCTTTAATTACAATAGCACCGCCTGTTGGTTTCTGTCCCTGTTCGTCCTGTCCGTCCTGTCCATCCTGTCCAGTCTTTGTTTCCTCCACAAATCACTGAGGTGTAGCACTGCACTCACTGGCTTGTAAGGGAGAGTTCTAATGGGGGATGTCTGCTCAGCTTTTGGGGAGGACCGATGATGGTCACACACATGCACTAAATAGTCTAGTATATGTCTGCAAGACTGGAATATGCATTGATCTCGAGCACTGTTGACTCCCCGTCTGTGGGGTTAAAAGATAACTTAGAAAACTTAGAAAAAGGAAAGAAAAAAAAGGAAGAAAAAAGAAAGGGAAAAGAAGAAGAAGGAAGGAAGGAAAAAAGATAACAATAAACAACAACAAAAAAACTCTATTTGTTACCTACTTTCCTATCTGCTCATTTGTTTTTAGTTTTTTGCTTTTTGTATATATGTCTATGTTTAGTACTTCAGTTATTGATTATTGGTATTGTTATTATTGTTATTATTTTATTTATCATCATTTTTGTACTATGCACTATATTACTATAAGATGAATTCAGGTTATTGTGGAAGTGAAGAAGGGGTAGAATTAAATAAACTTATGCTTCATCCTACTCCCTTTCGGACATGTCATTGTTATTATTATTATTGTTGTATTGATTATTGTTGCACTTTGCACATGTTCAAAATAAATCATTCAAATCAAATCAAATCAAATGAGGGGTTTGTTGCTTCATTGTCAGTCTCCAGTGTTTAAGCCCCATGAAGACATGCTGCACTGTTTCACATATATATATCTGAGAACTCTAAAGTTCAATGCATAAAGTAGGCAGGAAAGGTAATGCAAAGGCAGTGGGAGGTCTTTAAGGTTCTCAAACACAATAGTCTCTTCCACCACGACAACAGTTTGACATGACGGCGGTGAACCATCATCCACGACCACAGTGAGCACTCCCATCTGGATCCCTTTTGTTGTCATGTCTTCTGAATCTGTGTCCTGTTAAAAGAAGAAATTCATAAAAATTCAATATAAAAACTTAATCAAACTTTTACTAAACACCAATGTAGGATGTAACTTTAAATGTGTGTATTTCAAATGATATCCTTTATTCTCCGTCGACACAGCTTGGCCATGGCCATATTTGGTACAACTGCATTGAGTATAGTGGTGGTGTGACGACTGACCAGAACATGTCACATTCACCTATGTGGGATATAAAGAGGTCAGGTACGGTACTTTATTTTGTCATGATACACTGTACAACAAATTTGTCCTCTGCATTTAACCCATCCTTGATGCACCTGTAAGGAGCAGTGGGCACCCATGGGTGGCGCCCAGGGACCCACCTCCTGCTGTAGAACTGGGCTAATGGTCAGAATCACCTGGCTGGAAGATTTCAAAATTTTTTTAGGATTTGTTTGGGTGATGGGGGAGCTGGTTGCGGCGCACCCCCGTCAGGTGCATTTCCTCATTCGGACCTCAACTTTCACAGTCAGATGCAAGATTTGATTTTGAAAAAAGGAGAAACATATTAGGCGGCACGGTGGTGCAGTGGTTAGCACGGTGGTGCAGTGGTTAGCACGGTGGTGCAGTGGTTAGCACGGTGGTGCAGTGGTTAGCACGGTGGTGCAGTGGTTAGCACGGTGCTGCAGTGGTTAGCACGGTGGTGCAGTGGTTAGCACGGTGGTGCAGTGGTTAGCACGGTGCTGCAGTGGTTAGCACGGTGCTGCAGTGGTTAGCACGGTGGTGCAGTGGTTAGCACTCGTGCCTCACAGCAAGATGGACCCTGGTTCGAATCCCGTACCAGACCTTTCTGTGTGGAGTTTTCATGTCCTCCCCGTGTCCGCGTGGGTTTTCGCCGGGCACTCCGGTTTCCTCCCACCATCCAAACACATGCACTGATAGGTTAATTGGTTAATCTAAAATTGTCCATAGGTGTGAATGTGAGAGTGATTGTTTGTCTATATATGTTCAGCCCTGAGATGAACTGGCGTCTCATACAGGGTGTACCCCGCCTTCACCCATTGTAGCTGGATTAGGCCCCCAGTGACCCCCGCGACCCTAGTGAGGGTAAAGTGGGTTCAGATGATGAATGAATGAATGAGAAACATATTATTTAAATGTATTTATTTGAACATTTCTAACATTTGATTTTAGTTTCAATTTGAAGAGGACAGTAACAGACAGAGGTCAGACTGTTGAACTATTTTCAGTCGCACATATTGTCTGCACTTGAAAAAAAGGCGAAATAGATCATTTTATTTTAAGTTTAAAAATATTTTATTTGAGTTTTAATTTGTAGACGAAGAAAGTATTTATGAAGTTCATTAAAAGTTAACGCTTACATCCAACTATATCTGCCTCGTCCACCAACAAACACGGTGAAGCCCACCCTGAAGGGTTCAGCTAACCTATTAGCTATAAGATACTTTACCTCACTTTCCATAACTGCACGTTTTTCTGCCGAGACTCAATAGAACCGCTGACAAATTGGTTGTGCCTCACCTACATCAACATCATGCCCTATTGGTAAATGGGTGTGTGACGGGACATCACCAAATCATCCATTCAGTCTGCGTTCACAGTGCATCACTGAGACTCTTTATTTCATTATTTCCAATGATGAAAATGTCTGCTGCATTCACTGTACCTTCTACATCTAATATAGTTAGAACCAGACACTCCAGGATTTTGCGATGTTGCAATTGCTACTTCAACGCAAATTCATCTGATCCCTGTGAATTCAGTGTGATGTTATTTTAACTAATCACTGCGACTTTCCTACAAAATGTGACCAATCATTTCAGACGTCCTGAGCCTTTTCCACTTTACTTTACAGTATGAAGCAACATGTGCGCAGCAGCAGTTTGCATTTGACGACTAAAATGATGCACTAGTACCAACAGGTGGATTAGGAACAGGACTTTTTCTACTGCATTTTGTCATCCAGGTAGTGTTTTATTCGTCATATTTAAAGGTTGTCTTAATATCTCAGAGTCTTTGTTCTAGTTTTGTCAGAAACGGCCTCTACTGCAGAGTACACAGTACACAGTGTTTTTTTTGACTGGCCGAGACATTTCTATTATTATTATTATTATTATTATTATTATTATTATTATTATTATTATTATGAATTCATGTTGTGTTATGAGGTCATATGAACTGAAAAATATTTTGTTGCATTTTTGTAATCCTCGTAATCATTTATTTGCCATCTAGGTAAGGTATTTTTGAGGAACATATCACAATGACTTTGAATTAATATTCCAATAACAAAATATTTGAAATATTACTTAATTTGGATTACAAAGAGGGAACATCACAACTTTCACTTCCTCCTGCAACAAAAGCCTTTCATCGCAATTTTTCAGAAAAGCACATGAAAATTTTAGGACGAAACAATCTCAAAAAATGTCCTGGAGGAACTGAGTAAGAAAACTCAGTTTTGTTTTATTGTGTTTGGGGTTTTTTTTTGTACACATTTTGTTCATTTCATCTATTTTGCACATTTTATAGATGCCTCTATAGCAGGGGGGCTCGATCCTAGTCCTGCATGTTTTAGATGCACCCCCTTCCAACACACCTGATTCAAATGATAACCCCCCCCCCCCCCAGGCCTGATAAGAGCATTTGAACTGTTTATTGGGAATTGTGGGTATACAACAGACAGCGACAGACACTTTTGGCTGTATGAACTGATCTTTCATATTTATTTCAGGAGAACACTTGGGTTCATGTTTTTCAGAAACATACAGACACAGTTTTATCCAGGAACGTCAGGAATGTCATGTCTTCATCTGTGCATAGAAACACTGTGACAGCAGATATGTGGCAGTTGAATTATCTACAGTAGCACAATGAAACAACTTTGTTTCCTTTCAGTTCAGGTACCTGTTGCTAGTAATATCAAACTTATTTTTAACATAAAAGGTTAACTGGACTGTTCATATGAATGAATGAGTGCTATCAAGTGATGAAATGATTTAATCAGATTAATCACAGAGTTACTTTGGATCATTTGGATTAAACATTGTTTTTGTTTAAATCGGGTTTATTCGTTTGACTTTTAGAAAGTTTTGTTTGAAACCTTTTAAAGCAAATCTAATGCCGTATTAATGTAAGAAGAATCAATGAAAGAATGATAGATAGATAGATAGATAGATAGATAGATAGATAGATAGATAGATAGATAGATAGATAGATAGAAAGATAGATAGATAGATAGATAGACAGACAGACAGACAGACAGACAGACAGACAGACAGACAGACAGACAGACAGACAGACAGACAGACAGACAGACAGACAGACAGACAGACAGACAGACAGACAGACTAAAACGTCCAGTCCAGTCCAGTGTTTGTTTGTGAAAGGCAGACAGGTATTTACAGGAAAATTCAGACATTCCTTCTGGATGAATAAACACAACACAAACAAAACTGTAAATTAGTCTGAATGAAAGCGTGATGGGTATGTGTGGCACGCTGTAGGAACGCTGCTGAGGGAAGCAAATTCCACCTCAGTTATTCCTTAAAAACAAACACTCACATCACATTTACCAACTTATCCACTAAAAACCCTGAAACTTCATTAAAAACTTCCACTAAAAACTATTTTTAAAACTCCATTAAACACTATAACAAACACTCACATCACATTCACTGATTTATCCATTTAAAACCTTTAAACTTCATTAAAAGCAGTATTAAAATACTGTTAAAAGTCCATTAAAAGTGCATTTAAACAGTATTAAAACACTGTGGAAAACACTATTAAAAAGTAATTTAAGACAAAAAAAAACCTTTAAAATCTCCATTAAAACACTTAAAAACTCAATTAAACACACACTTAAAAACTCAATTAACCCTTTAACCCCTGATGTGTCTGCACTAATGCGTTCGCTTTTTTTTTTTTTACATCTGTGTTTTTACTCATGGAACTGATCTATGGAAATAAACAGATGTCAAAAAGCAACCGGTTTAGAAAAAAAAGAAAAAGCCAAAACTAAAACTATTGGAACCAAATGACAATATAAGTTCTTTCTTTTTAATTATTTTTTACTTAATTGTTCTGCAAATTGTTTAATACTATTTGTTATTTTGTGAATATTTATTACTTTCTTTGTTCATTTTGTTGCTTATTTGGTTTATTTTTCTACATTTTGTTTTTTATTTTAAGATATTTCTTCAATTTTGTTCTGTGTCTGCCTTACGTTGTTCATGTTACTTATTATTTTTGTTGGTTTATTCATTTTTGTTCATTTGTATTGATTACTTTGGCTGTTTTGGTTCATTTTGGTTTAATTTCTTTTTTTTATTGTGGAACTGCTATAGTCTCAGGAGTTAAAAACATACTTAAAAGCTCCATTAAAACACACACTTAAATAGACTCTTCACTACAGCATATATATTATACATATATAATATATATATAAAAATATATATATATTATATATAATCAGTGTTTGGATTATCTTGTGTTGGACAGTGTTAGAATCCTAAATGGTGAAATGTGAATTGTAAATGTAAATATAATGTGTGAATGAGTATAAAACAGATGATAGTGTTAGTCTGTGTTTTCTGTAAACACACAGGCTTTATGGTTGTTATGCTGGCAGGGAGGGGGAGGGGCTATGAGGTGTTCTGTCAGCTGACTAAAGGTGGTGGTTTTTCACAGAAGCTGCAGTGGCTTTTTCCATCCAAACATTGTTTATTTTTTTAATCCTTAAACTCACACACTGAAAAAAGTCAAACATTGAATCTTCATCTGATAATTTCAACTTTTTGTCACATGATTTTAAATTTAGTGATTGTACCTGCTGTGGATATTTGATGTGACAGTGGTTTAGATCTTCTGATGTGTGAGAATCTCTGTTGTCAAACTACATTAGGTCATGTGACATTTAGGACAGGTTTGGGTTAGGGTTGATTAACACTTTTGAGTGACGACTTCCGGCCTGTATGTGGACCCCTGGGAGTGAAATTGGATTATAGAAAAACCTTTTGTACAACTGATTATATAAATATTTACTCATTTGACATAAAGAAATTGGCAAATTTTGTTGATTTATTTAATGTTTATTTAAGTTGAACATGTTAATGTCTATCTGGGGACATTAATAAGTGATGGTGTGGGAGTCATTTAATGAACGTTTAACAAATTGTATTAAATGTCACCAAACATTGTTATTGGTGAACATAATATTTAAAACAGACTCTGTAAATAGTTTTAAGAGCTAAATAACTAAAGGGCTTTGGTGGGATTTCAGGCCGGGAATATCCCGCAGCATCCAGGCCAATTCCAGCAGGAAAAAAAATCATTTGGAATTTCCTTATAGCAATTAAAGCAATACTATTCCACTGGCTGTGACTCAACACCACATTGAATAAACATTAAAAAAAATGTTCTTCAATAGGTCACACAGTGAATAAATTAAAATAACCCTAACCCTATGAAATGTAATTTGGTTCACTCAACTAGATATTTTTGTGACAAAAAGTCAAAATTAGGAAGCAAAAAAAATCTAAATTATGAGAAAAAAATTCAAAATGATGAGAAAAAAGTTCAAAATTGTGAGATAAAAAGTCATAAAACGTTTTTAAGTTGATTAAATGTTAAACTTTTTTCAGTGTAGGATGAAAGCATTGAGGTCAGGTGGTTTTGGTGAGTGTCAGTATTTTATGGGTGAACCTTGACCTGCTCTCATCCATGACATAACATAACATTCAACACCAAAGGGAGCGCGTGTTTTTGTCACACACTGGCTTTACTGGATGTTTTTATTTTATTGGATTTTTGATGTTAAACACACATCTTTTATTTTATTATTGCTATTCATTGCTTTTTGTGGCACTGAAGAGGGTAAGCTCCGCCCACTTTCAGTCTATTAACCACCACACAATGACAATACATTCAGTTGTGTGGAAATGAAAACATTCCTTGAGTATAGTGATCAGTATATATGTGCACTTTGCTTGCCTTTCATTTTCATTTTTCCATTAGCGATTGATATTATTGATTGGTAATTGATATTGAAGATGACATGACCCAATCAGTCTGCGAGGGGTTGGTCAAACTGCATTTTCTTTTTGTTGGATATACAAATGGACTAATAAAGCTTTCTGCTTTCTATTCTATTCTATTCTATTCTATTCTATTCTATTCTATTCTATTCTATTCTATTTTATTCTATTCTATTTTATTCTATTCTGTTTTATTCTATTCTATTTTATTCTATTCTGTTTTATTCTATTCTATTTTATTCTATTCTATTCTATTCTATTGTATTCTATTGTATTCTATTGTATTCTATTCTATTTTATTCTATTTTATTTTATTCTATTTTATTCTATTCTATTTTATTTTATTCTATTCTATTCTATTCTATTCTATTCTATTCTATTCTATTTTATTCTATTCTATTCTATTCTATTCTATTCTATTCTATTCTATTCTATTTTATTCTATTCTATTCTATTTTATTCTATTCTATTTTATTCTATTCTATTCTATTTTATTCTATTCTATTTTATTCTATTCTATTCTATTCCACTTTTGTGACAGATCAGAGAACACAGGATCATTTCAAACTCATTTCAGTAGTCCTCATTATTACGAGGTTATGTTTTTTCCATCATTTGTCTGTTTGTTTGTCTGTGTTCAAAATAACTTGAAAACTCATGGACGGATTTTGATTAAATTTTCAGGATATGGGGGGGGATCTACCTTGGCGGAGGTCTGCGCTCTCAGAGTGCTTTTCTAGTTAATAGTAAGCTTTTGCTTCAGGCATAGAAAACATAGTTTACACTGTAAGAAAAAAACTCTAAATGTGACTTTAAGTGCATTAGTGTCATTTTAGTCCAAACATGTGATCAGATTAAAATCAGACAGAATCACTTCCAAATATAATGAGCTTTTCTCTGTTGGTGATTCTGTCTGATTTTAATCTGATCACATGTTTGGACTAAAATTACACTAATTATTAAGGTCTGAGTTAGATTTTTGCAGTGATTAGTTTTATATGTCTTTAAAAAAAATTTTTTTAAATTTTTAATCTTCTCTCTCGCTCGCTCGCTCTCTCTCTTTGTAAACATATATTTTAAACATCTTTATCTTCATCTCTAGATGTGTGTGCTGTATCTTTGTGTATTTTTAACATATTTTTTAAACACAGTTGAACTTCTGTGTATGTTTTGTTTGCATCTCTTTTAACCCGTCTTAACATTTTTGTCTATTTTTAAGTTTTAAACATATTTTCACATCTTTATATACTTTAAGCCCCCCCCCCATATTTGTACAACCTATAAAACAAACCCTTATAACTCAGTAACACTGTGGGGGCGGAGCTTCGTCTGGACCAACCAATGAGAAGACAAACTTTAAATGAAACTGAGACTTTCTCTGTTTGTTGCTCGCCCCAGACGGTGTCCTCTCTCACTTTCACTTGAGGTACGGTTTTAGTATGTCCTGTAGTTAGCTAACTACATGTTCTGTAGTTAGCTAACCTCATGTACTGTAGTTAGTTAACCACATGTACTGTCGTTAGTTAAACACATGTACTGTAGTCAGTTAAACACATGTACTGTAGTTAGTTAAACACATGTACTGTAGTTAAACACATGTACTGTAGTTAGTTAAACACATGTACTGTAGTTAAACACATGTACTGTAGTTAGTTAAACACATGTACTGTAGTTAGTTAAACACATGTACTGTAGTTAGTTAAACACATGTACTGTAGTTAGTTAAACACATGTACTGTAGTTAAACACATGTACTGTAGTTAGTTAAACACATGTACTGTAGTCAGTTAAACACATGTACTGTAGTTAAACACATGTACTGTAGTTAGTTAAACACATGTACTGTAGTTAGTTAAACACATGTACTGTAGTTAGTTAAACACATGTACTGTAGTTAGTTAAACACATGTACTGTAGTCAGTTAAACACATGTACTGTAGTTAAACACATGTACTGTAGTTAAACACATGTACTGTAGTTAGTTAAACACATGTACTGTAGTTAAACACATGTACTATAGTTAGTTAAACACATGTACTGTAGTTAGTTAAACACATGTACTGTAGTTAGTTAAACACATGTACTGTAGTTAAACACATGTACTGTAGTTAGTTAAACACATGTACTGTAGTTAGTTAAACACATGTACTGTAGTCAGTTAAACACATGTACTGTAGTTAGTTAAACACATGTACTGTAGTTAGTTAAACACATGTACTGTAGTCAGTTAAACACATGTACTGTAGTTAAACACATGTACTGTAGTTAGTTAAACACATGTACTGTAGTTAAACACATGTACTGTAGTTAGTTAAACACATGTACTGTAGTTAAACACATGTACTATAGTTAGTTAAACACATGTACTGTAGTTAGTTAAACACATGTACTGTAGTTAGTTAAACACATGTACTGTAGTTAAACACATGTACTGTAGTTAGTTAAACACATGTACTGTAGTTAGTTAAACACATGTACTGTAGTCAGTTAAACACATGTACTGTAGTTAAACACATGTTCAGTAGTTAGTTAAACACATGTACTGTAGTTAAACACATGTACTGTAGTTAGTTAAACACATGTACTGTAGTTAGTTAAACACATGTACTGTAGTTAAACACATGTACTGTAGTCAGTTAAACACATGTACTGTAGTTAAACACATGTACTGTAGTTAGTTAAACACATGTACTGTAGTTAGTTAACCACATGTACTGTAGTCAGTTAAACACATGTACTGTAGTTAGTTAAACACATGTTCTGTAGTTAGTTAACCACATGTACTGTAGTTAGTTAAACACATGTACTGTAGTTAGTTAAACACATGTACTGCAGTTAAACACATGTACTGTAGTTAGTTAAACACATGTACTGTAGTTAGTTAAACACATGTACTGTAGTTAGTTAAACACATGTACTGTAGTCAGTTAAACACATGTACTGTAGTCAGTTAAACACATGTACTGTAGTTAAACACATGTACTGTAGTTAGTTAAACACATGTACTGTAGTTAACCACATGTACTATAGTTAGTTAAATACATGTACTGTAGTCAGTTAAACACATGTACTGTAGTTAAACACATGTACTGTAGTTAGTTAAACACATGTACTGTAGTCAGTTAAACACATGTACTGTAGTTAGCTAACCTCATGTACAGTAGTTAGTTAAACACATGTACTGTAGTTAGTTAACCACATGTACTGTCGTTAGTTAAACACATGTACTGTAGTCAGTTAAACACATGTACTGTAGTTAAACACATGTACTGTAGTTAGTTAAACACATGTACTGTAGTTAAACACATGTACTGTAGTTAGTTAAACACATGTACTGTAGTCAGTTAAACACATGTACTGTAGTTAGCTAACCTCATGTACAGTAGTTAGTTAAACACATGTACTGTAGTTAGTTAACCACATGTACTGTCGTTAGTTAAACACATGTACTGTAGTCAGTTAAACACATGTACTGTAGTTAAACACATGTACTGTAGTTAGTTAAACACATGTACTGTAGTTAGTTAAACACATGTTCAGTAGTTAGTTAACCACATGTACTGTAGTCAGTTAAACACATGTACAGTAGTTAGTTAACCACATGTTCTGTAGTTAGTTAACCACATGTTCTGTAGTTAGTTAACCACATGTTCTGTAGTTAGTTAAACACATGTACTGTAGTTAACCACATGTTCTGTAGTTAGTTAAACACATGTACTGTAGTTAAACACATGTTCTGTAGTTAGTTAAACACATGTACTGTAGTTAAACACATGTACTGTTGTTAAACACATGTACTGTAGTTAACCACATGTACTGTAGTTAGTTAACCACATGTACTGTAGTTAGTTAACCACATGTACTGTAGTTAGTTAAACACATGTACTGTAGTTAGTTAAACACATGTACTGTAGTTAACCACATGTTCTGTAGTTAGTTAAACACATGTACTGTAGTTAAACACATGTTCTGTAGTTAGTTAAACACATGTACTGTAGTTAAACACATGTACTGTTGTTAAACACATGTACTGTAGTTAACCACATGTACTGTAGTTAGTTAACCACATGTACTGTAGTTAGTTAACCACATGTACTGTAGTTGGTTAACCACATGTTCTGTAGTTAGTTAAATACATGTACTGTAGTCAGTTAAACACATGTACTGTAGTTAGTTAAATACATGTACTGTAGTCAGTTAAACACATGTACTGTAGTTAAACACATGTACTGTAGTTAGTTAAACACATGTACTGTAGTCAAACACATGTACTGTAGTCAGTTAAACACATGTACTGTAGTTAGCTAACCTCATGTACAGTAGTTAGTTAAACACATGTACTGTAGTTAGTTAACAACATGTACTGTCGTTAGTTAAACACATGTACTGTAGTCAGTTAAACACATGTACTGTAGTTAAACACATGTACTGTAGTTAGTTAAACACATGTACTGTAGTTAGTTAAACACATGTTCAGTAGTTAGTTAACCACATGTACTGTAGTCAGTTAAACACATGTACTGTAGTTAGTTAACCACATGTTCTGTAGTTAGTTAACCACATGTTCTGTAGTTAGTTAAACACATGTACTGTAGTTAACCACATGTTCTGTAGTTAGTTAAACACATGTACTGTAGTAAAACACATGTACTGTAGTTAGTTAACCACATGTACTGTAGTTAGTTAACCACATGTTCTGTAGTTAGTTAACCACATGTACTGTAGTTAGTTAACCACATGTACTGTAGTTAGTTAACCACATGTACTGTAGTTAGTTAACCACATGTTCTGTAGTTAGTTAACCACATGTACTGTAGTTAGTTAACCACATGTACTGTAGTTAGTTAACCACATGTACTGTAGTTAGTTAACCACATGTTCTGTAGTTAGTTAACCACATGTACTGTAGTTAGTTAACCACATGTACTGTAGTTAGTTAACCACATGTTCTGTAGTTAGTTAACCACATGTACTGTAGTTAGTTAACCACATGTACTGTAGTTAGTTAACCACATGTACTGTAGTTAGTTAACCACATGTACTGTAGTTAGTTAACCACATGTTCTGTAGTTAGTTAACCACATGTACTGTAGTTAGTTAACCACATTTAGACATTCTTCTTTTTTATCCAGGTTTTTCGCTGCAGTTGTCTGGCGCCCCCCAGGGGAGGTCCGGCCCCATTATTTGAAAACCACTGTTGTATAATACATAAATACAAATGACGGTGTGGTGACAGAAAGTCACATGACTTCTTCCACTCCCACCTTCTCCCACTGGGCTATAAATAGACATCAGCTGTTTTCCCTTGTGAGTGGGAAAGTCCACACGTGCTTCAAACTGGACTGTTGGGTTTTGGTTCTGCACACACTCTGAACTAGTCTTCTCACTGATAAACCTTTTAATTCAACTTACATCTACACCACAGGTGTCAAACATAAGGCCCAGGGGCCAAATCCAGCCCGCCTAAGCGTCCAGTCTGGTCCGTAGGATAAATAACAATGAAGATATTAATACAAATTCTACATACAGAATAATTACATCTACATTGGGTCAGAGCATTAAAATGTGATTACAATTACCTATAAATAATGAAAACTACAGATTTTCTGTACTATGAGGCACACTAAAAAGGATTTTTTCCATAAACCACAGTGCACTTTATAATCCAAAGCCCTGGATTAATTCTGGTTGTGTTTAGTAACTTGAATTTTGACTTTTCATCTCATGATTTTGACTTTTTATCTCATGATTTTGACTTTTTATCTCATAATTTTGACTTTTTATCTCATGATTTTGACTTTTTATCTCATAATTTTGACTTTTTATCTCATGATTTTGAATTTTTATCTCATGATTTTGACTTCACTTAATGCACCTTATAGAGTGGAAAATACAGTACATGAAAATATTCATATTAACAAACCACCCTTTTATGAAAACATGAACAAATACCTGAACAAATATGAAGCAGCTGAAATATGTGAAGAAAAGTGAGTGTCATATTCTGTTACTAAATATTTAGTGTATTTATATTGGACAAACTGCACAAACTGAAAGACTGAGGCAGAAAATGATGAAAATGTCGCTTGTTTTTCTGTGTTCAGTTGTTGATTTTTTCCCATTTTGAATAAAACATTATAGATGTAAACATTAAAATAATGTCATTTGACTCTTTTCATGTTTTTATTTCTTAATGCAGTTAGTGTCAAAAGACACATTCATTTTCATTCATTCAAACCATTGTTTATCATGTAATAAAATATTTAATCTCAAAAGTTTGTTGTTTTGAAGAAAATAGTCAGTGTTTGTTCAGTAACTGTTAAAGTACTAGTAAAACAAAACACAAAGACTTTAAAGACCATTACTGTGTCCTTACCTATGTCCATTTAGGACCCTGCTGGACTATAAGGTGGACTGGACTATAAAGTGAACTGAACTATAAGGTGAACTGGACTATAAGGCGGACTGAACTATAATGTGGACTGGACTATAAGGTGAACTGGACAATAAGGTGGACTGCACTATAAGGTGGACTGGACTATAAGGCGGACTGGACTATAAGGCGGACTAATCTATAAGGTGAACTGGACTATAAGGTGGACTGGACTATAAGGTGGACTGGACTATAAGGCGTACTGGACTATAAGGTGAACTGGACTATAAGGTGGACTGGACTATAAGGTGGACTGGACTATAAGGCGTACTGGACTATAAGGCGTACTGGACTATAAGGTGAACTGGACTATAAGGTGAACTGGACTATAAGGCGGACTGAACTATAAGGTGAACTGGACTATAAGGTGGACTGGACTATAAGGTGGACTGGACTATAAAGTGAACTGGACTATAAGGTGGACTGGACTATATGGTGGACTGGACTATAAGGCGTACTGGAATATAAGGTGAACTGGACTATAAGGTGAACTGGACTATAAGGTGTACTGGACTATAAGGTGTACTGGACTATAAGGTGAACGGACTATAAGGTGAACTGGACTATAAGTTGAACTGGACTATAAGGTGGACTGGACTATAAGGTGGACTGGACTATAAGGTGAACTGGACTATAAGGTGAACTGGACTATAAGGTGGACTGGACTATAAGGTGGACTGGACTATAAGGTGAACTGGACTATATGGTGGACTGGACTATAAGGTGAACTGGACTATAAGGTGAACTGGACTATAAGGTGAACTGGACTATATGGTGGACTGGACTATAAGGTGAACTGGAC
>CM035787.1:2829466-2856966 GCA_020466265.1 Siphamia tubifer | reverse complement strand
CCCATTCAGCACAAGCAAAACTATAACAAATCTGAGTGTAAAAAAAAAAAAGATGTATACAGTCCAGAACAGGTCAAACAAGGGTTAGTACAAGTTAAAACAGGTTCAAATAAGTTAAAACAGCTCAAAAATATTGTAAACTAGAAAGGCACTCTGAGAGCGCAGACCTCCGCCAAGATATCGACCCCCCGCCCCCTCATTTCACCACCAAAATCTAATCATTTCCAGGTCTCCCCAGTACCAACCTACCCTGAAAATGTCATCATAATCCATTGATAACTTTTTGAGTTATCCATCTAAATAACAGGCAAACATAACCTCCTTGGCAGAGGTAAAAGTAGCTTTAAAATGTTAAACTCTTTTAAAACAGATTAAAATCAGACTAGGTAGATTACCCCCCCCCCCCCCCCCACATCACCACCTAAATCTAATCATTTCCAGATCTACCCATTACTAACCGACCCGTACATTTCATCAAGATCTGTCCATAACTTTTTGAGTTATCTTGCTAACTAACTAACTAACTAACTAACTAACTAACTAACTAACTAACTGACTAACTGACTAACTGACTGACAGACAAACTATGGAGTCCATACCCTAGAGTAACAGAAGCCCATGCAGATGGTGGTGTTGATGGGCACACAGAAGTCACAGTCTGGTTTCTCCACGTACAGGGTGGAGTGGGTGGGCAGGCAGGAGGGAACTGAAGGAGTGAAGAGCAGAAACAGGAGCCAACAGCTGAAGACTGAGGATTCCATTTTATTCAAACCTGTCAGAAGAGGAAAGAAAAAAAAAAACAACAACAGCAGAATCAGAAGATGGTTTTCCACTAAAATTGTCAGGTCCACGTGCGTTTTAAAAACCTGTGTTGACTCATAAAAACAGTCGTCATTAGTCTTTTCTCCACTGACTAAAAAAAGCCCAGTCTGACCCCTGACCCTTGACTCCTGATCAGGAGCGCGACTGCACAGTTATTGGGGGGGTATGCAACATCAATTTTGCCTAATGTTATTTTCATCTGACTTACAGACAGATGAAAGTTAGGCAGACTAACTTGCATGTTAGCATGTTAGCTAGCCTATAAACAGTGAGGTGATCGTCCGATGGTTATTTCTTTCACAGTGCTCCCCATGTAACAATCAATATGACAAATGATTTCTAAGTCCTGACCTAACTGTGTGCATCTGCAAGAAATCACCATTTGAGTTTGACCCAAGTAAGTTATGTTAGCTAACAGCAGCAGAAGCTAACGTGAGCCTTGTATCTGTATAAGTTATTTAATAGTGTCTTTGTTGTGACCTGCTGCTGTTTATCTATTTCAGTATTTTTTGCGTCTCCGTTAGCTGGGCCATGTCCGTCGTATGGACGATGGCCGTATGCCAAAACACACTCTGTATGCAGAGCTAGTCTCAGGAAAAAGGCAAGCAGGCCGCCCACTTCTCCGATACAAGGATGTCTGCAAGCAGGACCTAAAGTCCTTCAACATCAATCCAGCTACATGGGAAGACGTTGCCCAGGACCGTCACAAATGGCAACAAGCTGTACGAAATGGACTGCAGACCCACGAAAATGCCCTGGCTCTACACCGGGAAACAAAAAGGAAGTTAAGGAAGCAAAAAGCCACCATGCCCACACCACCACCAGATCCGGCACACACCTGTGACATCTGTGGCCGTGTCTGCTTCTCCCAAATTGGATTCACCAGCCACAGGAAAAGCTGTGTGAAGAAGACCTAACCTCCTCCAGACACAAGAGATCGATGGTCTTTCGAGACTGTGATGCCGAAGATTTTTTGGTCCATTCCCTCACACGTCTTCTTTTTTTTCCTTTTTTCTACACTGTGCACCTGACAACTTTTCACCTTCTCCATCTTTCCTCAAACCACGTCAGTAGTGCCCGCCTCCCGACGTCCTCCTCAACTGGGGCTAACAAGCATGAAAAGCCTTAAGGAGGTTGGGGGCCCCACCTGCAATAATGTTGCTAATTAAATAATAACTTTACCAGTGGCCAAGGGTTATATTTAGAGAATAGTCATAAGTTAAAAGACAAAGAACATAATATTTTTCCCCATCTTGTTTTGGTGCCCCCCCCCCCCCCCCTTGGCGGTGCGCCCATATGTATATCCCCTTTTTGCGCCACTGCCCCCGACCCCACCTGGTGAGCATCGTGGCCTTTGCTTGTACGCCTGCTGACATCACCATGTTGGGATAGCGTTGATGATGATAATGTCACAAATACAAATAATCTTGATTTAAGCAAAAAAAATCTTTAAGAATAAAACCTTTAATTAAGCAAAAGAACATTTTGAATCAAGTATAAAAAAAAATCTAAACAAAATAAATATCAAATCTTGAATTCAGAAAAAACATATCTTTAATTACACTAAAAAAAATCTTGATCTAAGAAGAAATAAGTAAAGAAAGATGAGCATGTAGGCCAGTGTCATTATGGTATTTATTCTATGTCCCTCTAGAACGTCCCGTTGACTTTGAATGATGTCAGCGGGTGGATTTTTTTGCGATAACCGCCCGCTGCGCCATTAACGCCTGCTGCGCCATTAACGTCCACTGCGTCGTTAATGCCCGCTGCCCATGGCAACAGGTTTTGTCACTTCAGATTCACTGTACCATATCACTCCACAGGTATTTCGGTCACTTATAAAGTAAATATTAGCTTTGTTGTAACTGCTAGCTTATCTAATGTTAACCTATGCTGATGTTATTCTTACCGTAGTCAGGAAATCAGGGGAAATATCCGTCCTCATCTCGTACAGAATCTCCAGGGCCGCAGTAAGTATTTTACCCCTCAGTTAACTCCTCTATGCTGGTTTTTATAAAACAAGGAGCGGTTTCAGTGAGCTTCGTTTTCAGTATTTATTTGCAGGAACGGGACAACAATCAGAGGTTCTTAAACTGAACGTAGCATCGATGTGTAAACTTGCTAAATCGATGTGTAACACCGTAGCGTTCTCTGGACCCCTGCCCAACTTGTCCAGTGATGAGATGTACTCTAGGTTCTCATCATTTATCCGCTGGTTGTCTAGATGGTGCTCAGAAAACGATGTTGTTTTTATAGATAATTGGCGTACATTCTGGGGAAAGCCTGGGCTCATTCGCAGAGATAGCATTCATCCCACTTGGGAAGGTGCTTCTCTCTTAGCACAAAATGTGGCTGCCAAACTTAGCCTGTCAAAATGACAATCCAGAGTGCGAGCCCAGGCGCAGAGTCGTAGTGTAAAACACTTCTCTGTGCATCCACTTTACTCTGAGCTGTCACAAACCCACCATGTAGCAAATAATAGAAAGACTGTGTCTATTCCCTGTGTAGTTAATAATAAACCCCGTATAGTTAAAAATAAACCTAATATTAAAAAACCTATAGGAGTGAGATCAAATAATTTAATAAAAATAGTTTTAAGTAATAATCAGATTAAAAGAACACCTAACAATTTTATCCAATGTGGACTGATCAATATTAGATCTATTTCTTCCAAATCTTTGTTAATAAACGATCTAATTAGTGATTGCAAAATTGATATTTTAGCTCTGACTGAAACCTGGCTTCAGCAGGATGAATATGTCGCATTAAATGAATCCACGCCACCAACTCATGTGAACTATCACACAGCCAGAACCAGTGGTGGTGGTGGAGGAGTGGCAATAATATCCCACTCCAGTTTAGGTCTTAGCCCTAAAATTAATCATAAAATTAATCCCACTTACCATTCCTTTGAAAGTCTAGTTTCATCCATTACTTTCCCCAACTGCAGAAACCAAAAACCAGTCCTTTTTGTCATAGTCTACCGCCCTCCTGGCCCTTATTCACAGTTTTTATTAGAAGTCTCTGACTTTCTATGCAGTGTAGTGTTGAACTGGGATAGGATTATAATAGTTGGTGATTTGAACATACATGTCGATAACAACGCTGACTCTCTTAGTAATGCATTTAGTGACCTACTAGACGGATTAGGCTTTATCCAAAATGTTAATAAACCACATTCACAGACATACTCTCGATCTGATCTTAACACTTGGTGTTGAAATTAATGACCTCGTCGTTTTTACCCATAATCCCATACTCTCAGATCACTTTTTAATGACCTTCCAGGTTTTGTTTGAGGATATTTCTACCTCAGTGATTAAAACGCAAATGAAAAGGATACTATGTGACCATGCTGTCTCAAAGTATAAAGAGTTAATTCAGTCACTAATTGTGCCTGTGTCATGTGATTATGTAAAGGACACATTTAGTCCCAGTATAAGTGATGAGTTAGTCGATAGTACCATGCTCACATTAAAAACTACGTTAGATATAGTTGCCCCCCTTAAGTTAAAAACTACTAAGGTTAGATTAACCTCCCCATGGTACAACGCTGACACTCGCTCCATTAAACAAGCAACACGTAAATTAGAGGCAATGGAGGCGATCCAACTTAGAAGATTCTCTCAATGCCTGGAAAAATAGCCTAATAAAGTATAAGCAAGCTCTGCGTACAGCCAAAACTAGATATTACTCATCCATAATAGAAGAAAACAAGAATAATGCCTCTTAGATCCAATTACAACAAAACTCTTTAAAGAGATTCTGCCCCTAATTATTAGCACTGTCCTAAATATAATTAACACTTCATTAATTACTGGATATGTGCCGCAGTCATTTAAATATGCTGTTATTAAACCAATTCTGAAAAAGCCTACCCTAGATCCTGACATTTTAGCCAATTATAGGTCTATATCCAATTTGCCCTTCCTGTCAAAGGTTTTAGAACGAGTAATAGTTAAACAGCTGTGTCAATTCCTGCAGGATAATAGTTTATTTGAACAGTTTCAGTCTGGCTTTCGTGCCCATCATAGCACTGAAACGGCGTTAGTTAAAGTTACTAATGACTTATTATTAGCCGCTGACATCAGATTAATATGGGTCCTGGTGTTATTAGACCTTAGTGCAGCCTTTGACACCATTGACCACAGTATCTTAGTGCACAGATTAGAATATGATATAGGTATTAGAGGAGCAGCCCTCTGCTTGTTTAAATCTTATTTATCTGATCGCTACCAATTTGTTCACGTCAATCAACAATCATCGCAGTCCTCCAGAGTTAATTATGGCGTGCCCCAAGGGTCAGTCCTTGGGCCTATTTTGTTTACACTATATATGCTCCCTTTAGGTAACATCATTAGAAATCATGGTATTAATTTTCATTGTTATGCGGATGACACACAGCTATATTTATCGATTAAACCTGATCAGACCAGACAAATAGATAAACTAAGTACATGTGTCCAAGACATAAAGACTTGGATGAGTGCCAATTATCTTTTATTGAACCCTGAAAAAACTGAAGTCGTTATAATTGGTCCTAAAAATGTGAGAGACTCCCTACCTGACCAGATAGTTACTCTGGACAACTTAAGTGTAACACCCAGTGACACAGTTAAAAATTTAGGAGTTTTATTTGATCCAGATCTTTCATTCAAACTGCACATTAACCAAACTTGCAGAACAGCCTTCTTTCACCTGCGCAACATTAGCCAAAATTAGGAATATTCTGTCTAAAACGACTGCAGAAAAATTAATTCATGCATTTGTTACATCACGATTAGATTATTGTAACTCCTTACTTGTAGCGTGTCCTAAATATTCCCTAAAAAGCTTCAACTGGTTCAAAATGCAGCAGCAAGATTATTAACAGGATCTAATAGAAGAGAACACATCACCCCTGTGCTCCAAACCCTGACCCCTGACCCTATCACCCCTGTGCTCCAAACCCTTCATTGGCTACCAGTTGAGTCTAGAATTGAATTTAAAATCCTCCTCCTTACATATAAAACCATTAATGGTATGGGCCCCTCTTATCTTAAAGATGATCTGGTTCCGTACCAACCCAATAGAACCCTTCATTCTCAGAATGCAGGTTTATTGAAAGTTCCTAGGGTTTCTAAAAGTACAGTAGGAGCTAGAGCCTTTAGTTATCAGGCCCCTGTCTTATGGAATCAGCTTCCCTTTAATATTAAAGATGCCGACACAGTCTCTACATTTAAAATTAGGCTTAAAACATTCCTGTTTGAGAAAGACTATGATCAGGTTAGTTAAAAATTATGTGGTGTATGAGTCACAGTTCAGTCTAGGCTGCCCTAGGAGTTAGAATGCTGGGGGAAGTACAGACACTGAGTTCTTCCTTCTCTTTCTCTCCCTCACACCTGTTTCTGTCATTTTTATAACATATCTTTCATACCAAGTCTGTTCATGACTAGTCACCTGGTGTCCCCTTTCCCCCCTCCCCCCCTGGAGGGAGTGGTGGCTCTCCTGACAGTGTCTGCACGGGAGCCATGGACGACAGGATCTGCAGTATCTCGCCTGTGCCGACCTGTGACCCCGGACCACCGCCCCTGCCTGTCTGGACCAGCCCCCCCTCCTTCATTTATAAATGGACGTTCATCTATAGCCTGTCCGTCCATGGGAGTGGATCTGTCCTTCAATGTGGTTCTCGAGATTTCTTCTTTTTCCCACTGGGTTTGGAAGTTTTTTCTTGTCGAGAAGGAGGGTCTAAGGACAGGGGGAGGGTCTAAGGACAGGGGGAGGGTCTAAGGACAGGGGATGCCTGGGACTTTTTCATGTATCTCTGTAGTTGATTGTGTTTTTGTAAAGCCCTTTGAGATGACTTTGTTGTGATTTAGGGCTTTATAAATAAAATTGAATTGAATTGAATTGAACACCTGCTCCGGTCACCGACCTGACTGTGTACATCACCCTCTCTCTCTTTTCTCCGCTCTCTCTGCACCCCCCTTCTGTCTGCCCCGCCTATTTCACAACACTAGTCTGTTAGAGTAGAGACAGTAATAAACTGTAATAACCCGTAGTATAAGTGTTGATGGACATTTGAACTTATTGAAGGACATTTGAACCTATTGAAGGACATTTGAACCTATTGAAGGACATTTGAACTTATTGAAGGACATTTGAACCTATTGAAGGACATTTGAATCTATTGAAGGACATTTGAACTTATTGAAGGACATTTGAACCTATTGAAGGACATTTAAACCTATTGAAGGACATTTAAACCTATTGAAGGACATTTGAATCTATTGAAGGACATTTGAACTTATTGAAGGACATTTGAACCTATTGAAGGACATTTGAACTTATTGAAGGACATTTGAACCTATTGAAGGACATTTGAACTTATTGAAGGACATTTGAACTTATTGAAGGACATTTGAACCTATTGAAGGACATTTGAATCTATTGAAGGACATTTGAACTTATTGAAGGACATATGAACCTATTGAAGGACATTTAAACCTATTGAAGGACATTTAAACCTATTGAAGGACATTTGAACCTATTGAAGGACATTTGAACTTATTGAAGGACATTTGAACCTATTGAAGGACATTTGAACCTATTGAAGGACATTTGAACTTATTGAAGGACATTTGAACCTATTGAAGGACATTTGAACTTATTGAAGGACATTTGAACTTATTGAAGGACATTTGAACCTATTGAAGGACATTTGAACCTATTGAAGGACATTTGAACCTATTGAAGGACATTTGAACCTATTGAAGGACATTTGAACCTGCGTCGCTGTAGTTTGATGCAGGTCGTGTGTTTTCCCACTTCCACCAAAAGGCCATAGTGAGTTGGTTTGAACAGAGTTAAAGGACTTTAAATATGTTTGAACCAGTTAAAATAGATTTAAACCTGTTTAAAGGTTTTTTTGACAGTAGTAAACGCAGCTGCGATCATCAGTTAAATGTGGTGTGTGGTGTCCAGTCCTCACCTGTTTGTGGAAGTGGAGTTCTGCAGAAGGACCAAGAAGTGAGTGAAGAGTATTTATACAAACAGGCCTGTTTTGTAAACAGCTGTTATCTGCCATCAGCAGGATGCTCTGCTCTGCACATTAGACCAATGACATGAATGAGTTATTTCCATCTGTCACAGAAGCACTGGAAAAATGTCCCTTTAAAAAGAAGTTATGTTTATAAATAGGTTAGATTTTTAAGGTTATTTTATGTCATGAAAGGGGTGAGGTGAGTGAGGACGCAGTGCTGAAGGGAGAACACATTTAATAACATAAAGACAGAGACAAAACCAAACCAAAACCTGGGAATAGAACAGGCAGGGGTGACAGTATTGAATGGTCCCACACTGGCAACTGCAAGCCTCACTGCTTTTATAGTTGCAGCTGTGCAGTGCGGGGTCAGGTGAATATAGAGAGCACTGAGCGAAAGGTCACGGGAGCAGAGGTCATGACAATTTTATTAGATATTTTTCCTTGAATTGAGCGAAAGAAAAAGTTAAATTAAGCAAAAAAAAAAAAACTTTAACCTTAATTAAAAATGTTGAATGGAGGGGAGAAAAAAAGAAGTAAAAAAATGAAGAAAACAGGAAAAAAAAAGGTTAATTAACAAAAGTTAAATTGATCTTGTTCGGATTCGTTCAATCAGATTAGTTGATCATCAGCTGTACACTGTAAAAAACATCATCTGAACCCACTCACTGGGGTCACTGGGAGGCTAATCCAGTTATAATGGGTGAAGGCGGGGTACACCCTGTATGAGTCTCCAGTTCATCTCAGGGCTGAACATATATAGACAAACAATCACTGTCACATTCACACCTATGGGTGATTTAGATTAACCAGTTAACCAGGTAACCAGTTAACACGTTTACCAATCAGTGCATGTGTTTGGATGGTGGCAGGAAACCGGAGAACCCACGCAGACACAAGGAGAACAGCACCACCCTGTTAATGACTGCACCACCCTGTTAACTACTGCACCACCCTGTTAACCACTGCACCACCCTGTTAACCACTGCACCACCCTGTTAACCACTGCACCACCCTGTTAACTACTGCACCACTCTGTTAACCACTGCACCACCCTGTTAATTACTGCACCACCCTGTTAACCACTGCACCAGCCTGTTAACTACTGCACCGTCCTGTTAACTACTGCACCACCCTGTTAACCACTGCACCACCCTGTTAACCACTGCACTACCCTGTTAACCACTGCACCACCCTGTTAACTACTGCACCACCCTGTTAACCACTGCACCATCCTGTTAACTACTGCACCACCCTGTTAACCACTGCACCACCCTGTTAACCACTGCACCACCCTGTTAACTACTGCACCACCCTGTTAACTACTGCACCACCCTGTTAACCACTGCACCACCCTGTTAACCACTGCGCCACCCTGTTAACTACTGCACCACCCTGTTAACTACTGCACCACCCTGTTAACTACTGCACCACCCTGTTAACCACTGCACCACCCTGTTAACTACTGCACCACCCTGTTAACTACTGCACCACCCTGTTAACTACTGCACCACCCTGTTAACCACTGCACCACCCTGTTAACTACTGCACCACCCTGTTAACTACTGCACCACCCTGTTAACTACTGCACCACCCTGTTAACCACTGCACCACCCTGTTAACTACTGCACCACCCTGTTAACTACTGCACCACCCTGTTAACCACTGCACCACCCTGTTAACTACTGCACCACCCTGTTAACCACTGCACCACCCTGTTACGCACTGCACCACCCTGTTAACTACTGCACCACCCTGTTAACCACTGCACCACCCTGTTAACTACTGCACCACCCTGTTAACTACTGCACCACCCTGTTAACTACTGCACCACCCTGTTAACTACTGCACCATCCTGTTAACCACTGCACCACCCTGTTAACTACTGCACTACCCTGTTAACTACTGCACCACCCTGTTAACTACTGCACCACCCTGTTAACCACTGCACCACTCTGTTAACCACTGCACCACCCTGTTAACCACTGCACCACCCTGTTACGCACTGCACCACCCTGTTAACTACTGCACCACCCTGTTAACCACTGCACCACCCTGTTACGCACTGCACCACCCTGTTAACCACTGCACCACCCTGTTAACTACTGCACCATCCTGTTAACCACTGCACCACCCTGTTAACCACTGCACCACCCTGTTAACGACTGCACCACTCTGTTAACTACTGCACCACCCTGTTAACGACTGCACCACCCTGTTAACCACTGCACCCTCCTGTTAACCACTGCACCACCCTGTTAACTACTGCACCACCCTGTTAACTACTGCACCACCCTGTTAACTACTGCACCATCCTGTTAACCACTGCACCACCCTGTTAACTACTGCACCACCCTGTTAACTACTGCACTACCCTGTTAACTACTGCACCACCCTGTTAACTACTGCACCACCCTGTTAACCACTGCACCACCCTGTTAACTACTGCACCACCCTGTTAACTACTGCACCCTCCTGTTAACCACTGCACCACCCTGTTAACTACTGCACCATCCTGTTAACTACTGCACCACCCTGTTAACCACTGCACCACCCTGTTAACCACTGCACCACCCTGTTAACCACTGCACCATCCTGTTAACTACTGCACCACCCTGTTAACTACTGCACCACCCTGTTAACTACTGCACCACCAGGTTAACTACTGCACCACCCTGTTAACTACTGCACCATCCTGTTAACTACTGCACCACCCTGTTAACTACTGCACCACCCTGTTAACTACTGCACCACCCTGTTAACCACTGCACCATCCTGTTAACCACTGCACCACCCTGTTAACTACTGCACCACCCTGTTAACTACTGCACCACCCTGTTAACTACTGCACCACCCTGTTAACTACTGCACCACCCTGTTAACTACTGCACCACCGTGCTGCTCTGGTTCCAGATCTATAATCTATAAATCAGTTCTTCTCTTTGACTGAAAAGTTCTTCTGTAGGTGATTTAGTCTGACTTTAATCTATATATTTTTTACAGTGTACAGCCAGTGTCCATCAGAACGTCCAGTGTTTGAAGGAATGTGTTGAGGTCAGTGAACAAACACGTTCCACATGAGCAACTAGAAAACACTGTGTTCCTTCAACACTGAGCAGTAAAAGCTTTGGCTCAATGTGTGAAAAAAACTACTGAACATTCAGCTCATTTCACTGAAAAAAGTCAAACATTGAAGCAAATTAAAAAGTCTTCAACAGGTCACAAATAAAAACATCCAGTTGAGTGAATCAAATAAATGACATTAAAATAACCCTAACCCTATGCAATTCAATTTGGTTCACTCAACTAGATTTTTTTGTGTGACCAAATTGAAGAAGAGTTTTTAGTGTTAGTTAAGTTAACTAAACTAAACTAAACTAAACTAAACTAAACTAAACTAAACTAAACTGTTTTTTAAATTGATTCAATGTTTTACTTTTTTCAGTGTACAGAGGAACCTTTCAGTCAGACAGATGAACCGATTTATAGAAGATTGAACTGGAACTAATCTGAATCAGTTTAATCAGTTTAACTGCTTCAACTGTTTATTTGTGTCTGAACTCAAGACTACATTATATTATAGCATTCAACTTTTTTTACTTGAAGGTTTTTATATTTGTTAAAATCAACATTTTTTGCCAATTTAGTTTTTTTGCTTAGATTACTTAAAATAATATATTTTAAAAAAATATCAGTTAAACTTTTTGCTGTCTCCAAAATTGAATTATATTTTTTGCTTAAATAAATATTCCAAGAATTTTTTCTCAAACATTTTTTTTTGTAATTCAACTTTTTTTTTTAATCTTAAAATTGAAGATTTTTGCTTCACTAAAGATTTGTTTTCCTAAAAATCAAGCACTTAAATAAGTTTGTCAAAATGAGCCAATGGAATGAGTGAAAATGATGTTGAGTGTGAGTGTCTGCAGCAGAAACAGTAACAGTCACATGGTTGGAAACGACCACTTCTGCATCACAGCTGTTTTGAAAACACACTGGTAATAATTAAACCATCAGCAGCACATGCAGGTGTTGAGTGGAATATGAGTGTTTCTGAGCAGGTTTCAACTCACACTCATTTAACAGAAATATGGAAGAAAATTGTATTTTTTTTTTTTTTTTTACAGCGCACACAACCAACCTTTAACTGGTCATCTCTCCTACACTGAAAAAGTAAAACATTGAATCAACTTAATACATTTTCAATTTTGACTCATTATCTCATAATTTGGACTTTTTGAACCAAATTGAATTGCATAGGTTTAGGGTTATTTTAATTTAATTTAATTTAAATTCATTTGATTGACTCAACTAGATGTTTTTGTTTGACCTATTGAAGTTGATTCAATGTTTTACTTTTTTCAGTGTATTTTCACTGTTTACACTTATTTCTACAAATCCTCCATCTATATTGCTCATACTTTGCTTAACTTCTACTCATCGTAAACCCACAACATAGAATTCAGTGGTTCCACCATTAAACCACAATCAAAATGGATCTGGGCCGGAGCTGTGGGATGAGCACACCGATTTTCTCACTTTTTTTAATAAAGCAAACCAGCTCAGACTGGTATTTGTAGCACATTAGACCAACTTTGTAACATATGGGTTCTTTAAGTTCACTAAGTTATAGTGAACTGTATTGTGGTTAAACAGTGTTTCAAAAGGTTTAAAGCAAATTTCACAAGTTAAATTTAAAACTGCTATCGCTGTCAAATACGACTCTGGTCGTGTAGCTGTTTTATGGAACATTAACGAATTAAATTAGCCATAATTATACACCTTTCGGTTTCATTATTTGCGTCAGAATCGGGCTGTTGGACGGGCTTTGCACCAGAAAATGTTGTACTTCTTAGATGCATGTTCCTACATTTGAACCAATCAGGTGTCCAGTTTTAACAATGCATTAAACAGACGGACGGACTGAGTCAGAGCTGCCAACGCTCCCTATTTCAGACTCATCTTCTGTTTTGTAATTTCTCTCGGTAATCTCCCATAATTCATTGGGTCTGAAGGAACATAGTGAATGTTGGGTCTTTAAACAGCACAAACAGCAGAACTCATCTGCACCGGCAGAGAAGGCTGCCGCTGAAACTGAAACTCAATGATGAGAGAATGGATCCCTGCTTTAAGATGTATGGTATTTGTATAAATATATTTATTTTTGGTATTGTTTTTTGTTATTATTTGTTGAACTTATTGTTGTCTTTGATATGTGCTAATTGCTGTTATTAATGTCATACTGTTAAATCTTTCAAATATGTAATAAAAAAATACAATAATATAAAAATAAAATAAAAACATTACATCTGCACAGACTAATACATACTGTTACAAATCTGTTCGATATTGAATATATGTAAGACTAAAAAGTGGATACTTGTTTTTACTCTGTTTTTAATATGATACCATGTAAATGACTAAGTCTATTTTAGTCCATTTTACACTAAATATATCAGAAAAACACATGAAAGAAAATTATTTTAATGATTCAAATTAAGTAAAATAAAATCACTCCATCTGCAAAGACACACTTGTTACATTTCTATTGTTTTCAATGGTGTTTCAACTGTACCCCTTCAGTACTAATTCAGGTACTGGTTCTCCTCGTGTCTGCGTGGGTTTTCTCTGGGTACTCCAGTTTCCTCCCACCATCCAAACACATGCCCTGATAGGTTAACTGGTTAACTAGTTAACTGGTTAATCTAAATTGTCCATAGGTGTGAATGTGACAGTGATTGTTTGTCTATATATGTTCAGTCCTGAGATTAACTGGAGACTCATACAGGGTGACCTCTGACCCCGCCTTCACCCCTTGTAGCTGGATTAGGCCCCCAGTGACCCCAGTGACCCCAGTGACCCGAGTGAGGATAAAGTGGGTTCAGATGACGAGACAAGAAAGGAAACTGGATGTAACACAAACACATTTGTTTTGTATAAAAACAAATGTGTAAAACACAATGTATAAAAACAGGTTTTAGAGGTGCAAGAAAACACTCTATAAATATAATTAGCCAAGACTTTTGACGTTTGAACCTTGTAAACACAAGTGTTGGCTGCATAAAAGTAAAAAGAACATTTAGAAATGTTTTGTTTCTATGGAAAATGGTGATTGTATGTACAGGCAACAGATATAAGTGAGCCTCTGTTATTTGAATACAAACTAGATAAGCACCTCTGATGGCCCCCACCCCTGTTACTTTCCATGTGGTTTAGCTGGCTATTCTGGCTCTCACCTCTGAATAGGTACTAAAGCACCAGGTACTTTACCTGTGAATAGGTAAAGCCATAGATAGATAGATAGATAGATAGATAGATAGATAGATAGATGGACGTTCTGATGGACACTAGCTGTACACTGTAAAAAACACTGCTTCAAATGGACGTTCTGATGGACACTAGCTGTACACTGTAAAAAAACACTGGGTCAAATGGAAGTTCTGATGGACACTAGCTGTACACTGTAAAAAACACTGGGTCAAATGGACGTTCTGATGGACACTAGCTGTACACTGTAAAAAAACACTGGGTCAAATGGAAGTTCTGATGGACACTAGCTGTACACTGTAAAAAACACTGGGTCAAATGGACGTTCTGATGGACACTGGCTGTACACTGTAAAAAAACACTGGGTCAAATGGACGTTCTGATGGGCACTGGCTGTACACTGTAAAAAACACTGGGTCAAATGGACGTTCTGATGGACACTGGCTGTACACTGTAAAAAAACACTGGGTCAAATGGAAGTTCTGATGGACACTAGCTGTACACTGTAAAAACACTGCTTCAAATGGACGTTCTGATGGACACTAGCTGTACACTGTAAAAAACACTGGGTCAAATGGACGTTCTAATGGACACTAGCTGTACACTGTAAAAAACACTGGGTCAAATGGACGTTCTGATGGACACTGGCTGTACACTGTAAAAAAACACTGGGTCAAATGGAAGTTCTGATGGACACTAGCTGTACACTGTAAAAAACACTGCTTCAAATGGACGTTCTGATGGACACTGGCTGTACACTGTAAAAAACACTGGGTCAAATGGACATTCTGATGGACACTGGCTGTACACTGTAAAAAACACTGGGTCAAATGGACGTTCTGATGGACACTAGCTGTACACTGTAAAAAACACTGCTTCAAATGGGCGTTCTGATGGACACTAGCTGTACACTGTAAAAAACACTGCTTCAAATGGACATTCTGATGGACACTGGCTGTACACTGTAAAAAACACTGGGTCAAATGGACGTTCTGATGGACACTAGCTGTACACTGTAAAAAACACTGGGTCAAATGGACGTTCTGATGGACACTGGCTGTACACTGTAAAAAACACTGGGTCAAATGGACGTTCTGATGGACACTGGCTGTACACTGTAAAAAACACTGGGTCAAATGGACATTCTGATGGACACTGGCTGTACACTGTAAAAAACACTGGGTCAAATGGACATTCTGATGGACACTAGCTGTACACTGTAAAAAACACTGGGTCAAATGGACATTCTGATGGACACTGGCTGTACACTGTAAAAAAAACTGGGTCAGAAATTATTTTTTTTTTTGCTTAATTCAACTTTTTTTTTTTATTTGAGATTTATTTATTGATTTAAAGACTTCTAATCAGACAGCATCACCTCCAGAGGTCAGGTTTTCAGTCAGATAGAAGAAGTGATGTTTGATTGAATTAATCTGAACCAGATCAGTTTAACTGTTCAACTGGAAGAGTTGATTTGTCTTTATTCAAGATTAGTTTTTTTGCTTAATTAAACTTTTTTTTTTGCTTAAAACAAGATTGATTTATTTTTTCTGCTGAAGTGTATGACTGCGTGGAATGTTTGAGTGTAAGCCTAAGACAGCAAAAAGCATAATTTTTATAGAGTTTCTTAAAACATTTTGGAATTTGTATTTATTTATTTATTTATTTATTATTTGTAATAGGTTTTTTCATATATAGTTGTTAGTTTAGTTTTTATAGCTTCTGATGTTTCTGAAATGTCCAATGGGAAATTACATGACATTCGGGATAAAAGTTTAATACTTTTTATCTCATGATTTCGACTTTTTATCTAATAATATTCACTTTTTATCACTTTACTTAAGATGTGAATCACTTCCAAAATAAACCATTCATTGACATTGTGCCTGTAGTCCAATGCACCTTTATAGTGTGGAAAATACTGTAAATATATAATACAATATAAATGGCAAAAAAACAGATAAAATATAAAGAAATAAAAATGTTGCCAAAATATGTTTTAGGTTTTGTTGACAAAAACAAAATGAGAAGTTATTTCACATTCTGCTTCTTCTTGTTAGAAAGTCCTCCCATTATGTCCCCACCAATGTCAACATCATTATTACGCCCTTCATATATGTATTAATGTTAGAACTAGTAGGGTCATAATTTGAGGTTCTGTGACCATCCTCTGGCAAGGATGTTTTGATGATTGATTTGAGCTCTATGGACCCTTTAAAAAAGATTTAGCCCCCATGTCCCTCCCAAAAATCCCGGCATTTTTTGCTAGAGAGCCAAATTCAAAATGGCGCCCGGCGCCGTCTTAAAAAAATAACTTTTTATTAGAATGACCTACAATAGTGTATGAAGGCACTTTTCCCTACATGTCAACCATGAGGATTCCAAATCTGACATCATTTTAATCATCAAAACTAGTTTTGACATTCAACCGGCATTAAGTAGAGGAAAATAGCCAGATAGCCAGCCGGGGTCTTGCCCTGAAACATTCTTCGTCAGGCCCCTCACCAGAGACCAATTTGTCATGGGAGGCCCTACCAGGAGCACGAGGCTCCAGACAATATAGCCCTTGGGTCATAGGGACACACAAACCTCTCCACCACGGTAAGGTGACGGTTCCCGGAGAGGTTTTTTTTTTTTTTACTTTTTTTTTGGGGGGGGGGGGTTATTTTTTAATTCACATCGGAGGTGCCACCAGCTGCATTATGTGGAGAGGTACTTATCATCACCAATAACGGCAACACCTGAAACCACAAAGCATGCATCACTCTGAATCAGAGCATTCTGAGTCACTGCTTTCTGAATCATTGGATTCAGATGACTCCACCCTCCTCTGTGCAACATCATCCTCCACATCCTCCTCTCTCTCAACTTCCTCAACCTCTTCAACTGGCCCTGGTGCAGGTAGGTGTGTGGGGAGAGCGGGCCAGGTGTGGCGGACAGGACGACAGTGACCACCCACCAACTCCCAACCATGTCCGAGTGGTGACGGGTGATCCTTCAGTGTGGGGTGGCGTACTAGATACACCAAGTAGTTGGCACGGAGGCAGTGTTGGTGTAAGCTGTCTGCATCTGGAGGGAGACGGAGAAAAGACTTTTTCTTCATGGTCTTCCACTTGAGAGCACGGGCTTCAGCCATGGTGCTACTCTCCTTGTCTCCATAGATCACCTGCCTTGTAAAAGCAAATAGCTCTTGCTCTACCTCCTCTTCAAGGTGAAGGCTATCTCCACACCGGGAGAGTTGCTGCCGTGCCACAGAGCTCTTGGCCACCTTCTCATACAGAGATGTTTTCCCTTTGCCATAGAAACCTGAGTTGGCATCACAGCCTGTGAAACAGTGCAACTGCACAATGCAGTTCAATGCACAATGCTCTTCATTCAGCATGCCGCAACAAGGGACTGTCTCTTTATTTCTTTTGATGCAAAGCATGCCAGGGAGCTGCTGTGAAATGACTGATGCTGCGATGTATACATCCATATCAGCTGCATCAATAACAACAGGGCCACTATAGCCTGACTGCCATAGACCAGCATAAACAGTGAAGAGGATGGTGTCAGCTTCAGACTGTTCAATGCTGTAGTCTTCCATTGGTTGTCGTGTTGACAAGTTGGTACAATGTGGGCCAACAGAGTAGACAATCTCAGCATTCACGTTCTGTGCCAGGTTGGTCAGGTGGCTGCATATTAGTTTTTGCAACCGCCCTTTGTTGCTGACACTACACAGTAGCGTTTTGAATGCCTTGGCAGAGGGGAAGGGGTCATCCAATTTCATGTAGGTGTTTGGTACATGTACCTTTCCTTGTATCCGCAGGTCTCGCTCATCATCTTTAGTTGTGTATGCTGCATCGTAGGGATCATTCACACAAATGATACGGTGAGCATCAGAGTGGCGGGCAAGGATGATGGATGACACCTTTTGGACATAGTCCAACCACTTATATGGACTGCCGTCTTGGGTCTGCCGATCTTCCCCTGATGGAGTTGCCATCCTCCAGATCATACCCATGTCAATGAGTGCAACATAGGGTTGTCTAATAACAGTTGGTTGGAGGGAGAGCTTTTGGATGAGCTTGCTCTTCTGAGTCTTCCTATATGTGCCATTGGGGTTGAATAAGGACACACATTCCTCAACAACACGGTATTCCAGCAGCTCGGGGAGATTAACAAGTTGACTCTCTTCAACCAGGTTGATCACTGCTTTGAGAGCACTTTTTTCCATTTCCGCAGCTCTTGCCTTGAGTTCCTCACCTGGCTTCTCAATGCATGCCTGCTTGGAAAATGTCAAACGTTTACTCAAACTGACAGGTGAATGGAGGGATTCTTTCTTACTGAAAACTCGGTCCTGTAAGAAGATGTTCAAGTGAAGTCAGCAACAAGTTCAGCCGAGGCAGGCATGGCTGACTGTAGAGTCCGAAGTGTGGGTGCGGCTGGATTAAATGGGAATGAGTCAAACTCATCCAAGCAGGTTATGCACACACTGTTCATCCTCACGCATACGCTTCGGACCACTTTCCGTGTGCTTCCCCTTCGCTTTTTTTCGGGTGGCAAGAGAGTTGTGTGCTGCTCTTATGCGGGCAACATTGTTGACATTTCTTGAGTGCACCAGCAGTTGTTTTTCATTTTGGGGGATTGAGAGCCAGCCTGACTTCATTTTGCTGCCCTTGTTCATAGTACACTCAATCCACATGTCCCATGCCATGTTGGAATAGGGGTTACCTGTGATGGACTGACTGAAGTTACAATGAAGGAAAGCAACCTGTTCAGTAGGGAGAGCTGTCAGCATTGCCCAGAAGTCAGGCAGCCACCTCCCAGTCGAGTTGATCCCTAATCTTGAATTTCATGGTCAAAATGAAGTTGTATTAAAAAAATAATGTCAGATTTGGAATCCTCATGGCTGACTTGTGTGAAAAAGTGCCTTCATATATGATTTTAGGTCAATCAGATCAAAAGTTATTTTTTTAATACGGCGCCTGGCGCCATTTTGAATTTGGCTCTCTAGCAAAAAATGCCGGGATTTTTGGGAGGGACATGGGGGTTAAATCTTTTTTAAAGGGTTCATAGAGCTCAAATCAATCATCAAAACATCCTTGCCAGAGGATGGTCACGGAACCTCAAATTATGACCCTACTAAAGACACTTATATGTGAGGGTATATGTGTGTCGTGTGTTCTATTTATGGGTGCTTGTATTTTGCTGATTTTCACAACTCTTTGGAGCAAATAGTTCCACAGGAGACCTTTGATATTTTTGTGTTATATGTTAAACCGTCGATGCAGCAACTTCTCTGTACTCTAACCCAAATTTCTCCCCAGGGAAACTAATAAAATAAGCTTGAACGGTGAACCTTGAATTCAGCCTTTTTTAATCGAAAATGTCTTTTTTGTTTAAATTTAAAAAAAGTTTCTTAATTCACTGTTATTTTTTGTTTCAATATTTGTTTTTAGCTTAATTCAAGCGAAAATATCTCGTATAATGTTTTTGTACGTGCAGTGTTTTAAAGTTCCAGAGGTTTGAGTCAGTCTGAAGCATGTGTCACTTTAACTTTACAAACATTAACAGTCATTTCCCATTAACTTTTAAGGCAAGAAAGTGGAAGTCTGACCACAACACTCACAGTACAGTACAGTTTCCTTCAATCATTAATATTAAGTTGTTACACTGTAAAAAAAAAAAAAAGATCAAATGTATTTGTCTCATTGTTGAAACAATTGTTGTTGTTTTTAATTACATACGTTACAAACATTTTTTTCAGTGTAAATGTGTGTCTCTATAAACATGTTAACACAGAACATTTTCCATTTGATTTGATTTCCTGTCTTTAAACACTGTAAAAAAAAATATATCTGCCCTTAAGTGTATTAGTGTCATTAAATATTTTGCTCTTTTTTTAGAAAGTGATTTTTTTTGCAGCGTTGTACCTGGAGTGTCCAGGGTACTTTGTACGAGCCGTGCCGTCCTCCCGTATCTAAAAAATGTTGTGTAGTGACGTGTGCAAACTCCCCTTTTGTTGTATTTCAGGTCAGGTGTGTCCAGAAGTATAAGTAGACCTGTTTTTAACACGTTTGTGTTCCTTTTGTGTCAAATAAAACAAGCAGGATCATCATTTTTTACAGCGGCGTTAGTCATGCCTGTGTCCTTGATGGATTATTAACTAAACATGACTTATCTATACAACAGTAGAATTCCCTTTGATTGCAAGAGAACAAAGTAAAGTTATCTGCATCCTCTTCCTTCAGAGCAGTAAGTGTCCTGGTACTGACAGGAAAACTGGACTCAACTCTTGGATTTATTCAGGGTTTTTTTCACTCAAACTTTAGAAGATTTGACATAAAAGTGTGTTTTTGACAAACACAAAAAATCGATCTTTCTTTACACTTTCCATTGACTTCAGAGGACGAACAGGCGTGTTTGTGCGTGGGTCATGGTTGGCACAGGCGGTCCAGTGGCCACCTTCTCTGTGTGGGACTATGTGGTGTTTGCCGGTACCATTCTGGGCGCCGCTGGCATCGGCCTCTTCCAGGCCATCCGCGGTCGGAAGGAGACGTCCAGCGCTGAGTTCCTGTTGGGGGGTCGGCAGATGACGGCCGTGCCCGTCGCCATGTCTCTGACCGCCAGCTTCATGTCTGGCATCACAGTGATCGGCACGCCGGCAGAGGCCTACCTGTTCGGCGCCGCCTTCTGGCTCTTCGGTTTCGCCTACGCCATCATGTCCACCATCACCGCAGAGATCTTCGTGCCTCTGTTCTACAGACTGGGCATAACCAGCGCCTACGAGGTAAAGGCAGCACGCCAAGGGTTAACTGCACCAAGCATTTTTAGAATTAACAGCACAAAGAAACAAAAGTGCAGGTGAAAAGGTCACACAGACGTTTATTTGAGAAGATTTTTGTGCTAACAATGAAATTAATTAATTAATAATTAAATGTTCAACTGGCTTTGAACCGAAACTGTTCTATTTATTTTTTTGTTTTATTGTCTTATACATCTTTAAACTATATTTGATTGAGTTGTTCTGTGATGTGCTTTACTTCTGTTTTAGCTGTAAAGTACTGTGGTCTTCTTCTGTTGTTTTACAGTGTTCTATAAATAGACTTAATTATATAATAAACTTGAACTTTGATTGAAATGTCTATAAATCAGTTCTTCTATCTGACTGAAAAGTTCCTGTGTAGGTGATTGTGTCTGATTTTAATCTGATTACATGTTTAAACTAAAGAAATGACACAAATACACTTGTTCAGATGTAGATTTTTTTCCAGACAAAAACATGTGAAAAGTCTACAACAAACTGTGTGTGTGTGTGTGTGTGTGTGTGTGTGTGTGTGTGTGTGTGTGTGTGTGTTTCCAGTACCTGGAGCTGCGCTTCAGCCGGCCTATTCGGCTTATCGGCACCACCATGTACATCGTACAGACGGTAACTGTGACGTGATTGAATTCTTTTGAAGGAATATTCAAAGAAAACTCCTTTTAATATAATGAACAGACGTTTAAAACCTGAAAGAACAGACTGAACAACATGAAAACATTCAACAGCGCCTGCTTTTTACTGATGCTTTTATTTCCAACTGATGGATGATACTGATTCAAATAGTGAATATTAATGATAAACTTCATGTGTTTTTTCATGTATTTACCTAATGGTGTGTTGTTTTGTCTTTTTCCTCCCAGGCTCTGTACACAGGTCTGGTCATCTACGCTCCAGCTCTTGCACTAAATCAAAGTGAGTCTGTATGGATTATTTTGAAAATAATTATTGTGAAAGGACTTTTGTCTTTAACCCGTAAAGACCCAAAGAGCCACCGGCGACAGAAACCATCTACTGATCTAAACTGGTCGACCACAGTACTCACATTCTGTACTGGACGTCGACCGATATTGGTTTTTCTAAAGCCGACGCCGATACCCATATTTAGAGGTCAGAGGTCAGCCGATGGCTGATATGAGCAGTTGATTTTTTGGGTAAATTTTTGGGCCAATAAGCTATCATATTGTCCTTAAAAGGCATGTTTAAATATCATGGTTAGGATTTTATAGTGCCTCCAATGTTACTATGTGACTATATGTTAATGAAAGAAATGATTCATTTCATTTAGATGGTATTATCCATGACATTATTTTATTCATTATAAATAACATAATATAAAGTATAAATATTTTGTATTAGGCCTGTAGAAAATGACTGTAGTGACCAAGATATCAACAATAACAATTTATAAATTAATGATTTATTAAAATTAATAATTAATAAACTATGCTCTGTAAGAAGAGTGCAATGATGTGACAACTTCAGATAGTTAATTCAAATCAGCAAAATACATGTTCAGGTTTGACCTGTACAGTTTCACTGTCAAACGTTCATGGCTTGAACTTTCACATGTTACCGTTTAAATAATATAAAACTCTGTCTCCCAGCATGCTGTGCAGGAAACCAGAAATAAAAACTAAAGAGCTTCTGTGTGATCCGTCTTAGCTTCACAATTAAACTTAACATGTAAACTTCACCAAAAGCCAATGGACACTGGATGACAATGTTATAAAAGGGTCACATGTTAGTTTTGGTCGTCCAATGACTGAAGGTCATGTCCCAGCTCTGGTTGTCCACATGTCCAAGTGTCCTTGTGCAAAGACACTGAACCCTTAGTCTCCCAGTAGGACTGACCTTTGACCTTATAAACCTACTGGTGTATGAGTGTGTGTGAATGGGTGAATGTGAGACTAATGTAAGGTAAGGCAAATGTATTTGTATATCACATTTCATGTACAGGATAATTCAAGGTGCTTTACATAAAACATATAATAAAATAAAAATGATTCAGATGCATTAAAAGACAGTTAAAATAGAGACATAAAAACATTTAAAAATAAATGAGAATCTAAGTCAAAGCTCCAGTGAACAGTAATGTTTTCAGATTGGTTTAAATGAACTGACAGTTTTCCTCAGACCTCAGGTATTAACGCTCGTTAACATTAGTTAACATTAGCTAACATTAATTAACATTAGTTAACATTAATTAACATTAGCTAACATTAATTAACATTAGTTAACATTAATTAACATTAGCTAACATTAATTAACATTAGTTAACATTAATTAACATTAGTTAACATTAATTAACATTAGCTAACATTAATTAACATTAGTTAACAGTTTTCCTCAGACCTCAGGTATTAACGCTCGTTAACATTAGTTAACATTAGCTAACATTAATTAACATTAGTTAACATTAATTAACATTAGTTAACATTAATTAACATTAGTTAACAGTTTTCCTCAGACCTCAGGTATTAACGCTCATTAACATTAGTTAACATTAATTAACATTAGTTAACATTAATTAACATTAGTTAACATTAATTAACATAAGTTAACAGTTTTTCTCAGACCTCAGGTATTAACGCTCATTAACATTAGTTAACATTAATTAACATTAGTTAACATTAATTAACATAAGTTAACAGTTTTTCTCAGACCTCAGGTATTAACACTCGTTAACATTAGCTAACATTAATTAACATTAGTTAACATTAATTAACATTAGTTAACATTAGCTAACATTAGCTAACATTAATTAACATAAGTTAACATAAGTTAACATTAATTAACATAAGTTAACAGTTTTTCTCAGACCTCAGGTATTAACGCTCATTAACATTAGTTAACATTAATTAACATTAGTTAACATTAATTAACATAAGTTAACAGTTTTTCTCAGACCTCAGGTATTAACGCTCATTAACAGTAGTTAACATTAATTAACATTAGTTAACATTAATTAACATTAGTTAACGTTAATTAACATAAGTTAACAGTTTTTCTCAGACCTCAGGTATTCAGGTAGTTTGTCCCACAGGTAAGGAGCAGAACAACTGAATGATGACCAACTTTGTTTGGGTTTGATTTTGGGAACACACAGTAGACCCTTTCCTGATGACCTATGACCTCAGGGCTCTGGATGCTTCATCTGGAACCAACAGTTCTAGGATGGATTTGGGTCCAACGCAGTTTAGTTCTTTATAGACCAGGAGTAAGATTTAGAACTGTGACCTTTGACCCACAGGAAGAAAACGTAAGGATTTGAGGAGTGGTCTGATGTGATGTCTGTACCAGTTTCCTGGTACTGGTCAGGACTCTGGCAGCAGTGTTTTGGATCAGCTGTAGCTGCCTGGTTGATGTTTAGTTCAGACCAGTGAAGACAATAATCTAATTTACTGAAAATGAATGAATGAGTTTTTCTTTGTCTGATTTGGACAGAAAACCTTTGATTCTATCGATGTTCTTCAGGTGGTCATAGACAGACTGGGTCAGAATTTTTAAATGGTTGTTAAATTTCAGGTCTGAGTCAATAATTACACCCAGATTTATGTCGTGGTTTGTACAGTTCAGTGACATTTCTTTTTTGGGGCCAAAAACAATCACTTCTGTTTTGTCCGCATTAAGCAGGCGAAAGTTCTGGAACATTCACTCAGTGATTTGATGAAAACATTTAGTCAGTGTCAGTAAAGGACTGCAGTCATGTGATGACACAGAAATATAAAGTTGTGTGTCATCTGCGTATGTGTGGTAAGAAATGTTGAAATGCTCTATGATCTGAGCCAGGGGCAGCATATAGATGTTGAACAGAAGAGGTCCCAAAATTGACCCTTGGGGAACCCCACACAACATCTTTCTACTCACTGACTTGTAGTTACCAACTGAAACAAAGTAGTTCCTACTCTGTAAATAAGATTTTAACCAGTTTAACACAGTGCCTGTAAGTCCCACCCACTTTTCCAGTCTGTCAAGCAGTATGTTGTGGTCAACTGTATCAAATGCAACACTGAGGTCCAATAGTACCACTGAGGTCCAATAGTACCACTGAGGTCCAATAGTACCACTGAGGTCCAATAGTACCACTGAGGGCCAATAGTACCACTGAGGTCCAATAGTACCACTGAGGGCCAATAGTACCACTGAGGTCCAATAGTACAACTGAGGTCCAATAGTACCACTGAGGGCCAATAGTACCACTGAGGGCCAATCGTACAACTGAGGGCCAATAGTACCACTGAGGGCCAATAGTACCACTGAGGGCCAATAGTACCACTGAGGGCCAATCGTACAACTGAGGGCCAATAGTACCACTGAGGGCCAATAGTACCACTGAGGGCCAATAGTACCACTGAGGGCCAATAGTACCACTGAGGGCCAATAGTACCACTGAGGGCCAATCGTACAACTGAGGGCCAATAGTACCACTGAGGGCCAATAGTACCACTGAGGGCCAATAGTACCACTGAGGTCCAATAGTACCACTGAGGTCCAATAGTACCACTGAGGGCCAATAGTACCACTGAGGTCCAATAGTACCACTGAGGTCCAATAGTACAACTGAGGTCCAATAGTACCACTGAGGTCCAATAGTACCACTGAGGTCCAATAGTACAACTGAGGGCCAATAGTACAACTGAGGGCCAATAGTACCACTGAGGTCCAATAGTACCACTGAGGGCCAATAGTACCATTGAGGGCCAATAGTACCACTGAGGTCCAATAGTACCACTGAGGGCCAATAGTACCACTGAGGTCCAATAGTACCACTGAGGGCCAATAGTACCACTGAGGGCCAATAGTACCACTGAGGTCCAATAGTACAACAGGGGTCCAATAGTACCACTGAGGTCCAATAGTACCACTGAGGTCCAATAGTACCACTGAGGTCCAACAGTACAACTGAGGGCCAATAGTACAACTGAGGGCCAATAGTACCACTGAGGTCCAATAGTACCACTGAGGGCCAATAGTACCATTGAGGGCCAATAGTACCACTGAGGTCCAATAGTACCACTGAGGGCCAATAGTACCACTGAGGTCCAATAGTACCACTGAGGTCCAATAGTACCACTGAGGGCCAATCGTACAACTGAGGGCCAATAGTACCACTGAGGGCCAATAGTACCACTGAGGTCCAATAGTACCACTGAGGGCCAATAGTACCACTGAGGGCCAATAGTACCACTGAGGGCCAATAGTACCAGGACAGAGGTTCTGGATGAATCATTATTCAGATGAATGTCATTTAACTCTTTGGTCAGTGCTCAGAATCCAGACTGAAAGTCACTATAAAGACTGTTTTGCACCAAAAAAAGCATGAACTTGTTCAAAGACAAGTTTCAATGATTTTTCCCAAAAATGGTGTGTTTGATATGGGCCTGTAGTTACCTATTACTGAAGCATCCAGATTAGGCTTTTTTAGAACAGGTTTAATTACTGCAGTTTTCAAGGCCTGAGGAAACTGTCCTGACTGAAGAGAAGTGTTTATTATCTGCACCGTTAAAAACAGTTTTAAATAATGTGGTAGGCAGATGGTCAAGGCAGCATGTTGTTGACTTTAACTGTTTCAGAGTTTCCATCAGTAATGGTCTACAAGGACAAAGTGTCCCAGATGACAGGAAGGTACATGTGATAAAACTGGAGCTACAGACTGTTTGTCTTATCTTTAATATTTTATCTGTAAATAAAGCAGCAAAGTCATTGCATTTCTTTTTGGACACCAGGTCAGAGGGAACTGAAGCTACTGTATTTGTTAGTCTGTCCACAACACAACACAATGTGGTGCATTATTACTGTGTCTGCTGACGACTGCCTGGAATGTTTGACTTCCTGGTTATAGAGATGCAGACTTTCTTTACAAGTGTCATAGTTAACCTGCAGTTTGTTTTTTCACCACCTGCGTTCCAGCCTTTTTTTTTTAGCTTCACTGTTGCAGCGTACAACCAGGGTGGTTTAGCCTTCCTTGGTAATAATAATAATTCATTTTATTTGATGGCGCCTTTCAAGACTCCCAAGGACACCTTACATAAAAAACAGATTAAAAATACAGTTAAAATACAGTTAAAAGTTACAATGAATAGGCAGCTCTGAAGAGGTATGTTTTGATTTGGTAGGACTTTGGTCCTTATTGGGGCGATGGAATCAATGACCATTTCAGAACATTTACCATTGAGCATCCTCTTTTTGTTAACTTTTCACTAAGATTGTCCGTCACTGTAGTTTAGATCGTAACATAGCGATGAAGGGGCTAGCATAGGTGACGCATTCCCAATGTACTCGTGGCCACAACGCTAAGCATAACGTTTTATTTCTAGAGCAGTTGTACAACTTTAATGCAGTTGAAATGCTGCTGGTTTTTGCTTTCACTGAATGAATCAACACATCACAGATTACAGCCTATCATTTACAAACCGTCATTGTAAAATCTGTTCTTAATGACTTGCCTGGATAAATAAAGGGAAGAAGATCATGAAAATAAGTATTTGACTTTACGACGTTGGAATGTAAGAATTGAAGACTTCTGAAGCATCAGGTTTAACCTTAACTAGATGTAGATGTTAAATGTTCTTCACTTCTATAGTTGTT
>CM035787.1:2576966-2821966 GCA_020466265.1 Siphamia tubifer | reverse complement strand
GCGGAGCCAAACAAACTGAATTATAGGTTTTACAATTCCAGTTTTTATTCTATGATTATTTATTTTTATTCTAAAATGTATTTATTTATTGAGTATTATGCCGTCTGTGATTGTTATTTGTGACTATTGTTGTGTCCGCTGCTGCTGGAGCTGGTAATCAAGCAAATTGGGTGTAATCAGGTGCAAAGTTATGTCAATTAAGTTACTTTAGAAAGTGTTAGTTACTCCACACATTTCACAGAAGTGTTATTTTACACAAACTCATAATCTCATTTCAAACATTAAACAGCGGTGCAATGAGTGAAATGCTCGATGTTAAGCAAAGCTAGTAATAATCAAGGACGTCGCTGTTATGAATGCAGTACTCTGTGTCCTGTAAATGTTTTATTGTTGTGAGTCTTATGTAGTTTCTGTCATGATACAGGAATGTGATGGAACCCAAATGCAGACTCACAGACCCAAGATAAAATTTAAGAGGATTTATTGATAACAAAATCCATAATAAAGAAAACACTTGTTCTCTCCAGGACCTCCGTCCGGGGATAATGGCCCCAAGTAAAACAGCCACTGGGACAAAAAGCAGGGTCAGACAGTCAATGATCAGAACCAGGTAATCAGAATAAACAGAATAATAATCCACAACACAGTTACCGTATGCCAGAAATAGGTCTGTCCAGAGAGCCGAGAGAGCATCAATTCCAAGGGGGGCAAGGCAGAGTCCAGGTCCAAAATCCAGGCCAAAGGTCATACACAAAACACAGACAGACAAGGGGCAAGCAAAAACAAAGTACCAGAAAAACAAACAGAGTCCAAACCAGAGAAGAAAATCCGCTCGTAGGTTGCATGGGGATAGCAGACGTATTCGCACCGAGTGACGACACATGAGGGAATATATACTAACCAGACAGGTGTTCCACATGAGGGAAAATTAACAAGGGGCAGGACAACACAGGTGACAGGAAGTAAAGTCAGAATGAGTGACAGGAACCCACATAACAAAATAAAAGCCCAGACACAGACAGAATGACAGAAACTACATAAGACTCACAAAAATAAAACATTTACAGGACACAGAGTACTGCATTCATAACAGTCGCCATCTAAGCACTGTTAGCTATGTAGCTAGCAGCTACAGTAGTGTTGTCACCATTGAGTATACAATAGTTCAACTTAACTTAGTACTTGTGGATGTAGTTTGAAATATACATCCCATATCCCTTCTGCCGCTTGCTCTTGGGTGTGATGTTTCCCATCCATAATAGACAATTATGGGAGGTCCTGCAGACATCTCAAGTAAAAAGTTGTCATCTTTGAACAGCTGTCAAATGCTAGATTGCTATCAAAACACTGAAGTATTCAACTGGAAATGCTCAAGCATATATCTGGGATTGGATTGTGACTGGGTGGCTGTGGCTCAGTTGGTAGAGTGGGTCGCCCAATGACGGAGAGGTTGGTGGTTCCGTCCCAGCTCTGGCTGTCCACATGTCGAAGTGTCCTTTGGTAAGACACTGAACCCTGACTTAGGCCCCCAGTAGGACTGACCTTAGACCTTAGAAACCTACTGGTGTATGAGTGTGTGTGAAGCTGGTGTAAAGTGCTTTGGGCCCCATGAAGGTGGAAAAACCCTGTATAAGTACAGACCATTTACCGTCATATTGTGCAAAGTGTCAAAAACTTACTTGGTTAATAATGCTTATCTTAACTTTGCAAAACCCATAATGAACAAATGGTTTTATGTTTCAACCATTGACATTCCACAATATAATCACAGTTTAACACAATTACCTGAAAACGGGGGAGATAAAATCACAAGCGTGATTTAAGGTCCTTTCCCTCAGTGTTCAGTTCGATGTAATGAGTAGAAACCGTGAGGTCCCCCCTAGTGTCGGACAAAGGCACGACGAATCGATCCCAAAGTTTCTGGCTTGTGAGTCAATTAGATTATCTGAAATGGCAAAAACATTATCGTAACAAACATTTTAACTAGGTGTGTGTGTGTGTGTGTGTGTTTTAAGGAATAATATGAATTAATATTTATTACAAATATTATAGTTTTTATTGTTTTAACCTCTTAACATGCACACTACCATGAATATAGTATAAATGATAAAATATCAGGATGTTGATAAAGAAAGTGCAATTGAACATCTCAATAAACATTTTTATTAAGAAAAATGTGAAGAAACAGCGGCCCTGTCTAAAAACAGGGAGTGGCTGTAGGTTACGTAGCAGGAGGGAGTCCTGCAAGATCAAGCTAACTATGGTGTATACTGACAACATAGAGGAGACAAGAGCAGATAGTATTTACGATGGACCACAGCCTATAATTATGAACCACAGTAGAGAGAGAGAGGCCAGGGCAATAGAGAGAGGGATAGACACAGGAATGATGGGTAAAGGAGGGAGATAGAGCTTAATAATCAGTGGTGAATTGGCCAAAATATCTGGTGGATGCAGTAGTAGCATAGTGGCTAATGCTATGAGTTTACATCAGGCATGTTTACCTTCTTAGTGTAATAAATGTACTGTCATGGTTAATAGTTTCATTTTGTTTTTTCAGTAAACACCTTTGTAGCTGTTCTTTTTTAGGGACAACATTTTGTCTTACTAAACACAAAATACATCATTGTGTTGCCGTGACGCCCATACAGTTATTTCAGCACTTAGCCAGTTGCTAACGCTAATTCCAGGCAGGGACTTCACAGTTTGTACCCATCAGATTTACACAACTAAACATGTTTAATGTCTTCATACACTCAGTAGTTTAACAGTCTATATTGTTCATACTCTGCTGTAACAACCATCATTACTTTACACATACTTTGAACATAGTTAACTGCTCTGTTACTATGGTGACAGGCTGTCACAGCAGCCATGACAGTGAAAATAAACCATGGTAAATGTCTTAGCTAATGCTAGTTCGTAGTCTACATCAAACCATGGTGTACTCCATCACATCCCCAGGATGATAACACTCTGGAGTAAAATAACATCCACTAATGAACCAGTGAATGTTGACAGATGCAGCTGTGAAGTCCACTGTCTGCATCTGAACTAAACACAGACAGACAACTGCCACAAAGTTCTTACTTTTTCTACTAAGAAAATTATGAACATGATGTCCTGACAGACTACAGTTATCACAACAACACAAACACAATAATTCACCATCTGGAATCTTAAAATATTCTCATTATGTCTCACTAACAACTACTGCAACTTCTACTGATAGAAACACAACCAAGAATTCAGCTCATCCTCCATTACATTATGGGAGGAGTTTAGCTCCCATGACGTGTCCCCTGCGGGAAAGAAATAAGTCCATTTCCTGTAAGATCAGCACCTTTTAATCTAATTTTATAAAGATATGGTTTATGGATCATGATCATTTTCACACAGGTGTTATAAAATACATTTCTGAGCAATACTAAGCCTAAATTTAAAGCTGAAAAAAATGTCACATTACACTTTAATTAATCTTATAATGAACCGAATCACTGCAACTGTATATAAAGGTATTTAACATTATAATCTACTGCACTAACCTAGCATGCTAATCCATCTGAGCTAACCTAACCTGCTAATGCATCTGAGCTAACCTCGTCTGCTTTTGCATCTGAACTAACCAAGCCTGCTAATGCATCTGAGCTACCATGGACTGCTAATGCATCTGAGCTGGCCTAGCCTGCTAATGCATCTGAGATAACCTAGTCTGCTAATACATCTGAGCTAACCTAGACAACTAATCTATCTGAGCTAACCTAGTCTGCTAATACATCTGAACTAACCTAATCTGCTAATATATCTAAGATAATGTAGTCTGCTAATGCTATTCTTGTTAGAGTTATTGAATTTCTGATAATGTTACCAGGAGGCTAAGTTGCACAAAACACAGTTATTCTTGTTTTTTGGCTTAGTTTTGTCTCCATGGTAACCTGGAACTAATCCAATTGAACTCATCTGATTTAACTAATCTGAACAACATTATTTTAACTGGTTCCATTGCCAGACTTTTTTATCTTTAGTTAAATTAAGCAAAAATAATTCTGATTATGTTTTTTGTATTTCTCATCTAATATGGTAAATGGTAAATGCTCTGCACTTATATAGTTCTTTTCCACCTTCATGGTGCTCAAAGCGCTTTACATTAGCCTCACATTCACCCATTCACACACACACTTTCTAAGGTCTAAGGTCAGTCCTACTGGGGGCCTAAGTCAGGGTTAAGTGTCTTGCCCAAGGACACTTCGACATGTGGACAGCCAGAGCCGGGCCGCAGACTGCCAACCTCTCGGTCATTGGGCGACCCACTCTACCAACTGAACCATAGTTGGTAGAGTGGAAATATATGATTTTCTTTAAATATATATATATTTTTTTTTCCCTGTGTGCTTGCATGTAATGCAATGCACAGGTGGACATTATTATCTGCGTATTTATTATTACTTGTGACTTCTTCTTATTTCTACAAAAAATGTTAAAAAAAAAAAAACAAGCACTGTAAATTGACCAAAACAATTTACACTAAATTGTGAACTGGTCTCGAAAGATGTGCTATCTATCAGGATTGACACTGCGATGTACGGATTTCAGACAAAATGTGAAAAACCAGTCGAAGATGTCCATCTGAAAGGAATTGGGCCATGTTGACGTGGCTATAACTCCCAAACGATACATCGTAGCATCTAGCAGTAAACAGGAAAAATTGTTCAGATTAGCCCAGAGATTACATGTGTGGTCTCATAATTCTGATATGTCGTACAGATTTTGCATTATTATTATTATGAGTTCGGCAGTATGTTCACACCTATTTTTTCCATGTAACAGAGTGTGGAGCTGTCTATGAGTCTGCCCTTTGAAGTTCCCGCCACTGCTCATCACCATGGCAACAGTGCTCCTGGCACTATGAAACACCTGCAGACAATTAAGACTGTGGGAGGAGCTTTAACATGATTGACAAACACTGTGGGCGGGGCTTTAACATGACTGACAGACTAACAGATCTGCTTCATTTTGGTGAGTTCAGTGGTTTTAAAACTGCTGTATCTCACTTATTTTTTACGGTACAGGAAAAATAATTTACATATTTACACATATATTTACAGTTTTCCCAAAAATTGCAGGAGTTCAGAGGCATGGTTTAACATTCAGACAGACTTTACTCCAGTCAGCTCTGTGTGTCTGCATGTGTAACTCCAGACCAGTTTTCATGGCAACGGAGAAAGTCCTTTACCCACAGAAAATGGGAGGAGCTATATAAATATATGTACTTTATACTCTTTACATTTATATAAATATATGTACTTTATACTCTTTACATTTATATAAATATATGTACTTTATACTTTTTACATTTATATAAATATCTGTACTTTATACTCTTTACATTTATATAAATATTTGTACTTTATACTCTTTACATTTATATAAATATATGTACTTTATACTCTTTACATTTATATAAATATATGTACTTTATACTCTTTACATTTATATAAATATTTGTACTTTATACTCTTTACATTTATATAAATATATGTACTTTATACTCTTTACATTTATATAAATATTTGTACTTTATACTCCTTACATTCTCAAAATAGGCTACTGACTTTTTCAAACTAAACAAATATAAAAGTAAAAAGAGGATTTTTTTTTCACACTAGTAGCTGTACTTCTACTGTAGTACAGAATACTAAGTACAAGTACTTTGACCACCTCTGCATATGGGTGGATGAGTAGTGAGTTGACTCCAGTCTTATATAGTTTTGCATTAATCCTTCCTGTTGCAGCTTCGACCCTGACCCTCTGAAGCGTCACACCTTCTGGACCATCACCATCGGAGGCAGCATCATGTGGGTGTCCATCTACTCCATCAACCAGTCCCAGGTGCAGCGTTACATCTCCTGCAAAAGCCTGACACATGCCAAGATGTAAGTGTTGGTTCCACCAGTACTGGCTGGTTCCATGTGGAACACAGTCAGAACCTTTGACTTCCACTAAATCATCTTATTACTTCCACCAAGGAGGTTATGTTTCCGCTGGAGTCTGTCAGGAACATTACTCAAAAAGTTACAGATGGATTTTGATAACATTTTCAGGATGTGTTGGGAGTGTCACAAGGAACAAATGACTACAGTGATGATCCAGAAGAGATCCTGGATTCTCCGTCACTTTGAAATTTTACATTGCAGTAAATGGAGAATATATTTCAAAGTGATCCAGAATCCATAGCTCAGGAGCCAAAGGCCAATTTGGGCAAAGTCTGTAATGGTGTGTTGTAAATGGTTGTGGGGTATTTTTGGAAAGGATAGACTTCTAGGAACAACATCCAGGTGAACCTTGCAAATGAGCAACTGGATGTGGATAATAGGCCTTTGACATAGAGCAGTGGTTGTCAAACTTTAAACATATTTTTAGTCCAGTACCCCCTGACATGGACAAAACATTTTTGGAAGAAAAAGAGGTACAGTGCTGTAAAATCAGTGTCATCCAAACTTATATCAGTGTTTATCTCATAATTTTTACTTTTTATCTCCTAATTTTGACTTTGGATTTTACAATTAGAACTTTGTCTATTCATCAAAGGGACATCAAATATCAAAATCTCCACCCAAAAATAGCTGAAAATGATATATTACACAACCTTGTAGGCCATTCTGTTCAAAAGTTGATATTCCTCCATATCCAATGGTGGCCATTTTGAATTTGGGGCTGTAGCGTCACTCCAGTAGTTGCGCAGCAAGGTTGTGCAGTGAGATATTATTATATGAGGGTAGTCAAAACCAAAAAACACCCACAACGTTTTACAATAGCCCATGTCCGTAAAATCCCCCTGGCTCCCTCGATACCAGGATCTCTTCCGGATCACCACCAAAATGTAATCATTTGTTCCTTGTGACACTCCTCATACATCCTGAAAATTCTTATCAAAATACATTTACAACTTTTTGCATAATCCTGCTGAAAGACAGACAGACCGACAAACGGACTCAGATTTAATACTTCCTTGGCGGAGATAATAAACACTTCAATATAACACATATATACATGATTGTCTTTGTGATGCACTATTTAGGACTTAGCTGTGGACGGTGTTTGGGAGAATTTTACTAATGTGACTGTAATTAGGCAGGCTGTCAGCTGGTCTGTTGTCAAAAATCGACAACTCAATTGGTCCAGAACAATCACGCGATGTCCCAATGACATTTTCTGACTCCGCTCTGAGGAAAATAGTTCTCCACGAAATCACTCGGTGCGAAGAATTGACAAGATTTTAATGTGAGAACCTTTTTCGCTACAGTACTAGTTCTTAATTTTAAAGGATATATTTCGTAGTTCAGAGACGTCAGAGTGAGATGAAACGAAAACAGGGTTCACCTTACGGCCTGATCAATGGTCTTTTCTCAACCAGTAACACCTGTGGATGCGGTGATGACGTATTTTGACAGTTATGTCACTTGTGGGAAGTCGTAGGCTCGCTGTAAGTCTAACTAATACGCATGGGTGTTAAATCTGTGGACACGAATCTGTTGACACCATATTTGAGCCTCATTTATGTTATTAATTTGGGAATGAGGGTCAGAACATCCAACATAAACTTTTTTTGGTGAAAAAATAACCCCCCCCCCCCCCCCCTCTGTTTTTTTTGATAAATCGTACCCTGATTATATATGATGAAAAATCTTTACATGCTTACAGAAGACTATATATGATGAAAAATCCAAATATGTACATGTATGGACGGTATGGACATGTCCATACCAATATTTGGATGTTTCTAAAATGTCCATACCAATTTTAAATGGGAAATTACATGACATTTGGGAAACAAAAGGTAAATTTTTCCACTCCTCAGTTCCGCCTCTCAAAGACGGCATGTCATTGGTGGGGACAGCCTCGCTATCTGTGATTAGCTCAACTTCTTGTTTGTATAAAAACCTGTTCAGGCCTTTTCTCTTCCAGTCACTCAATTTCAATAGTTTTCCTGTATAGCGCAGCACAAACCTCAACATGCAGTAATAACTTCCATTCCCATGTTTCTCGTTTTGGAGGGGAGGAATGTGTCTCAGTCTGACACGGATTTTACTCACACACATGAATCATTAAAAGTCTGTTAGAGTAGGGCTTGGCACTGACCAAAATTAATATTGAAATAGTCCTTGTCTTTTGGTTCCACGGGGATTGTCTCAAACTGTTAGAAATAAGAGACCAAATGCTGAAGCAATCTCTGAAATCTGGACGGACTATAGACCGTCAAAACTTTACTTCAGCACTGTCATGAGGGGTGAGGTGGACAGAGGACTCAGATGCATGGTGTTGAAGGGAGAACAGATTTAATGACAACAGAACTAAAAAGACAGCGACAAGACTAACACAGAGACAAAACTCAGCCAGAGTCCATGGTGAAGCAAAAATGTCCGGGGTCTGGAAAGCTGAGATCAGAAAAACACATGACCACGTTATGGAGGTGACAATAGTGAAATGGTCCCGCACCGACAACTGCAAGCTTCACTGCTTAAAACAGCTGCAGATCAGCAACAATTTGCAGCTGCACAGTGTGGGTCAGCTGAAGCTCTTGAGAATCTGGGGGAAAAAGTGTGACATTACCCACCCTAAGGGGTGGCTCCGGCCCCCCTAAAAAAGAAACAGAGAAGACCCCCCCCCCCCCCCCATTGTCCAATGCTCACAATAAAGAAAAGAAAAAGAAATGTGTCCCATAACAAAATAAACAGGCTCTCTACACAGAACCAGAACCCTACACAGAACCAGCACCCTCTCAACCGACCAGTGCCACCCTGGACCATTGGCAACTATGGCAACCGGTAATGAGTAAACTGGCTATGGGGAACGGAGTGGAACCCCAGGAAGTACCCACTGTGCAGAGCAGTGTGGAAACCCTCCGGGCAGAGCAGATCCTTCTCAGTGGAGTGGCATGGTAGCCCTCCAGACGGAGCGGCGTGGAACCCTCTGGGTGGAGTACCCCCTGGGAGGAGCGGTGTGGAAACCCTCTGGGAGGAGCAGTGTGGAAACCCTCTGGGCAGAGCAGAACCCTCCAGACGGAGCGGCGTGGAACCCTCCAGGTCGAGTACCCTCTGGGCAGAGCAGTGTGGGAAGCATCCAGGCAGAGCAGAACGCTACTTGTGGAGTGGCACCCCTCCAAATTGAGCGGCGTGGAAGTGAGGCGTAACAGTCTGGATGGTCAGGGTTGGTAACAGGAGCAACAGATAAAGGTTTGACAAGAGGACCAGAAGAAGTGAGGCTGATGGGGAAGAGGACCACAGACTCTGGCTGAGAGAAGGATGACAAGATACAGGACCAGGTCAGAACAGAGAGACAAAGAACGAGACAGGAACAGGGTAAAACAAGGGAGCAGGCTGAGGCAAAACAGTGCAACACAAGGGAAAAGGGCCAGGGCAAAACCGGGCTGAACGCGACAAAAGGGTTGGTGTGAGACCGGGCCAAACGAGAGGTTATGTCTGGACCCCCTAAACTAGGAACCAGTGCCCCACTACTCAGAACCAGCACCCATGACTGAACCAGTGCCCCCACAACTGATCAGTGCCACCATAAGCAGCTGGTAACTAGAGCAACTGGCCACATGCAAACTAGCAACAGAGGGAAGTCTAGAGAGGAAAAACCAGAGAGAGGGGGAGTGAGCGAGACCGAACACACAGGAACAGCAAGCAACAAGGTCAAAGAAGAGGAGGAAAAGCGAAAACAGATGAGAAAGAAGGCCAACAGAAAAGACTTAAGACACACTAGACAGATAAGACATTTGACAGATAAGACACTAGACAGATAAACACTAGATAGATAGACACTAGACAGATAGACACTAGACAGATAGACACTAGACAGATGCACGGTGTTGAAGGTGTTGAACCAAAAAGACAGAGACAAGATTGAAATAGAGACAAAACCTGGGGGAAGCTCAGCCAGTCTGTGGTAAAACAAAAATGTCTGGGTTATGGCAAGCTAACATCAGAAAAACCCATGACCGAGTTATGGAGGTGACAAAGGTGAAATGGTCCCGCACAGACGACTGCTAACTGCTTAAATAGCTGCAGATCAGCAACGACTTGCAGCTGCACGGTGTGGTCCAGTTGAAACTAGTGAGGATCTGGGTGAAAGGTTATGACAGGTGCAAAATAAGGAAACACAAGCTTCAAGAAGGACAAAAGCAGACTTGTTTTTAAACATAATTGCTAATGCAAAAGGTAACTCAAGGAGAGTATGGCAAGAGATTAACAAACTAACGGGTCGACAGAATGAATGGGGAAATAAAAGAATGGAACTTAACATCAACAATCACAACACAAATACAAATATCTCAGCACAATCATTGATGACAAACTAAAATTCGACCTCAACACTGACATGTTGTACAAAAAAGGTCAACAACGCCTATACTGTTTGAGGAAACTGGCTAAGTTCAATGTAGACAAAACTCTGATGAAACTGTTCTACTGTGCTTACATTGAGTCTATTATTACCTTCTCGATTATATGCTGGTTTGGTAATATCTGTGTCAAGGATAAGAACCACATAGGAAAAATTGTCAAACTGGCCTCTAAAGTAATAGGCACCCAGATGAATAGCTTAGAACACATCTTTTATAAACAGGTGCTTAGTAAAGCAAAGTCTATTCGAGCCGATGGAGCTCACCCTCTAAATGCAGAGTACTTACTTTTACCATCTGGACAACGCCTGCAAGTCCCCCGTGTTGTTAAAAACCGTTTTAAATTTTCTTTTGTCCCTACCTCCATCAGACTACTGAATGATATTGAAGGGAGGTCTGGTAGGTAGCCTTAGCCTACTATTTCAGATGGCTAGCGTGTCTAACACGCTTTTAACTTTTAACTAAAACTCAAAACGTGTTCCCGGATGGAATGGTTAATACACTTTGGTTTGCACCTTAAGTAACGTGCACTTTAGTATTTTTTACCTCTGTTTTTTTTTTTGCTACCTGTTTTACTGTGTGTATATATTGTTCTCACGCCTGTTTTTGTATGAATGAATGCCTACGATGCTGCATCCCAATTTGCCCCTCGGGGACACTAAATAAACCTTGAACCTTGAACCTTGAACATCAGATAGTGAATAACCCCATCACCTTGGCCACTGTTTGCTCCACCTGACAGTGACTACTGCCCCATCAACCCTGCACTTCCTGTCTTTAACATCACCGAAATATCTGAGATGGAGGTTATGAACATCATGCATGTGCTCAGAAGGTCAAAGGCCAGGGATGACTATGGCATAGACACTACTCGTACTCGTACTTGTACATGTCTCATCGTCTCCCACTTCATCTGGGTCCGGGTCGCGGGGGCAGCAGCCTCAGCAAAGTAGCCCAGACTTCCTTTAGGGAGGAGACCTCAGCATAGACACTAAACGTGTAAAATTGAATATGGAGTCCTTAGTCCCTCCCATCATGCACCTGGTTAATCTGTCTATTAAACATTCTGTGGTTCCTTCTGTTAGAAACTGAACACGGTCAATCCAATCTTTAAATCTGGAAGTAGGTCAGACATTAATAAGTACAGACCAATCAGCCTCCTTCCTGTAGTTTCTAAAATCATTGAAAAATGGGGGGTTACACCTTAACAACAGCTCTGCAGCCAGACACCCCATGCACTTTGGCCTATGAGCTCACCATTCCACAGAAACAGCCATCACTATGATGGTTGAATACATTTTCACTACATAGACATGTTTGTCTTCGTTGATCTTTAAAGGGCCAAGCTGTCCCGCTTTACCTTTTCCAAATCTGCTCTTAAATGGATGGGATCTTATCTTGCTGACATAAAGCAGTGGTGGTGGTCAGTGGGGTCAAATCCCCTTACCATGTATGCTACATTTATGATGTGGCGTATGGCATGGGTGGTGGGGGGTCAAATTATGTCCCCACCAATATCAACATCATTGTTACGCCCCTGCTACATATGATGAAAAATACATGTATGTTACATGTTCTCTGGTACATGTTCTGTTAGATGCTGACATTGACCTTTGAACCCTTAGGTGGAACAGATATTAGTGATTTTCATCAGTTCATACGTCATCCATAACAGAACATAGAACCTTCATTTTCCACAGATCCATTCTTCAGGTCGAACAGAACAAAATAATTCTAATCAATCTGAGGATCAGTTTATGTAGAATGAGTCACTATCGACAAAATACACACTTTGTCCTTTGATGTAACATGTAATTATAAATGTTCAGATCATATGTTCACCCCCACAGGTCTCTGTACGTCAACATGGTTGGTCTGTGGGTGACGGTCAGTCTGGCTGTGTTTTCTGGACTCACCATGTTCTCCATCTACAAGAACTGTGACCCTTTGACCAACAGTGACGTCACTACATCTGACCAGGTAACAGTGACACTGCAGAACGTCAGCTGTACGATGAAAGAACATCTGATTAAAGAACATCTGATGAAAGAACATTTAATTACAGAACACCAGCTGAATATAGAACACACATCACTGTTTTTGAACATGTTTTGAATTTTTATTAATTTTAGCCCTTTTTTTTAATAGTTTTTTCTCCTTTTGTGTTTCATATAAAGTGTCAAATTAACATTTTTAGCAGATTAATCACAGGGTTTCTTTGGATTAATTTTCTTTAATCATGATCAAAACACTTCATGTCCTTCATGTGTTTTTTTATACTCCACTTTCCCACAAAACATACAATAAGAAACACGAAAATTGAAAAAGATTTAAAAACAAAAAAACATATTTTGGTGCACATACAGGATTTAACTGTAAATATAGTTACATGTTTGTACCTTAACAGATGTTTTACTAACAGTGACTTTTAACACGACAACTTTCCTGATTAAAACAGAACAGAAGCAAGAGAAAAATAACCAGTATTTACCTCATTTATCTTAATTTCTCCTGTGTTTTAAATCACAAAATCACTTCAATTATCTTCACTCAAACCCATGACAATCGTCTTCTTCTGTGTCACCGTTGAACAACATCGGAACCTTCGTCACATCTGTCTGATGAAGATGATGATGATGAAGGGCAGAGGATTTGAAAAATAATTAACAGTTGTTCATTTGTCGTCCGTGTTCTATCTGCAAAAGAAAAAATAGCTATTCTTCTTCGCATTGATTGTTCTTACTAGTTTTGATTCTAATTCCAGTTAGAGCGCCCCTAGTGGTGGAAGAAAAATCCACAGAATAGTAAAAGCCTCATGGTTCTTATAGTCCAGAAAATACGGTACAAAACATGCAAAAATACACACAAAAAACCCAAAACCTATTCAAAAACTCTTCTAAAATACAGAAAAAACACAAAAAAATATAGAAAACATACACCAAAAATGTATATCTATGCAATTAACCTGTTTATTCAACTACAAAACTGTAAACAAAACAATAAAAAGAAAACATTTTCATTGAATTACAATTTTTATTCAGATTAATCATGAAGATGGGTTAATCTACGTTTGACAGAACTAATTTTTGACAGATTAATTACTAATTTACACTAATTTCTTAGTGTATTTTTGTGTATTTTGTGTGAAATTGTAATAGAAAAAAAACATACAGGACAGTTAACTGATATAAAGTGTTTAACATACTTTTCTTTTCACTGAAACATTTCCAGATTAAAATACAACATTAATGTAAAGCATACGTTAGTTGGGGATTCTGCTAGCATGAGGCTAATGCATCGCCTAGCTTACAACGAATACATTCAGTGCAGATATATTCACTTCTTTATTGCATCTGTTTGCTCATGAAAATGTAAACACAGTTAATATAAATGAAAAATGAATATTTTATCATAATTAATTGAAATTCATCCAAAACAACTGTGTGATTAATTTCACCCAAAAAAAGTATTATTTCACAGCACTAGTTTTAACAATAAATGACATGTTGTGTGTTTTTAACCAGTTACTTCCCTACCTGGTGATGGATATTCTGGCAGACTTTCCTGGAATCCCTGGTCTGTTTGTGGCTGCAGCTTACAGTGGGACTCTGAGGTGAGGCTGGAGATAAAGAAGGAAAACTCAGTTAGCTCACAATGATAAAAAGGAGAGATAAGGAAGGACACGGTGTTTGATGTTATCGATCCACTGTGATAGGCAACAGGGGCGCTTCGAGAGACTTTTCCCTAGGGTGGCAGAGGTGGGGCAATAAGACCAGAGAGGGGGGCAGTTTATGGATGAAATATAACTCACTAGGTAGGGCAGGTAAAAAGTACAGCATTTTCCACACTATAAGGTGCACTGTCATTGAATGGTTTATTTATGAGGGGGTTTTCATATATAAGGTGCATTAAGCGAAGGCAAAATTATGAGATAAAAAGTCCAAATTATGACATAAAAAGGCTAAATGGTGAGATAAAAAGCCAAAATTATGAAATAAAAAGGCAAACTGATGAGATAACAAGTCAGTCTCTAAGTACAAACAGAATAATTCAATATATAAGGCACACTGTGGTTTTTGGAGAAAATTAAAGTCTTTTAAACACACCTTATAGTCTGGCCTTGACCTTTGACCTTCATGCTCAAAATCTAATGGGTTCTTCCTTGATCCATTATCTATCATTCCTGAAAATTTCATCAAAGTCCAAACAAACAGGCTTGAGTTTAATACCTCCTTGGTGGAGGTATCTATATCTATATCTATCTATCTATATCTATCTATCTATCTATCTATCTATCTATCTATCTATATATATATATATATATATATATATATATATATATATATATATATATTGAGGCATTAAGGAGACTTCGTTGTCATCTCAACATAAAACATGAAGAAACGAAATTTAAAACCCGTGGTCCCAGTTCAAGCCCAGTAAAATACAAAGGACAAGAGCAACTTAATAAGTACTAGTACAAGAATAAATAAAATAAGATAAATAAGATAAGGTGCGTGCAGAATATTCGAGTAACGGAACTGTGCAAAATAGTAGGTAGAGACTGAAAAAAAAGTGGTTGGCAGTAAAGTGGCTAGAGCGTAGAGGGACAGCTGCATGTGTCCATGTGTCCCCAGAGCTTATGTGTCATGTCTATATATATTCTGCTTGGAATTTTGACTTTTTAATCATGTTTTCACAAACAGACAAACAAGTCAGACGAACAGAGAAACACAAACCAAATGAATACCTCCTTGGTGAAGGTGGAGTCAATTAGAGAAAAAAAAAAACAATCAGAACTGAAGAAAACTAAACTATAATGAAAAACCCAAAACTATTCTAACCTTGCTCGTGACAACAGATTAATTTTTTTCTTTTTGCTTAATTCCCACAGCAGCCCTTTGTATAATGTCTGTGTCCAGTGTAAACCTTCATGTTTGCATATATTCTGTAAATCTATCAGAGTAAAGTGCGTGTGTTTACTCAGACCGCCTTTGCATGTTTTCAGCACTGTGTCATCCAGCATTAACGCACTGGTTGCCGTGACGATGGAAGACTTCATCGTTCCTCTGTGGAAAAATCTGACAGTGAAGCAGGTTACGTGGCTGAACATGGGCCTGAGTGAGTTCTGTCCTCCATCCATCCATCCATCCATCCATCCATCCATCCATCCATCCATCCGTCTGTCCGTCCTCCATCCATCCATCCATCCATCCATCCGTCTGTCCATCCATCCATCCATCCATCCATCCATCCATCCATCCATCCATCCATCCATCCATCCATCCATCATCCCTCCACCCATCCATCCATCCATCCATCCATCCAACCATCCATCCATCCATTCGTCCATCCATCCGTCCACCCATCCATCCATTCATCCATCCATTCATCCATCCATTCATCCATCCATCCACCCACCCACCCATCCATCCATCCATCCATCCATCCATCCATCCATCCATCCAGTGGTGAACAGTGACATAAGTTCTTCCAGACAAACGTCATCTTATCATGTTAAGATACAGGAAACAGCACGACCTGGAAAAGCAGTAAAAACAACAACTGTCCAGATAAACACAGATAAACTTTACACTGTAAAAATATTAACATGAAATCAACAGGTTTTAAGAACATTTCCTACCTGACATGATGTTCTATCTTAAATGTTCTATGTTACATGTTCTATGTTCTAATATTCTATGTTACATGTTCTATGTTCTAATGTTCTATGTTACATGTTACATGTTCTAATGTTCTATTAAATGTTCTATGTTACATGTTACATGTTCTAATGTTCTGTTAAATGTTCTATGTTACATGTTACATGTTCTAATGTTCTGTTAAATGTTCTATGTTCTAATGTTCTATGTTACATGTTACATGTTCTAATGTTCTGTTAAATGTTCTATGTTCTAATGTTCTATGTTACATGTTACATGTTCTAATGTTCTGTTAAATGTTCTATGTTCTAATGTTCTATGTTAAATGTTACATGTTCTAATGTTCTGTTAAATGTTCTATGTTCTAATGTTCTGTTACATGTTACATGTTACATGTTCTAATGTTCTGTTGTATCTCCTTGTTCTATGTTAGATGTTCTATGTTGCATGTTCTATGTTGCATGTTCTATGTTACATGTTCTATGTTAGATGTTCTATGTTGCATGTTCTATGTTACATGTTCTATGTTAGATGTTCTATGTTGCATGTTCTATGTTACATGTTCTATGTTAGATGTTCTATGTTGCATGTTCTATGTTACATGTTCTATGTTCTATGTTAGATGTTCTATGTTAGATGTTCTATGTTGCATGTACTATGTTACATGTTCTATGTTCTATGTTAGATGTTCTATGTTGCATGTTCTATGTTACATGTTCTATGTTCTATGTTAGATGTTCTATGTTCTATGTTACATGTTCTATGTTCTATGTTAGATGTTCTATGTTGCATGTTCTATGTTGCATGTTCTATGTCACATGTTCTATGTTCTATGCTGATATTGACATTGAATCCTGTGAAGTATGTTGCAGTTTTAAATCTTTTTGCAGTTCACTCTCCAGTCATTTTTTACAGTGTACATGTAAAGGACATACTGTACCTGTGGTGTTTAATTACGCAATCATGAAGTTAAATCACAAATATTACAGATAGTTGAACCATCTGTATTAATTGTTCCAGACGTTCCTGAGGGCTAAAGTTAACCTAGTTTACATGACTTGCAGGTTCATTATGTAATAGTTACATCATCTACTGTAACTGTCAGGTAAAGGTCATAAATATTCAATAGTTTTAGGAGGTCAACAATACTTGTGGATTTAATTGAAACAATTCTACCCTTTTTTTATTGTGTATTTATAGATGCTAATTAGAAAACTGAAGCCTTAAGTATGTTTTAATGGTTTTAATGGTATGTATATATATATATATATATATATATATATATATATATATATATATATATATATATATATATATAGATAGATAGATAGATATATAGATATATATATATATAATATATATTAATTAATTAATTAATTAATTAATTAATTTTATTTTTTTTTGCTACTGTTTCTGGTCTTAATTATAATGATGCATGACTTTAAAGTGTTGTGTCAAACGTTGCAGGTGTGTTCTTTGGAGGCGTGTGCATTGGGATGGCTGGAGTTGCTTCAGTCATGGGAAGTGTTTTGCAGGTAACTTTATTTATGGCTCTATAGCTCCACCTTCAGTTCAACACCAGGAAGTGCACCCCTGCTAACAGCCTCTGTGTTAAACAGGCAGCTCTGTCCATATTTGGGATGATCAGCGGACCTCTGCTCGGCCTTTACCTGTTAGGGATGCTTTTCCGCACTTCCAATTCAACTGTGAGTTTTTAATATTGTTTTTCTTTCCTGTATTTTTGTTGGGAAAAAAATATAACACTTCCAATCATGAACTCCAACTGACCTTCTGTTTTATTTTCCAACCATAAGCATTAGGTCTGGTCAAAATGTAATATATAAAATTATATATATATATATATATATATATATATGTACATATACACACACACACACACACACACACACACACACATATATATATATATATATATATATATATATATATATATATATATATATATATATATATATATATATATGAGTCTTTATTGAAAGGATAAGCCCCCCATCTCATTTTAGAGGGGATCAGAACAATACAAACAGTATAACATTAAAAATACAAAACACAAAAGACAAGTTTAAAAACCACCTGAAAATGGTGCTAGCTGCAGACATTGTAAACTTTGCATTAGTGTCATCTACAGGATGGACGGTAGAACTGTATGACAAAAAAAGACCTCATAATGTATGATAGCTTACACACCCATTGCTAGGTTCAGACTAGTTTTGTGAGTGTTTCCCCAAGTTTCAACAGTCGGTCAAGTATGGAAGTAGGACAATAAAGTAAATATAAGGATGTCAAATTAAAAATGTGCTTTGTCTTCTATAAAATGCTTAAGCTTTGATCTGATCACAGATTTAGAACAAATATCAGATGGACACACTTGGTCAGATGTGTTTTTTTTTACAGTGTAATCTGTTTCAGATATGTTAAAGGAGTTGTTGGTCATTGCGTTGACAGGGAGGTCTTCTTGGAATGATCATCGGTCTGGTTCTGACTCTGTGGGTGGGGATCGGAGCCCAGCTTTACCCCCCCACAGCAGAAAAGACTAACCCCCTCCCACTCAGCACTGAAAACTGCACCACCAGCACCACAGGCCAGAACATGACCACTGTGTCCCCCTGGACCACCCCAGTGACCCTGACCACAGAACCCATGTGAGTTGAAACCATCACATGTCAGAAGGACAGATGTCAATTTATTTACAGTTTTAATCACAGTTTTTATGGATTCATTTATCATCCATTAATCATGATTAAATATACATTTTTCATCTATACACTGAAAAAAGTTAAACTGTCACGACCTTTCCCCCAGTGCTCACCTGATCCACCTGGCCCGCACCGTGCAGCTGCAAAGTCGTTGCTGATCTGCAATACTTAAGCAGTGAAGCTTGCAGTGGCCGGTGTGGGACCCTTCAGTTTGTCACCTCCATAACTGGGACACTCTGCCCATGTCCACCGTCACCATAACCTGGACATTTGTTTCACCACCACAGACTCAGGCTGATCTACCCCCAGGTTTTGTTTGGTCTTGTTTCTGTTTTATCTCTGTCTTTGTCTGCTCTTTGTTCTGTTTGTCATTAAATTATTTTCCCTTTAACACCGGTGCATGTGAGTCCTCTCTCCACTTCACCCATCATGACAGAATGGTCCCACACCTGCACCTGCCAGCGTCACTGCTTCAGTATTACAGATGAGCAACGACATGCAGGTGCACGGGGTGGGCCAGGTGAGCCCTGGGGGAAAGGTGACAAAAACAATGAATCGACTTAAAAATTCTTCTTCAATAGGTCACATATAAAAACCTGTAGTTGAGTGTATTAAATTAAAATAACCTTAACCCTATTTAATTTAATTTGCTTCACTCAACCAGATCTTTGTGTGACCTTAAAAAAGTCAAAATTGAAGAAGAATATTAAGTTGATTCAATGTTTAACCTTTTTCAGTGTATTAGTGTCAATTCAAAAGTTTAAAAATGTGACCAGATTCAAATGTGACAGAATCACAGACAGAGGAACTTTTCCACATCATTTTCATGTGTTCCACTGGCTGATTTTCTTTGGTTAATTCAAGATTTTTCTTTTTTTGCTTGAATTAAGTAATGCTTCGTTATAAGGTGTTTGCCAATCCAGCGTCCCCACATGGATAAAATTAATTGCTGGGCTAGAGCTTCCTTCCTATGATGATGTCATGATTTCAGCTGGAGGGCAGGACGTAACCATGGAGACTGTTGCTATGGAGGAAGCTATTGAATCAGTGTTTATTGTATGGATTTAGATACAGTTAGTTAGAAATGTATTGGACGTGACCCGTGTCTGATGAAAGTTAATGAGTTTTGGACAGAAGCCAAAGATTTTCCAACAATCTGTGTTGTGGATATTATTAACTAGCTGGTCCTGCAGACATCCTACTGCACCAGCAGCAGATGAAAGACTTTACATGTATATAAATATATGTACTTTATACTCTTTACATTTATATAAATATATGTACTTTATACTCTTTACATTTATATAAATATTTGTACTTTATACTCTTTATATTTATATAAATATTTGTACTTTATACTCTTTACATTTATATAAATATTTGTACTTTATACTCTTTACATTTATATAAATATGTGTACTTTATACTCTTTACATGTATATAAATATGTGTTCTTTATACTCATTACATGTATATAAATATATGTACTTTATACTCTTTACATGTATATAAATATATGTACTTTATACTCTTTACATTCACAGAATAGACTCATTCCTTTTTCAAACTAAACAGATGTGAAGTGGTTTCAGATGGAAAATCAGTGCAGAGAAATTGTGACTTTCTGTATCATAATTCTGACATCCCAACCGGACGGAATCATTGGTAACGAATCAAGCAAATGGACAACGGATTACGAGTGCAGTCTGCATATGCGGAAAGGTCTGCAAGAACCCAAGAGGTCTGAAGATCCACCAGACCAAGATGGCCTGCCTTGGGAAGGGAACAGTGGCGCAACGCGCAGGAAAAACAGTCAGCACAACAGCTTCTGTTGCGCCGGCTGCAGAACCTGGTGAGACGGAGGAGGAGCCAGGTCCGGAGTCACCCCACAGTACCCGGAACCTCCAAGCAACACAATTCCCCCCACCAAGAAGGATATCGGAACACCGTCAGGTGAGGTGGCCTGCCGCCAACAGCAAGGAATGGACCAAGCTAGACGATGACGTAGATGGAACCCTGGAAGCGATATCAAAGGGCGACATTGACCAGAAACTCCAAACTATGCGCTCCTTCATAATGAACATAGGAGCTGAGCGGTTTGGAGTGGAGAAAAAGCAGGGAGCAAGAAACCCAGCAAGACTAAATCGCCGGGAGGTTAAGATCAGCCAGCTGAGACAAGAACTAAAATCGTTGAGACGTCAGTTCAAGGCCGCCAGGGAAGAGGAGAGACTTGCTCTGTCGGAACTCACCACCATCGTAAGAAAGAAGCTCATCACGTTGAGGAGGGCCGAATGGCACAGAAGGAAGGGAAGAGAAAGGGCACGGAAGCGGAGTGCCTTCATTGGAAACCCCTTCACCTTCACCAAAAGGTTACTGGGCCAGAAGCGAAGTGGAAACCTTGCATGTCCTGCAGAAGAGATCGACCATCATCTCAAAGCTACCTTCAGTGACACCTTGAGAGACCAAGAGCTAGGCTCTTGTAAGGACCTAGTGTCTCCTCCAGAGCCCGATTTCCAATTCAACTGTGATGAGCCCACCCTGTCAGAGGTCAAGGAAGCGGTCAAAGCCGCAAGATCTTGTTCGGCTCCCGGCCCGAGTGGCGTACCTTACAAGGTCTACAAGCAGTGTCCACGGCTCCTCAAACGGCTCTGGAAAATCATGAAGGTGATCTGGCGAAGAGGGAAGGTCGCTGCCCAATGGAGATTCGCTGAGGGGGTGTGGATCCCAAAGGAAGAGAACTCTAGCAACCTTGAGCAGTTTCGCATAATCTCGCTGCTCAGTGTTGAGAGCAAAATTTTCTTTAAGATTGTGTCCCAACGATTAACAAAGTTCCTCCTAAAGAACACCTACTTAGACACCTCGGTCCAAAAGGGAGGAATCCCAGGAGTGCCAGGGTGCCTTGAGCATTTAGGAGTGGTGACACAGTTGATCCGGGAGGCAAGGGAAGGCAAAGGAGACCTAGCAACAGTTTGGCTTGACCTAACCAACGCCTATGGATCCATCCCGCATAGGCTCGTTGAGACAGCGTTAACAAGGTACCATATTCCTGGGAAAATCTGCAAACTCATCATGGACTACTACGACGATTTCAACGCAAGAGTCTCCACAAACCATAGTACATCCGGCTGGCACCGATTGGAGAAGGGAATAATCACCGGATGTACAATCTCGGTGTCACTCTTCTCCTTGGCCATGAACATGATTGTCAAGTCCGCGGAGGTCGAATGCAGAGGTCCAAAATCAAGATCGGGGACCCGACAGCCCCCCATAAGGGCCTTTATGGATGACTTGACGGTGATGACCACATCTGTGCCCGGTTGCAGGTGGCTCCTTCAGGGACTTGAGCGGCTCATCTCTTGGGCAAGGATGAGCTTCAAGCCAGCAAAATCCAGGTCTCTTGTGCTGAAGAAGGGTAGAGTGGCTGACCACTTCCACTTTACACTTGGAGGGACAAAGATTCCAACTGTGTCCGAAAAACCGGTCAAGAGCCTGGGCAAAATCTTCAATAGCTCTCTGAAGGATGCAGCAGCTTTGCAGGAAACCAAAAGCAACCTCTCAGCTTGGCTCACAGCTATTGACAAGTCAGGACTCCCAGGAAAGTTTAAGGCCTGGATGTACCAGCATGGTGTCCTGCCCAGAATACTCTGGCCCTTGTCAATCTATGAGACACCATTAACAACGGTAGAGGCCCTGGAAAAGACCACCAGCCGGTTTCTCAGGAGGTGGCTGGGGCTCCCTCGGTCCCTGAGCAGCATCGCCCTATATGGCCATTCCACCAAACTGCGCCTCCCCCTCAGTGGATTATCGGAGGAGTTCAAAGTCACCCGAGCCAGAGAGGTCATGTCTTACAAGGACTCCGCAGATGTGAAGGTGGCATCGGCAGGTATCACTGTCAAGACCGGGAGGAAATGGCAGGCTCAAGAAGCAGTGAGAAGAGCAGAGGTTCGATTGAGGCACAAGAGCTTGTTGGGCACTGTGGCAATAGGGAGGGCAGGCCTCGGCAGCTTTCCCACACCACGCTATGACCAGGCACATGGCAAGGAGAAGCGCCAGCTGGTTCAAGACGAGATCCGTGCAGAGGTGGAGGAGCAACGCTACTGCAGGATGATCAGCATGTCCAAGCAAGGGGCATGGACAAAGTGGGATCAAGTGGAACATCGCGATCTATCCTGGGCAGAGATATGGAGAGCTGAACCTGCACGCACCAAGTTCCTGATACAATCGGTGTATGACGTCCTCCCAAGCCCTGTCAATCTTCACACCTGGGGCCTGGCAGATACTCCAGAATGCAAGCTGTGCCAAAGGAGGGGCACCTTGGAGCACATACTGAGTGGTTGCCCAAAGGCTCTAGGGGAGGGGCGGTATCGCTGGCGCCACGACCAAGTTTTAAAATCCGTGGCAGATTCCATCTGCACGGCGTTACAGCACAGCAAGTCACAGGTCCCAGCGAAACAGCTAATCGCCTTCATCAAAGCAGGGCAGAAGGCAGGCCACCAGCCGAAAACCACAGGAGGGCTTCTCAGCACGGCTCGTGACTGGCAGCTGCTGGTGGACCTGGGAAGGCAACTCAAGTTTCCGGCGGAGATCGCGACCACCTTACTCCGACCAGACTTGGTGTTGTTTTCTAGGTCAACCAAGCAGGCGGTGCTAGTGGAACTAACTGTCCCCTGGGAGGACAGGATAGTGGAAGCCAACGAGCGTAAGAGAGCCAAATACTCAGAGCTCATCATGGAGTGTGAGAGCAACGGCTGGAAAGCCCGTTGCGAACCGATTGAAATCGGGTGTAGAGGGTTTGCAGGCCACTCTCTACAGCGAGTGTTCAAACTTCTGGGAGTTAAAGGACTGCAATTGAGGAGAGCCACCAAGAATATTCTCGAGGCTGCAGAAAAGGCTTCCCGGTGGCTGTGGATCCGTAGGGGAGATCCGTGGTGCGCTACTTGGACACAAGCTGGGGTCTGATCACCCCCAGTTGGGTCGCCCGGGTGAGGGTGTCTGATGATTAAAGACCCGAAACACCCTATGACCCCGGGTTCATCACTGATGACGTGTCCAAGTATCACCGTAAGGTGTATTTAAAAAATAAAAAAAAATATTGACTTTTATCTCATGATTGTGACTTTATTTCATAATTTCAGATCTTTTTCTCATAATTATGCATTTCTTATCTCATAATGATGTCTTTTTTTCCTTGTCCATACCTACAAAACTGACTTAACTGTGACTTGATAAAGCACATCGTTCTTAACCCTGGTCCTGGAGGCCCACTGTCCTGCAGGTTTTAGAGGTTTTAAATGACCTCATTGACACATTTATCAAATCTGACAATAGACTATGCTTCATATTAGATATCAGATCAAAAATGTAAAATACAGTTGCTATGCAATGTCACAGTGACATCATAAGTAATTGAATATTGAAATGGCTACCTTACATAAACTGAACCCAGGATTTTATACAAATATGTTTTGAGACCCTCTAAGGGACTCCTACTGATCCATATAATACAATCTTGAGTGAACATGGAAGTGATGTAACGAAAAATAATATCCTCTTTTTATTTAACATGGAAAATCCCATTTGAACAATGTTTTATCAATTTTCTCAGCAACCAAACATCGTAGAATGTCCCGTTTTTTTTTAAATAATATTGAGTTTCATCAAAGACTAGAAAAGCACTCTGAGCTCAAACCTCCACCAAGGCAGACCCCCCCCCCCCTCCGAATGAAGAGAGGTCCACCAAGAAGGTTATGTTTATGCCAGAGTTTGTTTATCTGTCTGTCTGTCTGTCTGTTAGTTAACAAGATAACTCAAAAAGTTATGGATGGATCTTGGTGAAAATGTTGGGGGTGTCACAGGGAACAAATGATTACATTTTGGTGATGATCCTCAAGAGATTCTGGATCACTTTGACATTTTACTTTGCCGTAAATGGAGAATACATTTCAAAGTGATCCACAATCCAGGATCTCTTCCGGATCATCACCAAAATGTAATCTTTTGTTCCTCGTGAAACCCCTAACACGTCATGAAATTTTCATCCAGATCCATCCATAACTCTTTGAGTTATCTTGCTGAAGAACAGACAGACAGACAAACTCTGGCATAAACATAACCACCTTGGCAGAGGTCTGCCGTCTGTGACTGCTTTGTATTGGGTTTGTTTTTGCAGTGTCAGACCGGCCCTGGCTAACTCCTGGTACTCTCTGTCCTACCTCTACTTCTGTCTGCTGGGGACAGTCAGCACCATGGTCTCAGGTCTGCTCATTAGCGCCATCACAGGTCAGATGTGTTTCCTTAAACTCAAAGTTTCCACTTTAATACTGAACCTACTGTGAGAACAAACAGAATGGAATGGCGTACCTGTTGTATCTGCTATTTCAGGTGGATGCAGGCAACAAAAGCTGAACTCAGACCTGTTTGTGAGAAGGAGTGACCTGGTCTGTTTCAGAAGTAGATCTGAGGTAAGAACTGGCAAAAAAATAAAGTAAAAATGAATGCACTGTAAAAGTAGACCTCTAACCTTAAGTGTATTAGTGTCATTTCTATAGTTTAAACATGTGATCAGATAGAATCACCCCCAGAGGAACTTTTCAGTTGGATAGAAGAACTGATCTATATGACGTGTTTCCACTGTCGGAACTTCTGGGCCATTTTACAGGAACTTCACAGTATGTGAACATTTCCACAGACCGGGCCATTCTGTAGGGCCGTCGTTCAGAACTTTTACAGGAACTAATGGAGTTCCTGCTCGGGGGTGTGAGATTTTTCTTCCTCAGATGACGACGGATTGATTGACATATACCATCCTGACTGACTTCCAAAACTGAACATTCTTCTGTCCCGCTTCTACTTCTGTCTTTCCTTGCTGCTGCCAGTGTTGGCACCACAGTATGATGAATAAAAATATCATTGATAAATTCACTAGCTAAATCCTCTGTATTACTTTAGCTAGCTAGCTAATCTGATGTTAGGCTCTAGAGTCTATTGAGTTGGGCGACAAATGAAATTAGTTCGGGGTGTGGTATATGTCAATAAATCTGAAGTCATCCTAGGAAAAGAATCTTGCCTCAGTGGTAGGTACTGGAGATGATCCGATATAGTCACTGGGCAGAAGTCGCACAGATACGTTGTCCAAAATTACATCATCAGATTGTGACAAACAACTCAAGAGTAGTTGCTGGAGGAAGTTTACCACACGACGAAGCAGGATTTCTAGCTTTTCGAGCTGTTTCATTCATCTCTGTGGAATTCTTCTTCCACAGTAACTCTTCTTTTTCAGTCTCTGATACATTACTGTATAAAACAGCACAAACACAACAAACATCCCAACTATACTGTGTCCACATTAGGGATGTTAACAAACGACCGTTTGACAGACGGTAGACCACCACGTTGTCCGGTCATAATTTTCTGCGGTCAGTTAAAAAACAAACAAAAAAACCCATCCTGTATCAGTCTTTCCACTGCACAAACTCTTTTGCATCATAGTTTGGTTATAAAGAGGAAGCTGTGTCACCTTTCTTTACACAGGTGTCAAACATGCAGCCAAGGGGCCAAAATCCGGCCCACCAAAAGGTCCAGTCTGGCCCTATATATATATATATATATATATATATATATATATATATATATATATATATATATATATATATATACACACATATATATATACGTATATATATATATATATATATATATATATATATATATATACACATATATATATATACACATATATATATATATATATATATATATATATATATATATATCTCAACAGAAACATTCCTCATTACTTACTGGTTGATGAAAGAAGAGCTGTTTACACTTGGCCCTAGAACTGAGGTGCGCTTCATTTCGTTATGCTGGTGTACGGCCAGGGCGGGTAAACAGTTTAAACCATAGATATTGTAACGACCCCACAATGTTATTGATGTTTGTTTGGTGTCATTGTGACTGACAGTAACTGTTTATCCTGAAATAAAAAGTAGGTGAGACCAACTGTGTGTCTGTTTCCTGGATCCAGTGGAACGATATGACATATAACTTCAGGAAAAAGTGGGGGGTATGAAATCATCTGCTTGTAGAAGTGGGGGTGTCACAACAACCCCATCCCCCACACGTGCGACGCCTGTGGCTAAAGGAGTTTGTGCAGTACTGTCGCAGGCTGGTGGACATTGTAAAGTTTTTTTTATACCATATTTAGCAAAAGAATTTACTGGAACATCGAAGGTTTTCTCTGTGTGACAGTTTAAAATGAGCTTTTAACATAACATCGCTTGACCTCGCAGTGTGACTCATGTTTAAAAAGTGACTGAAGCCCCGCAGTGCATGAGTGTGTGTGTGTGTGTGTGTGTGTGTGTGTGTGAGAGAGCAGACAAAGCAAGTGTTTTGTTTCTTCGGTACCAACTTCAACCAGTTAATGAGGCTCAGTGATCAGCCAAGAGTTTTTAAATAAATTTCGCCATCCCTAGTCCATGTCTAGTCTTGTTGTAATTTCCTCCTGTGCTTCTACTTCCGGTCCATGGGTGCTTAGGTCGCAAAAAATGTGAATGGGAGTGAATGGAGTGAGTTAAGTTAAATTCTGATTCAGTTTGACCAGTGCTCTGAAATTCACACATGATAGTGTTTAATAATAAATGTGTCACAGTCAGAGCAGCTGTTTATGATGACATTTAATGTGGGCTTAGTAAGAGACTACAGTGAGTGGAGGATGTGACATCACACTCCACTCAGCTGTGGAGTCTGTGGTGACGTCACATGTTCTCCAGGCGTGTAGTTTAAATTATTAACAGGTTTTACTCACAGATGAATCAGTCGTTCATTAACAGAAGCAGCTGCAACACATCAATAATTATCATTTATTATGAGGAACAACATGTGGGTGATTCAGGTCACATGACAAACCAGATACCATTTAACATTTTATTTACCATTGAATACCATTCATTCATTTTCCGATCTCAGGCCCCATGAGCGGAGACTTAAGCTGCCCATAGCAACTGATGTGATATAATGACATTATGGAAAGGTTCTTATCGGGCCATTTCTGTATATAGACACCTGAGAGACGCCTGAGAGGACCAGACTAACTCATGGCCTGGTCAAAAGTAGTTCCCCCCAAAATGTCCCGCTTATAGACAAGTACTGTCCTACAAAGCAAAAAGACCATGAAAATGAGTTATTGTGGGTTTTTTTTTTTTTTTAACAAAATTCAAATCTTTCTTTGTTATGTAAAACATCTCATCTTAAACGTCTCATTTTGGAGAAAATTGGTTAGTGTTTGTACAGTAACTGTTAAAGTACTAGTAAAAGAAAATAAAAAGGCAGTAAAGACCATTACTGTGTTCTTACCAATGTCCATTAGGACCCTGCCCCAATCGTTTACAGTCAGTCACTGTATTAGACTGAAACACATGATGGAATTATGTCAAACTATCAACATGTTCATTTTAGTTTCATCTTATGAAAATCAACTGAAACAACTATTTAGCAGATGAAGTTGTTTTTCAGTGCATCCAGGTTAATACTGCTGTATATGTACTGTACTGCTGTATATGTACTGTACTACTGTATATGTACTGAACTGCTGCATATGTACTGTACTACTGTATATATACTGTACTACTGCATATGTACTGTACTGCTGCATATGTACTGTACTGCTGTATATGTACTGTACTGCTGCATATGTACTGTACTACTGTATATGTACTGTACTACTGTATATGTACTGTACTACTGTATATATACTGTACTACTGCATATGTAGTGTACCGCTGCATATGTACTATACTGCTGCATATGTACTGTACTGCTGCATATGTACTGTACTGCTGTATATGTACTGTACTGCTGCATATGTACTGTACTACTGCATATGTAGTGTACCGCTGCATATGTACTATACTGCTGCATATGTACTGTACTGCTGCATATGTACTGTACTGCTGTATATGTACTGTACTGCTGCATATGTACTGTACTACTGCATATGTACTGTACTACTGCATATGTACTGTACTGCTGCATATGTACTGTACTGCTGTATGTACTGTACTGCTGCATATGTACTGTACTGCTGCATATGTACTGTACTGCTGTATATATACTGTACTGCTGTATGTACTGTACTGCTGCATATGTACTGTACCGCTGCATATGTACTGTACTGCTGTATGTACTGTACTGCTGCATATGTACTGTACTACTGCATATGTACTGTACTGCTGTATATGTACTGTACTGCTATATATCTACTGTACCGCTGCATATGTACTGTACTGCTGTATGTACTGTACTGCTGCATATGTACTGTACTGCTGCATATGTACTGTACTGCTGTATATATACTGTACTGCTGTATGTACTGTACTGCTGCATATGTACTGTACCGCTGTATATGTACTGTACTACTGTATATATACTGTACTACTGTATATATACTGTACTGCTGCATATGTACTGTACTGCTGCATATGTACTGTACTACTGTATATGTACTGTACTACTGTATATGTACTGTACTGCTGTATATGTACTGTACTGCTGTATATGTACTTGTTACGACCACACAGGAAGCAACATATTTAAGGACACATGGACACAAAGTTGGAAGTTGAGAATCTTATGTTTATTTAATTTAAAAAAAAGTACTATAAGCAGACCAGTGGACTAGGTGGACAGCAGGGAATGACTGGTCATGCCAAGAAAACAGAAAGTCAAATTTAACTAGACCTGGGAGACCAGCAAAAACAAACAAAAGGCTGGGCCAACTGGGCCAACTGCTATGCAGCCGTAGAAGCCAGTGTCCCAGCCAAACTAAGAAAAAATACAGAAAAACATACCTGAACAACAAAAACTTAAAGGCAAAAACAGGACCGCCGGATCCCCCAGAACACACAAAAAAAGAACTCAAAAAGGACCAAACCAAAGAAAAAGGAACCAACTCCTCATGGCAGCCAGCATGCTGGTAGTTTGGCACACCTGGACCCAATTGTAGCCAGCTTGTCTTGGAGGAGGACCTGAGGAGAGAGAGAGCAACACCCAAAAAAAACACACACACCTGCACAGGTGCTTCTCAGCTCCTTTTAAAGGCAGCCACCGGAAGTGCTCCAAGCACTAAACAATTAAAACAGGAAACTAAAAGGTTTACTGAAAAAAAACTATAATCCAAAACACAAAATAATGGGGAAAATGTATTTAAATATATTAAATCTAAAGGGGGAAAAAAAAGAATGTGCCAGGGCACATAACACCCCCACCCAAAGACACTGAATGGGGCAGCTGATATTAACTCGCCCTTTCAGTGAAACTAAAGTCGTGACAGGGCATCCGCCACAACATTGTCTTTCCCACGAATATGTTGGATCTGAAGGGAATATTCCTGCAATCTAAGTGACCAGGACATGAGTCGACGATTTTTATTTCTCATGCGATCCAAGAAAACCAGGGGATTGTGGTCTGTATAAACAATCACTGGACCACAGGAACCCCCAACATAAACTTCAAAGTGTTCCAGGGACAACACTAAAGCCAATGCCTCCTTCTCAATTGTAGAGTACCATTTCTGATATTTGTTCAACTTTTTAGAAAAGTACGCAACAGGATGCTCTACACCATCTACACCATCTTGCAGAAGAACTGCCCCGACCCCTAAGTCACAGGCATCAACTGCTAACTTAAAAGGACAATCAAAACGAGGAGCACTCAAGACTGGCGCTTTGACCAAGATTTCCTTTGTCTGGTCAAATGCAAACTGACACAAAGCATTCCACTGAAACTCCACCTTTGGACTGAGAAGATCAGTCAAAGGAGCAGCTACAGTGGAGAAGTTTCTACAAAACCCGCGATAGTAACCCACCATAGCTAGATAGCGACGGAGCTCTGTACGCGTTTTGGGTGCCGGGACCAACAGAATGGCTTCTATTTTTGCCTGCACTGGACGAACCTGGCCTCCACCCACCTGTTTTCCTAGATAGGTTACTGTTGCTTGGCCAAATTCACACTTTGCAAGATTCACTGTCAGATTTGCTTCAGTCAACCTCTCAAACACAATCCCCAAGTGTTCCAAGTGTTCAGTCCATGATCTAGAACAAATCACAATGTCATCTAGGTACGCCTGACAAAATGACAGGCCAGACAAGACTGAGTTCATGAGCCGCTGAAATGTGGCTGGAGCGTTACACATTCCAAATGCCATTACGTTATACTGCAGGAAGTCATCTGGGGTGACAAAAGCAGAGATCTCAGAGGCACGTTCTGTGAGTTTTATTTGATAATAGCCTTTTAAGAGATCTAGCTTGGTAACAAACTGTGACGCACCAACATGGTCAACACAGTCTTCCATGCGTGGCAGTGGATAGCAGTCTGGCCTAGTCACCGCATTGACCTTTCTAAAATCCGTGCAGAAACGGTCTTCACCATTCGACTTGATGGTGAGTAGGCACGGTGAACTCCATGGACTACTGCTCCTTTCAGCAATGCCATTTTCCACCATGTAATTCACTTGCGATTTAAGTCTGGCTCTCTTGTCTGGATTCACCCGATAAGGATGCTGCTTTATCGGCTTCGCGTCACCAACATCAATGTCATGAGTGAGCACATGAGTTTGAGAGGGGACATCAGCAAACAGTGACCTTTATGACTGAATCAAATTAATGACATCAGTTTTCTGGGAAAAATCAAGGTGGTTAAATAAAGAAGGCAAGCTTTGCAAGAGCACAGAGTTATTTAACTTTCCCATAGTCAAAGGTACAGAACCAAAGTCATTCTCCCTCTCAACACTAGACAGCTCCTCAGGTTTTACAGTATTGGGTAGCTCATCAGATGTTATAGCTGCTGCTAGACTAACCCCTGGTGATGATTCAAGCTTGTCAGCATCTGTAATTTTTGAATTCCGCTCAATATAAGGCTTCAGCATATTAATGTGACACAAACGAGATTTCTTCCTCCGATCTGGAGTAGAAATAAAATAATCACGCTCACCAACCTTTCTCAGAACAACATAGGGCCCACTATATCGCGCCTGCAAACTTGACCCCAAGATTGGCAGTAACACCAAAACTTTATCCCCAGGATCAAATGAACGACTTTTGGCCCTCCTGTCATAAAAAGACTTCATCTTTGTTTGAGCTACCTCCAAGTTCTGTTGTGCAATTTCACATGCCCTGTGCAATTTATACCTGAATGCACTGACATAATCCAGAAGGTTTTGCTCCGGTTCTCCACACAACCATTTCTCACTAAGGACCTTTAAAGGACCCCTGACCGTATGAGCAAACACCAAATCCGCAGGACTAAACCCCAAGGATTCTTGCACCACCTCACGAACAGCAAAAAGTTGCAGATGCACACCCTCATCCCAATCTCTGTCAAACTCGAGACAGTAAGTGCGAAGCATAGTTTTCAAAGTTTGGTGGAAACGCTCTAGGCAACCCTGGCTCTGCGGATGAAATGCCGAAGAATGGCAATGTTCTATACCAAGTTGTTTTAAAACCTGTGAGAACACTCTTGACATGAAATTAGAGCCTTGGTCAGTCCGCACAATCCGAGGTAAACCAAACAGAGAAAAAAACTTGGTCAAAGCTTTCACAACCACAGGCGTTGTTATTTTACGCACTGGAAACACCTCTGGGAAACGAGTGGATGCGCACATAACCGTAATCAGAAACTTATTTCCTGACTTTGTACGCGGTAATGGCCCCACACAATCAACCACTACAGATTCAAATGGTTCAGAAACAGCGGGAATGGGATATAAAGGTGCAGGTGGAATCGTTTGGTTGGGTTTTCCTGCTACCTGGCACCAATGACATGAATTACAATACCGCACCACGTCAGCTTTTAAACCTGGCCAAAAAAAATGACGCAGTATACGATCATAAGTTTTCCGTATTCCGAGATGTCCTGCTAATGGATTGTCGTGAGCCAATTTTAGTATCTCCTCCCGGTATGGAGTGGGCATCACAATCTGTGACACACTAAAACCCTCCTCCGCAGGGGACACATTTACAGGCATCCATTTTCTCATTAATATCCCATCACGCAAAAAATATCCTGTAGACAAAGTGTCACATTCACCTTCTGCCACAGCTTCAGTGAACATATTTGTCAATGTTTTATCCGCTTTCTGATCCACAATCAACTGTTCTCTGGACATAGGTTTTAATTTGTCGTCAACTCCAAGCACTCCACCTATACTTGGTTCAACCTTTTTGTCCCAATCAGTTAACTCAGTTCTGCACACAAAACTGTCACTTAAATCAATATCTCCCTCCTCTTTCTGACATTTAACAGACGCACGAGTAACTGCACATGATGTAAAGACTTCTGGAAATTTACACTCCAGCTCATCTGGTCCCACACTTGAAATAGGCACAGCAGTGACCTCTGGAGTGACCAAAACGCGCCCACCTGCTAGATCATTACCCATTATCAATGAAACATTATCTATTGGAAAACAGGGTCTAACTCCCAAAACAGCGTCCCCAGACCATAAATCTGACTCAACATGCACCTTGTGCAATGGTACGCCAACTTCCTGCATGTTAAACCCACGAACTGATCGTTCCGACCCAACATTTGTTTCCATGTTCAATGGCAAAATTCCCTCTAGAATAAATGACTGTGAAGCAGCTGTATCACGCAAAATCTTAACTGGAACTTTAACGTTTCCAATGGACACAAATCCATCCATAATAAAAGGTGCAAAATCACCATAGTCACAAACTTCAATGGTTTTCAATGAACGGTTACTCATTTTGTCAATAAACGCCACTGTTTTGACATTTTTGTCTTTCAGTTTTATACAGTTCGCAACAATATGGCCTTTCTTTCCACAATAGAAACACATTCTATCGTCACCTTTACTCTTATTTTTAATTACCCCCATGCTAGACTGACCATTAACAGTCCCATTTTGATCCTGCACTCGCTGACTTTCCACCCATGTTTGAGAATCATGCCGTTCTGATTTATTAAAAAATGGACGTTCAACCCAAATTGCTTTGTGGGTTAATACATACTCATCAGCCAACACTGCCGCTTTTGAAAGTGTGGCAACGTTAGACTCATTGACATGTGTAGATATTTTCTCTGGAATATTGTTTTTAAAGTCTTCCATTAGCATTAACTCCCTAAGCTGGTCAAAGTCAGTCACATTTTGAGAAGCACACCATTTATCAAAACTTGTTTCTTTCTCCCGAGCAAATTCAGTATATGTTTGATTAAATGATTTTTTTACTTTTCTAAACTGTTGTCGATAATATTCAGGAACTTTTTCATAAGCTCTCAAAACTGCCGCTTTTACTTTATCATAATCAACACTGTCTTCTGTGGACAATGTTGCATATGCAGTTTGGGCTTTCCCAGTTAATGTACATTGAAGAAGTATTGGCCAAGCTTCTGGAGGCCATTTTAATGAACCAGCAGTCCTCTCAAACACAGTGAAAAATTTATCAACATCTTTCTCATTAAATTGTGGAACAAGGCGAATACACTTACTCGCATCAAATGCTTCGTGCTGATCTCGCTTTTGACGTTGGATGGCCAGATCTAACTCACGCAAACGGATTTGTCCTTCCATCTCCACACGCTTGATTTCTAACTCCAACTCCTTCACCCGGACTGCTTCACTTTCAACAGAGTCCAGAGTAGCAGGAAAAATACCACGTTCCACAAGCACAGAGATTATTTCACTTTTTATCACAGCCTTCTTTGAGTGTTTTGCAACAGAAATATCCATACTTTGAGCCAATGATACCAAATCAGCTTTCGAGCACTTGTGAATCACATCCAACACAGGGTTTTCTACAAATTCTGCTACATTTAATACAAATGCCATGATGCCTATTAAACCCAAAATGCTAGATAAGACTCAAGCCTTCAAAAAAAAGATCCACAAGACTACAACCCGCTCTCATAACCTTCCCCAATAAATAGGAAAACTCCAAAAAAACTCAATTTCCATCCCTATGCATGGTCCTACAGTTTGCTTTAAACCACTTAATTTTTCTCTACACACACAAAAAAAAGGTTTTACTAAAACAATTTCAAATGTGAGAGTGAAATTTGAGGATATATTCCACCAAAAAAAAGGAATTTACACCTTTAAACTGACAAAATCCAAAAAAATACTGAGGGTATGAAGAGTTTTAGTTGTTTGTACGAGCCCCCAAAAATATGTTACGACCACACAGGAAGCAACATATTTAAGGACACATGGACACAAAGTTGGAAGTTGAGAATCTTATGTTTATTTAATTTAAAAAAAAGTACTATAAGCAGACCAGTGGACTAGGTGGACAGCAGGGAATGACTGGTCATGCCAAGAAAACAGAAAATCAAATTTAACTAGACCTGGGAGACCAGCAAAAACAAACAAAAGGCTGGGACAACTGGGCCAACTGCTATGCAGCCGTAGAAGCCAGTGTCCCAGCCAAACTAAGAAAAAATACAGAAAAACATACCTGAACAACAAAAACTTAAAGGCGAAAACAGGACCGCCGGATCCCCCAGAACACACAAAAAAAGAACTCAAAAAGGACCAAACCAAAGAAAAAGGAACCAACTCCTCATGGCAGCCAGCATGCTGGTAGTTTGGCACACCTGGACCCAATTGTAGCCAGCTTGTCTTGGAGGAGGACCTGAGGAGAGAGAGAGCAACACCCAAAAAAAACACACACACCTGCACAGGTGCTTCTCAGCTCCTTTTAAAGGCAGCCACCGGAAGTGCTCCAAGCACTAAACAATTAAAACAGGAAACTAAAAGGTTTACTGAAAAAAAACTATAATCCAAAACACAAAATAATGGGGAAAATGTATTTAAAGATATTAAATCTAAAGGGGGAAAAAAAAGAATGTGCCAGGGCACATAACAGTACTGTACTACTGTATATGTACTGTACTGCTGTATATGTACTGTACTACTGTATATGTACTGTACTACTGTATATGTACTGTAATTTATGGTGAATGTAGGTCAAAGGTCACAGTTACCAAAATATGTTTTTGCAATGATAAGAGATAGGACAAATCAAATAAAACATTTGCGAGGGGTGGGGTTTGTTTTTCCTGGAATGACTTGTTCTGTCTGATTTTAAATCTGATCAAATGTTTGGACGAATAATGAGACAAATACAGTTAATGTCCGAGTTAGAGTTTTTTAGTGAAGATGGTTTTGTTTGGCAGATGTTTGAGCAGATAAAATGATGCACTATTTATTAAATTCAGGAGGTTTTCCTAATATTTAACTGACTGTTCTTCATCCCCTACAGAGGTCAGAAACTAAAGAAAAGATGTCATCAGATGTTCCTATGGGACTGGACAACACAGGGTTTACACACTGTCCATCTGATCTTATTACTGAAGACGATGAAACAGCCACTAAACTCTAACAACTGGATCAACAGATTATCCCCATTTACAAGTTTTGTGATAATGTGATTATTTTAATATATAGTGGTACCTCTACTCATGAAATTAATTTGTTCCAGAAGTGTTTTCATAACGTGAATTTTTCAGAAATAGTTGCATTTTACATGTAAAAGGCTTAATTCGTTAAAAATTCAAAAAATTCACAGATGTTGTATAAATATGTGTTGTTATAAAATGTATATTTAGATTTTAGTGGGTCCAGGCTAATGTGGGTGTCTGGGACAGAAGAGTTGATCCAGGTCTGGGTCAGAATGAGGATGCATCAGTCTGGTGGATCATGTTTGTGTTTAAATCTTCAGGTAGTCCACTTTGTTTTCCACTGAGCGAACGTTGGTGAGCAGGACTGATGGAAGGACGGTCTGAACGGGTTAGCTCTTAGCTTAGCTGTAAATCCACCGCCACAGACGCACTTCGACTTCCTCTGGCTCAGCCTCCCATGTCTCTGGAGGTGGAGCCTCTGTGGGGGGAGACTTGGCTGTAGGACGCTGGATCTGAGTGGCGTAGCAGACCCAGGTTCTGTAGAACGGTCCACGTCTCCGGGCTTGAGGAGTCCAAGTTTGGACCAAATGTGGTTAAGCTGATGATAGTGTGTGGGTCATATACTCTTCTGCACCGTTGGGCTCAACTGTTGATGCTAACAGCGCTGGTCTAGGTGGAGAAATGAGCGTTAAAGTGTGTGTGTTACCATGGAGACACAGCAGCTGCAGACAAACAGGGCGACACCATGGACCTGTTTACTGTCATTTTATAATACGTACTGTAATAACGTTTAAATGAACACACTGGGAAAAACTGAGGAAACAACAGGAACTCTGGGATGAATGAGGGTCAAAGGTCACCAAAAGCATCATGGGTAGCTCCCTCAGAGCCAATGGGATGATACGTACAGTACATATGTGACGTATTTACATACATTATGTAGTTACTATAGTACTGTACATACAGTACTGTAGTTATGTCTGAGGCTTAACCTTCTTTTCATGAATAGAATTTTCTTTTGTATTCAGAGACGAAAAATTGAGGTAAAGGTTTTTCGTGACTTGGATCATTCGTTAACTTGGTCTGTGGTCAGTAGAGGTACCACTGTATTATCATTATTTTGTTATATATATATATATATAAAATGGGCAAAACATGTAATACACCATATGTCTGTATAAAACTGATAATATTGTAATATTTTTCATCCACGTAAAATAAATTTCATTTACTAAGAAAAATGTTCCTTAATTAGTTTGGTTTCAGTTGGCTGGATTTTCTTCTTTTCCATATATATATATATATATATATATATATATATATATATATATATATATATATATATATATATATATATATATATATATATATATATATATATATATATATATATATAATTAATAAACATATGGAAACAATGTGATTATGTTCAGTGGTAGGGATGTTGAACTAGGGGGTAGGAGTAAATAAGCATTGTGCTTCATCCTATTTTTTTTCTTTTGCAGTGTGATCATTATTACCTGTTTTTATTTTGTTTTTTTGTCTTTTAAATTGAGTTCAAATAAAGATTATCAATCAATCAATCACCTGTAAACCTACAACTTTAGACAGAGACATCACTAGGTTTGAGAAACAGGGGTGGCTTAGCCCCCTGAGGAGAATGTAAGACCATGACACCTTCACACACCTTCAGCTGTGTCACCAGCTAAATTGTCCTAAAATACAAATACAAACAATGGTAGGTTCCATATATTCCTGTGCAAAATGAAGAGGACAAGTGCTTCATAACTCCTCATCATGTAAACATTATACAGAAGACTCTGTTCTCTAACCACCACACTACACTGACCAACATCTTCATAAACCATCAGGACGGTTAACCCTCCTACCACTCTTTCACCTTTCCCATCCCCCTCCACCTGCCAGAAAACTAGAACTGCCATATTTCCCCTAAAGTACTCTGAGTATTCCAGCATAAAAAGAAGTAATTATATGGCTGTTTAATGAAATTATGTTTTAACAAATGAAGTTCATATTTAGTTGTGCTCTGTTTGTAGCATCGGCCAATGTCCACATCAGAGTGTCCTCAGGTAGAGTTGGTCAGAATAAGGAAAAGACACGAAGAGGGAAAATCCTTGAGTTTGGGATGCACTCCACATGGGTGTTCACCCTACCGAGGGTGGTATGAGAGGGACCAACACTGTCCTTCTCATACCACTGTAGCCACACCATGTCTCTGGAGACAACCTTCCTCTCAGGGATGTATGAATGGAATGTTTACATATCAGTATCAGTGAGACATTACAGTATCATTGAGACACAGACACACAGACCGAAGGTAAAATTCCCTTCACAATCCCCCCTTTTTATGAATTAAACACTCTGATTAATGAAATATCATGAGTTAGTAATCTACATGAGTAAATACTGTGTGTTAGTCTACAATGTGAGCAAAAACACAACCCAAGAACCACCTCAGAACTGAAGTAGTTCCAAGTCCTGATCCAACCCCTCACAATCTGAATGCATTTCTTGGTGACGACCATCAAAGGAAGAGGGGGTGGGGGGAGGAAATGGGGAAGAATGGTTAAACATAACCAATGTCCCAAATAACCTCGACTGAGGGAATGACAAAGTGGTATAATGCAACATGAAATCATACCCACCAAAAATAAGACTCCGAGAGCAATACTAGCAATTCTAAATAGCCAGCCTTTCAGGCCAGTAGAAAAACCCGAAAGCCAGTCTGAAATACCCCAAATGTAATTTACATAAACATTATTATCCTCATGCAAAAGCAGTTTCAGATGCTGCAACTGCTGGTGAACATCAGACATGTTTGTAAAGGTGTCAGGCACGTATGTACTGCAAGTATCGCGGATCAAATGACACACGCCCCCTTTTTCTGCCAATAGGAGGTCTTAGGCCGCCCTGTTTTGCAGGACAACCATACGAATTGCCTTAATTTCGTAGGACAGGTCTCCAAAACCAGTGTCCACTGCAGCAGTAAGGTTCTCTAATCGGTCAATTTGGAGAGCGCGGGGAGCAGATAAGATAAATAACAGGTGACCGCCCACCGTGATGGCAGATATGATCTCCTGCCACATGTCCACACCATATCAGTAGGACAACCATAACCTAAATCGGAAGGTATAATGGCCACAGTAGAATTGAATGTGATAGTAGTGTTAGAAGTAGCATCATAACGTTGTAAAGGTGAAGTAGTGCCCAATAGTGCAGTGATGTTAAACAGGACTATAAACGGATCAGGTCGTGATGATCCATTCGGTTCTCACAATTAGCTAACCCACAAGACACCTTAATGACAATTTTACACCCCTACGTATGACCTAGATGATACCATGTGTGTTTTAGTTACAGGTGAGTGAAAACACAACTGTGGAACATACAAAGGATTTGAAGCATTTCTCAAATGGAAGACAACATTCTTTTGCACAACAGATGAGTTTGTATATTTGGAAAAGTTCTTGGGGTCTCTGAAGACCATAGTTGGCTTCCATTTCAGCCATGGGTAGATCAAAGTAGCATCTGAGTCACCCGCGCAATGTCCCCTTCATCAGCATGAACAGAGTGTGATTGATTTGTGATTCTTCGCATTAAATCACATGTCTTTCTCCACTACACATTGTTTGTGTGATCGTGATGATCAATCATGTGGAGATCACGTAGGTAGAGAGTGTCTCATCCATTGACACTGCTCACCTGGGTGTGTAAAGGGAACAGTTCCCTTCACCTGCAGATACCACAGCAGGAAAAAGGGAGAGGATGGCCGTCAGGGCGTACCCTCCTCCCTTAATGGCCGTCGTGCTGACCATTGGTAAATCAGTGTAAATGAGGGGCCAAGGGGTCTTCAGTCACTCGCCAGTGACCAGGCAAAGGATAGAATATATGTGACTTCACTGGATCACCTTATGACCATTAGGTTTCAGCCAGCGAAGTCATGTGGGTGTGAGTGCATGCAGTGCAAAGGGCTGGTCGCCGTCCTCCGGGTGTCTGCAACATCGGATGGTGACTTGGCACGTCACTCCTCCTCCGTCCTCTATGTCCCCTCATCCGGTCCGCATCGCGTTTCCCTCTGCGCTTCCCTCCCTCGTTGTCTGGGTTGTATCCCCCCGCGCTTCCCCCCTGCCCAGCAGCTGGTGGTCCTCCCAGGAACCTCTGGTGATGGGACACTGGATCTGGTAGGATCTGGTAGGCCGTTCAGCCACTCTGACCATGGAGTGTGTCGTCACGGGCACCCGGAAGAGCCCGCCGCTACTTCCAATGCTGTCCATCGGTAGTGCTGCACCAGGACTCCCCAGACTGAAGAGAACACCATAACTACCTGTTGAGATATTTAAGGTTGGGAGAAAACACAGCACAACATGGGAGCACATCACACCCCACATGAGGAGGTGTGGACAGATCTGTCATCTGTCTGTGATTACGCATGCGCATGTACATCACTTAAGTCATGGAAAGAAAATCCTTCGTTTTCATGAACATCATTAATGACACAAACATGTATTACAGTTACCAACATGATCTGTAAGTGTGCTTTCTCTTTGCACCGACAGTCCCTCAGGTTGACCTGAAAAGGAGAGGAAGAAAAACATATATATTTGGAGACAAGTGAGTTCAGAAGGGGGGGTGTCTCTCACCATCCAGTATCCGCTAAGACTTGGAAACCTGTAGGAAAGGTCATCACTGAAGTGTTAGATTAGAACTAATTCCCCCACACAAGTCTGAAAGTAAGAAAATCTCAAGAAAGTGTGCATTACTTTCAAAACACACTTTAGACAAATATATACCTCTACTGTATATATTCTATACATGTATTTTTTACTTTAGTTTCACAAACATTTCCCTAGCGGGGAAAAAGTTTTAGCATAAAGTACACTTAATAAAGTAATCACTTAACTCTGGGATACACACGTACACACACACAGACAAACAGCCATGGCACAACACAACACAACAGAGCTCCTAAAAACCAACAATGTCATATGATAATTCCTCTGTTCTTCCTCTATGGAAAACAAATGGTTAAACAGACAGGCACCCTTACTCCAGCACTAATGAGGGACTTTAAATTTACTGTCATATCATCGATGACAAACTGAGCCATAATCAACTTTTAGGTGCACTATGGACAACATTTTCTGTAAATCAGACCTATATTGTATTTATGTACATCTCAGAGCATACCATTTTAAGATTAAAATCAAGCATGTTAGACTATGTGTGTATAGCAGGAGTATCTGAGGCATGCAACTGAGAAACGTCTTTTTGACAGGCTCAAATGGTCGCATTAAAAACCCTTGCCGTCAATAAATGAGGTTATTTTACTAAATAATTAATAACCATAGAATGAGCCAAGATGACATAAACCATAACAAGACCCAAATACTAAGAATAAATTGTCTAATGTCAACAAAGGTTTGTGCAGCTAACGGAGTCCACAAGACTGTCGCGGAGACTGATAAGGTCTGTATTAAATAAATCACAGTTGACTGCATAACCATGTTCCTCGAAGGAACACAGGAGTGTGTCAGTTCTACACACTGGGAAAGTAGGAGAAACTACTGAACTACAGTCTAAACAAAACCCAAGTTTAAATTCTTTTTAAACTTAAAATTTTCTCTAAATTAGCAGACCTTCTTTGTGGAGAAGACTGACAGTTATTCTTAGGTGCCATGGTCTAAATATATTGCTTGAAATGTAAATATAAATAACTTTAAAAATAAATAAATAAATAAATCTAACCCCAACCAGCCTATTGTCATATACTGGTACACACAGAAACATTGCTTATGACAAATACTGTTATTAATTGTTTAAATGTCCCAGTTTGGACATTTAATTATGACTCCAGCATTAATCTGGAGAAACCCAAACAAACACAATCATCTACTGATCAAAGAAAAATGGTCAACACTTGTTGATCCCTCTTTACATTAAACCATGTAAATACACGGTCCAAATGCAGTCTGTTGTAATATGATCACACGTGTTCCTCTTTAAATTGTAGATAATGAAATGTGAGGTAAATCTAATATCAGACCATACAGGGTGGGTCGGCTGGACCCTGGAAAGTCAACCAACTCCCCTGAATTTGGAATCTCAGGAAAAAAAACAAATATGAGGTGCAATGTAATGCAGTTTAGTGACATATAATCTAAGATTTTGTTGTTTTTTTTTTCTCTTTTCTGACAACACTTCTGCTATGTGTGTCTGAGATTTAGATATTAACGCATGCACATGGAGATTTAGACATTTGACTTTGTATTAGTATTATAATAAAAACATTCTCTTCTGAGGGTAATCATTACATCTCTGGCCAGGAGATTTAAAAGATATGACATGTCTTTTGGAAAACAAAATAACCAAGTAAAATGTATCAGACAATGAGCAAAACAATGGATTTGAAATATTCTTTCAATGTTTAACATCCTTTAGACTAAAAAGGTTGTTTTTCTTTTGTTTTCACCCTATAAAACGTGCTAGTGTGAACTTGGCGAAGGTGTGTGACGTCAGTACAGACAACTGGTGTGCAAATGCAATACATACAGTTAATAAGCATGTGTAAGCCTTTGCTCCAAAGGGGAAGGGGGAGGGGTGTAGGTGCAGTCTCACAGTCTAGTTGGTTCAGGAACTGTTGTTGCCAGTGGTCAGTTGCTGTTGCTGACATTCTCTGTCCTTCATTGCCTCAGTCCACGTTTCTGCTGCTTGTGTCCATTCCTCCTGCCTTGACGTTTCCTTGCGGTGATGAACCACACTTGGTTTATCCAGAGCCCAGAGACATGTGATGTTCTTCCAGGTTGTATCTTCAAAGTCTGGTGAACATTCAGATAGAACAGTCTTTCACACATCTGTCACAGTCACAGTCTCACCCCAGCTACCGTTATCTTTGGTTCCGAGTCCGGTGCTGCAGAGGGGGAGACGGCAGACCCAGTAGGAGAGGCAGGGTGCAGAGGAGGGTCCTTTGGCCTGAAGGACGCAGACAGACGTGGACTCCCATCTTCCAGGAAGGAACTTTAGAGCTGTGAGCTTTAGACAGAGAGGGGAGGGGGTGTTCTGGAGCACAAGGTGACGCACTAAAATGCAAACCTGTGTGTGATATAAAACAAACTCTGTTTGGATTAGACATAGTTTCTAATTTCAACTCAAAGTTGTTGTTGTTTTTTTTTTCCCGCATCTTATTTTCAAGACTTAGGTGTTTTGCCACATTTTGGTTTTGCTTTAGCATTTTTGATCATATCATGTTCAACACAATCAGACATATTAAGACATTTCATCTATATTTATTACACTCATACATGTGAATCTTATAGAGAAAGACATCTGTTACCACAGCTGAATTTATGTTGAATAACACAAGGACTCGCATTCGCTAAAGCCACGTATTAGTTATTATCTATTAATGTCCCACTCGGAACATTAATCTTCCAGACACGTCGATCTGGGCCGAAATAATGTTAATGCAACTGATTATTACGTTTCTTACTTTACGTCGCTGCAAAACCCGCATGATAAAGAATTTAGTCAGTCTGTGTCAAATCTGACCCACTACAAGATTCACAATGTTCTGAGTTCACTCATGAGCTTCATTTCAATATTTTCTGAAATCATTTACTTTTTCATCTTCCCGTTTTGGGGAAATTACATTTTGTTACCCAATAATCTGTGCACTGAAAAGCTTTTAAAATGTTCAACATGACAACATGTCTTTTGGAATTGGAGTCTCCCGGTCCAACCCCACGTCACCCTTACTCGGCCGATTGCCCATAGTCGGACGTTTTCCCGACTGGTTTTCAACTTCGAGTCTAACACTCAGGCGAAAATCCTAAAAGCCTATTCGGTTTTTCCTTTTGAGTCACGTTCAAGGAGAAAAACTAAAAAATGCCTCACTGATCACGGTTTTTGTTTTTTCTGGAGTTCACACCCCAAGGGAAAACAAACAGACTAAAAAAACCTCACTCATGAATTAATTCCAGCACAACTGTATCAAACAGCCACTCTGCATGCCCATCTAAATTTGTGGGGCCCTACACGTGAATTAGTTCATGGTGATCCAATTTAGCTTCATTAGGAATCTAAATTGTCATCTACTGTATTGTGCACCATAACAGCAGAAAGCGGGCAGGTGACGTGAGCTTCAGACCAAGAGTTCCTATTTTAACCCAAATTAAAACTTTCTCACCAAGTGTGATCTGGTCTCCACAGGTCCAGTTCAGATCCCGGTGGTGTGCGGGCGGAGTCCGGTTCGGTCCCTGTCCTCTGGTTTTTGTTTTTACCAACAGGGATACGACTTTTTGGTCCGTAGGCTGATCAATTCCCCGACCTCGGTCCTCCGTCCGTCACACTCACGGGATCCTGCCGACAACGCCAAATTGTTGTGGAAGTTTTGTATCACACAGGGAGAGAAAACTGTTCAAATCAGAAAACAATTATTTATTGAAGAAATGAACAACTTAATTTGGAACTTGCATGCAAGTGAGAACATGAACAGAACGAGCTGTCGTCAGATGTTCTGATGCTCCATCTAAACTACAACTCTTTTATACTCTTCTTAACATTCCGAGGGTGGTATGAGAGGGACCAACACTGTCCTTCTCATACCACTGTAGCCACACCATGTCTCTGGAGACAACCTTCCTCTCAGGGATGTATGAATGGAATGTTTACATATCAGTATCAGTGAGACATTACAGTATCATTGAGACACAGACACACAGACCGAAGGTAAAATTCCCTTCACACTTGACATTTGTGTTGTGTTTTCACAGGTTGTAAATGCAGAGGGATGACTTGATTTTGGAACTAGACATTTAACAGGGGGTTCATGTTGGACACGTTCTAATCAGACATGTCCTGCTGATGACCATGACACACCAGACATTGAGACGCCCAACAAAATTAAATTAACTCAGATGCGTGTTCGGCAGCCACGACGTTCGGAAACTTTCCCAATATAATTGACATTTGCAACGTCTTTAACTCGAGGACAATGCTGTGGCCAAAATACATAGTTGTTCGTGTTGTTCGACCTTTACCTCAGTCGACACCGCCTCAGTATCAGCTGCTCCACTGCCTCCTCCTGCTGACCCCCTCTCTTAAAATACCTCCGTACATCCATCAAGCCAATGAATAGACAGAAACATTATGGTTTCCCATGACAAAACTAATGCTAGTGTCATCTTCGTTAAATGAATAAAGAGACGGGAAAGACTGCATGGTGTTTCCCCCAGGCTTTACTGCTTTAACTCCCCCAGATACGCACAGAGCGTCATACGTCACACACAAGAGCACAAACAAAGATCGTCTATGTAACAGATATATCACTCTGATTACACCACATCTCCCTTTTTTTTTTTTAAAAGAAAAACAAATATATATTTTTCCATTTCACAAGGGTAATTTCTTATCATTTTTACTAAACAAAAATATGACTATTCCATTTTTCTCAGTTTCTGTTTTTTCGTCTTTTTTTAAAATTTAAAGTACACAAAAACAAAATAAAGTATTATTATCTGAACAAAGTGCTATTGTGACTAAATCTTCGAACTCACAAAATATTACATTCTTTCTACAAGTCCAGCCATTCAGGTTTAATGATGGCTCTTCCTGATCTGGTTCTCACAATTTCTGACCTTTTATTCAGTAAAGACATATGATGAAAAGTTTGACTTAATAACTTTCTTATTTTCAAATGTATCATTGAAAGAAATCAAATGCATGTGATTTCGTCTCACTGTTCTGTTTGGTACATCAATGGTGTAGGATCTTGGAGTTGCGTGCTTCTGGACGACAGTACCTGGAGTCTTGGAAGAAGTCACCCACACACGTTCTCCTGATGACAGTTCGGAAAGGGGTCTCATTCGATGACGCCTGTTGAAGCTGTCAATGTCTCATCCTCTTCTCTTTCTCATTGGCTGAAACCGCAGCATTATCTGGCAGTGATGGATCCAGTTGAGTAGGAAGAATGGGTACAGTTGTCCTGAAGCGTCGACCCCTGAGAAGTTCTGTAGGACTGTAGCCGTTCTCGAGTGGTGTAGATCTGTAGGCAACCAGTGCTAGATAAGGATAAGCTGCCTTTCTCAGAAGGTTTTTCACAGTTTGTACAGCATGTTCCGCTTCTCCATTACTTTGTAGGAACTTTGGGCTGCTTGTAATGTGCTTAAACTCAGAGGCTAAAGCAAAGTCTGTGAAAGTCTGTCCTGAACACTTTGGTCCATTGTCAGATATTAGGACTTCCGGGATTCCGTGACAAGCAAAGATGGATTTCAGATGTGTGACTAGATTGACAGATTTTGTTTTTGTCAAAGGTGCAATGTCAAACGGATCTGGAAAAATACTCCACAGCAAGAAGGTAAGTTTTCCCTGCCAGATCGAAAAGATCCGTCTCCACTCTTTGCCATGGTCGGTCAGGATGTTCAGTTGTCATTAGTGGCTCTTTACAGTTTTTTTCTTTCTTGGATACATGCTCTGCATTTTAGCACCATTTCCGCAATCTGTTGACTCAATCCAGGCCACCATACTGTTTGACGAGCTCTGACTTTACATTTCACCACACCTTGGTGTCCCTTGTGTAGTTTTTCAAGCACACTGTTCCGCATTGACGAAGGAATGACAAGTCGAGTGTCTTTCGATAATAGACCATCTTTCCTGGTAAGTGTAGCTCTGTCTGGCCAATAGTGTTTCAGAAGTGGCTCCTTTTTCGCATGATCTGGCCAATCTTGGTTACACATGTCCATGACTCGAGAGCAAACATTGTCCATTTTAAGTTCTTCTTTGAGTGTTTGCATATACACTCCACTGACAGGCATATTTTCAACAATGCTGTGCACATATATGTCCGTATTTCCCATTAGAGCTTTCTCATCTTGTGTCATTTTCAAAGGTGAACGTGACAATGTGTCTGCAGTCCACGGTGACTTTCCCGGCGCGTACTGTATACAAGTAACGCATGAGTCTCATCTGAAAGCGCTGAATTCTTGGCAGAAGCAAATGCAGTGCTTGTCTTCCTAGCAAAGCAACGAGGGGTTTGTGGTTTGTTTCTAGACAGAAGTGTTTGCCTATCAGGAAATCACAAAACCTCTCACATGCGCATGTAGACACTAGTGCCTCCTTCTCGACTTGACTGTAGGAGAGAGCGACCGTGATGCGTAGGCTTACAGGTCTCCATTCTTTGTCCCACAGCTGTAAAAAGAACTCCATCAAGTCCATACGAAGAAGCATCAGCTGAAACTTTGGTTTCTCTGTTGGGGGTGAGATCAGGGCTTGTTTTAGAGTTGAAAATGCTTTGTCTTGGTCTTTTCCCCAATACCAGCTGTTCCGTTTCGACAGAAGATCTCTTAAAGCTTTGTCTCTCTTTGCCAGGTGAGGGATGAACTTGCCCACCTGATTGACCATGCCCAGAAAACTTCTTAGTTCAGACATGCTTGTCAGCTCTGGCATTTCTGAAATGGACTCTGTCTTCTTTGGACCAGGTCTTATTCCAGTGTCTGCAATCAGATGACCTAAGAAAGTGACTTTTGACTTTGACAGCTCACATTTCTCAAGGTTTAGCGTTATTCCTGCTCTTTCCATCCTTTGCAGTGTAGCATTAAGGGTCGCGTCATGTTCTTCCTGGTTTCCTCCCCAAACAAGAACATCATCGATAAGACCGATCACTCGTTCCAGTCCTTCAATCACCTCTGACATTGTCCGTTGGAAATACTCGGGCGCGGAGTTAATTCCGAAAGAGAGTCTGTTAAAGTGAAAACGCCCAAAGGGTGTTATGAATGTGGTTAGCTTGATTGAGTCCTCGGACAAGGAAATTTGCCAATAGCCCATGTTAGCGTTGAGTTTGCTGAACACTTTTGCTCCTGCTAACAGCCCTCGACTTTGCTCCACACGGTAACACAAACTTTTCTCTGCACACAAACTCATTCAATCCCGTGTAATCCACACACAGTCTCAGTTTAGTGCTATTTTTCTTTGGAACAACAACCATTCCTGCGCACCAATCTGTAGGCTCCTCCACTCTGGTTATTACGCTAAGCTCTTCCATTCTCTGAAGCTCTTCCTTCACTTTTCCCATAAGTGGTATCGGAATCCTTCTTGGAGTTTTTAGTGAGTATGGCACAGCATTTGGTTTGAGCTTGATGTGATACTGTTGTTGCACTTCACCCAACCCATTGCACAATTTGGGGTAATCTGATTTCAAAGAGTCCATGGTGACTTCGCTGACACGCACCAACAAGCCAAAAGTTGTTATGACTGATAGGCCTAACAATGGTGTGCTCAGATTTTTCATGACGTACACCTTTTCCTCCATATTTGAGCTCAAGTTTTACAAATCCAGCAACATCCAATGGCATTCGTCCCAGGCCCAACAATGGTTTCTCCGGATGCTCAAGATTTGGCATTTTTCGTTTTGCAAATATATTTTTCACAGTGTTGGGAAAGTTCACCTTGATTAGGAACTAGTTCAAAGTTCAGTTCAAGTTACTCAATATAAATTAGTTCATCGTTCATTCTTCTAAGTTATGAACTAGAAGTTCATGGATCCCAAAATAAAGTAATGTGTAAATAAAGTCCAACTCCTGGTATTGTCTGTTAAAAGCTTTCCTTTTCTTGGAAGTTGGAGTCTGTTCTTCTGTCTCTTCAGTGGCCTTTTCCTCTTCAAAAAGAAAGTTTCCAAAGACATCTGGGGTTTTTTTTTACTTATTTTGCTAACATGTGGGTTACATTTTTGGCATTCAAGTGACAGAAGCTATGTTTCCATTACAGTTTTTTGCAAAACAATATCAATATTCCTCAAAATTTCGACACAGTATATTTGTGTTTTGAACGTGTTTCCATTGACGGTTGTTCTCGGCAGGACTGTCGTAACTCTTGTGAAATATCATCCCACCACATTTCACTGCTGTCACCTTCGGAGCTTCAGATCACTTGACCGCAATATCACCCTGATATTAGAGTGAATGAATCGACTAATTCTCTCATCAGTAAAAGTCACTGGTGAACTCTTTAAAGACACCAACATGTAAAACAAACCACCTGCCTCACATTATAAGGGTCTGCACTTGTGGTCCCTACAATGTCAGGTTGAAATATTAAGTGTAAACATACTCAGCACTTAACAACAAATTATAAGCAGCTAGGCCATTTAAGAAGTTATCAAAGATGGCTCTGGCATTCCATGAAGTAGTGTTGCCAGGGTCTGGAAATCAATGGCGTATTCTGAAACAGACAGACGGCCCTGGCGCATGTGGAGTAGTTCTCGTGCAGCCTCGTGGCCATGTTTAGACGAGTCAAAGTCTCTCCTCATCTCGTCAAAGAATCTGCGGAAGTCCCTGCAGACAGGTGAAAATTACAAAACACAAAACTGTTGGTCGTCAAAAACAGAAGTCTTCCCAAAAAATTTACAAAACACAAAAAACCTCATTAGAAAAAGCCAGAAGGGCAACAGAGGAAAATCCAAAGTAGCAACACAAACACAAGAAGCTAAGCAGGCAAAACTACAACAACTAAAAAATCAGGGCAATCTACCAGGAGTTCAGAGGTCAAGAGTACTCACTGTGGCATGGACAGACAACCTGACATGAAGCAGGGGGTGAACAGGTCTTAAATAGGCGGAATGCACAATGAACTGCACCTGTTCCACTCAGGGCAGGTTGAAAACAATTAACAAAACAAAGGTCAACTAAATACAAGGGCACAGGGGAGACATTATGCAAATGAGCCACAAGAGGTCGGCAGGGAGTAAATAAAAGATGACAGGTGACATTCTGCAAGGGGGGGGGGGGTCAGCTCAGCAGAAGTAAACACAGTAGAAACAGATAAACCAGTTCAGCAGCAGTAAATTATAAATCCAAATATTGTAAATCATGTAAACTACTGTAAAAAGGAAAATACTGTTTAAAATTTAAATGATATTTTCCATATTCATATTCTAAGGATGTTAATATATTTTTCTGCTCATATCTGCACTTTATATTAGCTGCTGTAAGTGTCTAAGTTCTCCCATCATGGAATAAATAAAGTCTTATTCTATTCTAAAAAAGATAGAAATACATATAAACCAGTGCATCAGCAGTAAACCTAGCTGTTGTTAGTAACATCAAACTTATATTAACATTATAAAAGGCTACATACCTCTATAATTGATTATTCTTCTGCCTCCTCTTTTCTTTGCTGTGAAACTGTGCACGTTAGAGCTTGGAAGAACTTTTCATCTGATAAATTCTGCTCCTTTACCTGATGTTTACTGCAGACGAAGCTAACACTAGGCTAAGCTAACACTGGGCTAAGCTAACACTGGGCTAAGCTAACACTGGGCTAAGCTAACACTAGGCTAAGATAACACTAGGCTAAGATAAAACAAGGCTAAGGTAACACTAGGCTAAGATAACACTATTCTATGCTAACACTAGGCTAAGATAACACTATTCTATGCTAACACTAGGCTAAGATAACACTAGTCTATGCTCACACTAGGGTAAGCTAACACTAGGCTAAGATAACACTGGGCTAAGCTAACACTAGGCTAAGATAACACTAGGCTAAGATAACACTAGGCTAAGATAACACAAGGCTAAGGTAACACTAGGCTAAGATAACACTAGTCTATGCTAACACTAGGCTAAGGTAACACTAGGCTAAGATAACACTAGTCAATGCTAACACTAGGCTAAGATAACACTAGGCTATGCTAACACTAGGCTAAGATAACACTATTCTATGCTAACACTAGGCTAAGATAACACTATTCTATGCTAACACTAGGCTAAGCTAACACTAGGCTAAGATAACACTAGGCTAAGATAACACAAGGCTAAGGTAACACTAGGCTAAGATAACACTAGGCTATGCTAACACTAGGCTAAGATAACACTATTCTATGCTAACACTAGGCTAAGATAACACTATTCTATGCTAACACTAGGCTAAGCTAACACTAGGCTAAGATAACACTAGTCTATGCTAACACTAGGGTAAGCTAACACTAGGCTAAGATAACACTAGACTAAGCTAACACTAGGCTAAGATAACACTAGCCTGTGCTAACACTAGGCTAAGATAACACTAGGCTAAAATAACACTAGGCTAAGCTAACACTAGGCTATGCTAACACTAGGCTAAGATAACACTAGACTAAGCTAACACTAGGCTAAGATAACACTAGGCTATGCTAACACTAGGCTAAGATAACACTAGGCTAAAATAACACTAGGCTAAGCTAACACTAGGCTATGCTAACACTAGGCTAAGATAACACTAGGCTAAAATAACACTAGGCTAACCTAACACTAGGCTAAGCTAAAAGTAGGCTAAGATAACACTAGGCTAAGATAACACTAGGCTAAGCTAACCCTAGGCTAAGCTACCACCAAGCTAAGCTAACACTCGGCTATGCTAACACTAGGCTATGCTTGTTTCAGCTTTAGTCTGTTTCTGTTTATATATATATATATATATATATATATATATATATATATATATATATATATATATATATATATATATATATATATATATATATATGTATATGCCCATGTAATTCCATGGTGATATCTCAAGTATTCATTGAGTTATAGCATATGTCTCTGCACACAGATACACACACATTCACACACACACACACACACACACACACACACACACACACAAGGTGATTTGAATAATCTCACTCAACAAATGATGGGTGAGATTAATAAAAAAATAAAAACAGGGGGTGGCCTGGTCTAATTAAAAAATGCCTGGCCTGAAAACTTGTCCCAATCCAGCCCTACTTTTACTTCTACTGCAGTACGGAATGGGAGTATTAATTTGACCCCCCCTGCTGTGGAGTTATCACATGCTCTAGTCCAGTGGTTCTCAAATGGGGGTACGTGCAGGTACTGCAGGAGGTACGTGAAGCTTTTCAATATGCTTTTAAAAAATAAGTACTGTATTATCCACACTATAAGGAGCATCACGTGTAGTCAACAAAATGAAATAAAAAGTCAAAACGATGAGATAAAAACTAATAGAAGTTTGGATTTACTAAATCAGACACTGATTATAAACACTGAACCTCTTGTTTCTTACAAAGTGAAAGACGTTTTAGAAGCAGTGTTGTTGTGTGAATAAAAGCTTTGCCTGTAGCGATGCAGAACGCTGACTTCATGTATGTTTCCTCTGCTTCGTGGAACTATGAGGTGACTGTGGTGACTGAGTTTCCAACCACACTTGTTTTTGTATCGATAGATCACCTTTGTTTCAGATGATGTGGCCTATTTTTAGCAGCAGAGCAGAATAAGGCACAGACATGAGGATGTAGAAGCAGAGGTGGAAGTAACGAAGAAAAAGTACTGCCTTTACTGTAATGAAGTACATTTATTAGGTATCTGTACTTTACTTGATTATTTATATTTCTGGCAACTTTTTACTTTTACTCCCTACATTTTTATATAAATATATGTACTTTATACTCTTTACATTTATATACATATATGTACTTTATACTCTTTATATTTATATAAATATATGTACTTTATACTCTTTACATTTATATAAATATCTGTACTTTATACTCTTTACATTTATATAAATATATGTACTTTATACTCTTTACATTTATATAAATATCTGTACTTTATACTCTTTACATTTTTATATAAATATCTGTACTTTATACTCTTTACATTTATATAAATATCTGTACTTTATACTCTTTACATTTATATAAATATCTGTACTTTATACTCTTTACATTTATATAAATATATGTACTTTATACTCTTTACATTTTTATATAAATATCTGTACTTTATACTCTTTATATTTATATAAATATATGTACTTTATACTCTTTACATTTTTATATAAATATATATACTTTATACTCTTTACATTTATATAAATATATGTACTTTATACTCTTTACATTTTTATATAAATATCTGTACTTTATACTCTTTATATTTATATAAATATATGTACTTTATACTCTTTACATTTATATAAATATATGTACTTTATACTCTTTACATTTATATAAATATATGTACTTTATACTCTTTATATTTATATAAATATATGTACTTTATACTCTTTACATTTATATAAATATATGTACTTTATACTATTTATATTTATATAAATATATGTACTTTATACTCTTTATATTTATATAAATATATGTATTTTATACTCTTTACATTTATATAAATATATGTACTTTATACTCTTTACATTTATATAAATATATGTACTTTATACTCTTTACATTTATATAAATATATGTATTTTATACTCTTTACATTTATATAAATATATGTACTTTATACTATTTACATTTATATAAATATATGTACTTTATACTCTTTATATTTATATAAATATATGTATTTTATACTCTTTACATTTATATAAATATATGTACTTTATACTCTTTACATTTATATAAATATATGTACTTTATACTCTTTACATTTATATAAATATATGTATTTTATACTCTTTACATTTATATAAATATATGTACTTTATACTCTTTACATTTATATAAATATATGTACTTTATACTCTTTACATTTATATAAATATATGCACTTTATACTCTTTACATTTATATAAATATATGTACTTTATACTTATATAAATATATGTACTTTATACTCTTTACATTTATATAAATATATGTACTTTATACTCTTTACATTTATATAAATATATGTACTTTATACTTATATAAATATATGTACTTTATACTCTTTACATTTATATAAATATCTGTACTTTATACTCCTTACATTTTTATATAAATATCTGTACTTTATACTTTACATTCTCAGAATAGTATAAAAAATAAGTCAGAAAGTTAGAAATTGTGACCAACTATATCATAATTTTTACTTTTTATCTCATAATTTTGTCATCATCTGAACCCGTTTTATCCTCACTAGGGTCACAGGGGTCACTGGGGGTCTAATCCAGCTCCAGCAGGTGAAGGAGGAGTACACCCTGTATGAGTCTGCAGTTCATCTCAGGGCTGAACATATATAGACAAACAATCACTGTCACATTCACACCTATGGACAAGTTAGATTAACCAGTTAACTAGTTAACCAGTTAACCTATCAGTGCATGTGTTTGGACGGTGGGAGGAAACTGGGGTACCTGGAAAAAACCCACACAGACAGGGGGTAGTGTTGGAGGCCTTGGAACTAATCAGGCCTTTTACATGTAAAATGTTAGCCTAGCCTAGCCTAGCCTAGCCTAGCCTAGCCGTGCTATCCCTATTCATTCCATGTATGGGTCTAGTGGTGCTTCATAGTCAGAGGAGGCGGGGCTAAAAGGTTGTCTTTTAAATCCTCTGTATGCAATAGGACAGTACTACAACCAATCAGTGTAATCTTTAGGATGACGTAGTTAGAGCGCCTGAAAGTTGATGGAGGAGTCCGGAAAAAGTTAGGAATGACTAAACAAAATGGTGGATTATGGAGCTGAACGACTGTTGTCGCTTCTGTAAAAAGAATTTAAAGATTGTTGACGTTTTCTCACATTCTTCACTCATCTGTGATAAAAGGAAATCTACACCTGTTGTTCTTCTTCTATGGTTGTTTACACTTGTATGTGTCCGAGTCCAAATCGTCGTCCTTCCCCTGGAGGATCTGGGGTGAGGGGGGTCTGGGTTGCTGCCCCCACGACCCAGACCCAGACCCAGATAAAGTGGGAGACGATGAATGAACGAACGTCCAGTCAGAATGCATCAGACACTGACACTTAAAGAGTTAATAATCAGCTCCTCATCAGTTCTGCAGAAGACTGATGATGATGTAATGGTTTCCATGGTGATGGAAGAGGGGAACATGTAAAACATACAGGACACTGACCCTGGAGGACTGCAGTTGTAGATAAACCATGTGGTTATGGAAGGTGTGTGTGACACAACACGTTCATACCCACCCTCTGATGCATCTTCAACATAAATGATGACGGTGCAGTTTGGATTTTAGTTGAAATCTGAGTAAATGAACCACAGTGTCTTCATTGGAATCAGCTGTTTTTAATTTGCATGTTCCTTCCGTCAGATAAGAATCAGAAGTGTGCAGCAGCGAACGCTACTCTGATCAAAGTGCTGACACACAACGATAGATAACACTCACCCAGAGGTGGTCGAAGTACTCACATTCTGTACTGAAGTAAAAGTACAGCTATTTGTGGGAAAAATACTTTGGTAAAAGTAGAAGTACTGATTCAACTCTGCTACTTAAGTCAAAGTAAAAAAAAAAGTCACATTTCTCAACTGTAATAAAGTAAAAAGTACAGCTGCTTTTTTTGTCATGAACACAATGATAATTATTTAACCAGGAAAAATCTGAAAAGTTTCAAAAGTATCTAAGATAAAGCTTTTAAAAGTGAGTTAGTGTGTAGATGATATGTTTGATCAGGTCATAGTTGCTTAGTTTTGTGGATATGGACAGAAAATGTAGGAAAAATGGGGTAAAAAAAAGTCACAATTGAGATTAAAGTCAAAATGAGATTAAAAAAAAAATAGGTTATAAATAAAAATGTATAATTTTAAGAGAAAGGGTGACAGTTGTGAAATAAAATGTAAAAGTACTTTGTTACTGTAGTACAGTACAGTACAGTAACAAAGTACTTTTACTGAGTTACTTCCCACCTGTGCTGGCATCACACACACTAAAGGACACACTGGACCCTGAACAGGAAACTATTAGTGTCCTAATATATGAGTTTTAAAAATAGCTCAGACTTGAACCAATAGAAAATCAATGTATTTAATCCTCATGAAGTTCAACATGTTCTTTATTATAAACATGAATCAGAGTTTCATCAGCAGAAAAAGAACAGCCTGGATGGAAAAGACAGAGGAGCTTTTACGGTAAAACATCAGCTGACTGATGACTCGTCTGTTCTCAGGGATGGAAAGAGCTCAAAGGTTTAAACCTGAAACATCCCACATTCATTTCAAACAACATCAGAACAAATATTCACACAATGTTTAAAACCACTTGTGAAAAATAGTCCTGCTGAATGTTCAGTTGTAAAATAAGACCATCCCAGAAATGGTTGGTCTGACTATATTTAACATAAATGCTAATTCTTTTTCTGTACTTCTTCTCATTGTTTCTTTTTATATCAACTTTCTATCATTATTCTGTTTCAGTTACTAAATCCATCTTTATTTGCTTTTAATGTGTTGTTGGTCAAACATTGTCATGAATCTGGACTTTGTCACCCTGTTATGTGAGTTTTTTGTGCATCTTTAGTTTTATTTCTTTGTTATGTGTGTATGTGTGCACATTGTCTAGTTTTGTTTCCCGTCACTGGTGTAATCAGTGCCATTAAATTTGCACTGATTTGAAAGTTTGCACCCAAAGAAGTATTATCTCCAATGTCTAGAAATGTCTCTGTTGTAAATGTTAAATGTTCTGCACTTCTATAGTTCTGTTCCACCTTCATGGTTCAAAGCTCTTTACATTAGCCTCACATTCACCCATTCACACACACTCATACACCAGTAGGTTTATAAGGTTCTGGGTTAGGGATAATATATCCAGTATTGATGAAGTTATAGAGTGATATGTCTATGTTTGACACAAACAGTCTTACACAAGTTAATTTTGCCACATGTCACCTTTGACCTCCACAGATCTCAAAAACTATTGGTCGTAGGTGATAACACCATTTATGAGAATTGTATAAATCTTCATTCTGCATCGTTTGGTACCAATCTGAAAGTTCTGTGACCCTCTGTTCTTGAGTTATAACCGATAACGTGATTTTGACCTTTTAGTTAATTGGGGCCTTGGCCTTTGACCTTTACTCAAATGGATCATTGCATCTGATGCACATCAGCAATTGGACAAGATCACAGATTTCATATGATTCGTGAAGTTACCACGATGTGCATGGTGTTTTCATTAACTTCATGAAGCTCTGATTTGTGAAGTTATGTTGGTTTAACTGATGATGATGATGATGATGATGATTTAACATGATAATGACTGATGATGATAATGATTTAACATGATAATGATGATGATTTAACATGATAATGATGACAATGATGAAGATTTAACATGATAATGATAATGATTTAACATGATAATCATGACAATGATGAAGATTTAACATGATAATGATGATAATGATGAAGATTTAACATGATAATGATGATAATGATGATGATTTAACATGATAATGATGACAATGATGAAGATTTAACATGATAATGATGATGATAATGATGAAGATTTAACATGATAATGATGAAGATTTAACATGATAATGATGATGATTTAAGATGATAATGATGAAGATTTAACATGATAATGATGAAGATTTAACATGATAATGATGATAATGATGAAGATTTAACATGATAATGATGATGATTTAAGATGATAATGATGATGATTTAAGATGATAATGATGATGATTTAAGATGATAATGATGAAGATTTAACATGATAATGATGATAATGATGAAGATTTAACATGATAATGATGATAATGATGAAGATTTAACATGATAATGATGATGATTTAAGATGATAATGATGAAGATTTAACATGATAATGATGATAATGATGAAGATTTAACATGATAATGATGATGATTTAAGATGATAATGATGATGATTTAACATGATAATGATGATAATGATGAAGATATAACATGATAATGATGATAATGATGAAGATTTAACATGATAATGATGATAATGATGAAGATTTAACATGATAATGATGATGATTTAAGATGATAATGATGAAGATTTAACATGATAATGATGATAATGATGAAGATTTAACATGATAATGATGATAATGATGAAGATATAACATGATAATGATGATAATGATGAAGATTTAACATGATAATGATGATAATGATGAAGATTTAACATGATAATGATGATGATTTAAGATGATAATGATGATGATTTAACATGATAATGATGATAATGATGAAGATATAACATGATAATGATGATAATGATGAAGATATAACATGATAATGATGATAATGATGGTCTTGTGATTTGACATCACAGATTTCATATGATCAGTGAAGTTTCCGCTGTGTGTGGACTTCTAGTCATTTTGTTTGTTTGTTGTTCTGTCAGTTTCAGTAGTAAACACATCACACACTCATGTTGATCAGTCAGACAGTGAAGGTCTGGAGCGTCACAGGAAGTGGGTGAAGACACACACATAAAAAGAGTGAACAGGAAGGAGAGCTAATCACACTGCTGCAGAGTCACTGGAGGACACACTGAGGACCCAGCAGAACCAGCCCATGGACCTATCAGAACCAGTCCGTGGACACAGCAGAACCAGCCCGTGGACCCAGTAGAACCAGCCCGTGGAACCATCAGAACCAGCCCATGGACTCAGAAGAACCAGCCCGTGGACCCAGTAGAACCAGCCTGTGGAACCAGTAGAATCAGCCTGTGGACTCAGAAGAACCAGCCCGTGGACCCAGTAGAACCAGCCTGTGGAACCAGTAGAACCAGCCTGTGGACCCAGCAGAACCAGCCCGTGGACCCAGTAGAACCAGCCTGTGGATCCAGTAGAACCAGCCTGTGGACCCAGCAGAACCAGCCCGTGGACCCAGTAGAACCAGCCTGTGGACCCAGTAGAACCAGCCTGTGGATCCAGCAGAACCAGCCCGTGGACCCAGTAGAACCAGCCTGTGGACCCAGTAGAACTAGCCTGTGGACCCAGTAGAACTAGCCTGTGGACCCAGTAGAACCAGCCTGTGGACCCAGTAGAACTAGCCTGTGGACCCAGTAGAACTAGCCTGTGGACCCAGTAGAACCAGCCTGTGCACCCAGTAGAACTAGCCTGTGGATCCAGCAGAACCAGGTGAGCTTTCAGTTTACAGTGTCCAGGTCCGGTTCCTGTTCAGTGACACTCATGTTCTACTGAAATAAATTCTGGCAACAAAGTGAATTAAAATAATTCAATAGATGTTAAATGTTTCAACTTTGATTAAAAACTATTGATTATATGAAGTAAATGTAAACAGAATTAAAACTGGAAGCGGTCCGCTGTCCCTCGCCACCGCCTTCAGCCAAATCGGTGTTCGTATGTCCGAACTGAAGCAATTTATGTAGCGGCAATTTTTCCCAAAAACTTTGCAAACTTTGTGACAGCGTAGCACAAAAGATAAAGTTTGGCTAACTTTGGATGTCCCACTTGTCTAGATCGTGTTCACCCACCCACTCATTTGGCCCAACGGCCAAAGAAGAGTTCCTTAAATTCCCATGACAGTGAAAATCCGTGACTCAAAGTTTTTAAAATTTCAATCCAAGATGGCGGACTTCCTGTTGGTTTATGGGCGTGGCCATCATTAGGTTTTTTGTTCATCATCATATGTCGAACATGTGTACTGGTTTTCAAAGCTCTAACTTCACGAGGGCGTGATCTGGCCTAATACAAACTATTTCACCTTTTCTAGGGGGTGCTGTAGACACATGTCTTTAGTGACTTTTACGAAACCTATAAATACTTACAATAGTTCACACTTCAGAAGTGTGAGCAAAATTTGGTGAGTTTTCCTGCATGTTCAGGCGTTCAAATTAGAGGTCAAAGGGCAGACTCCCCTTGTGCCAGACGTGGTCCGTGGCGAAGGCCTAATGATTCAAGCAGGGCTCACAAACTCATCTTTGGGGCGATACATTCAGTCTAATTTAATTTCCAGTGAAATGAAAAACGTGTATTAAGCCCTAAAGTAAATGTACTATGGTCACTTTACAAAAGTGACCTTTGACCTTTATTTATAAATGACTTTGTCCTGTTAGGGTATATATTTTATTATTTTTTCATGAATTCTTCCTGCAAAAAAACCCCAATTGATAAAAGAACAATGGCTTCATTATGCATGAATATATTTGTTTAAAGAAAAAATATTTAATTTCAGAATTATTATAAAATCATAAAAAATACATATTAGTTGAATTCTGAAAAGTTGATGAACATACGGTTGAATGGAGACTACAAATGAAATGTGGTTCAACCCAAAATAATAAAAATATAAAGCAGTGCAGTTAGTTCAATTCTAAATTCTTTAACATTTATGCTCCAACATGATTGGTTAGAGGCTTGTGTTCTTTTTTTTAAAGCTGTTTTTTTAAGTGTCATCTATAAATGACATAGTCCCATAGACCAGGGGTCTCCAACCTGTTCCACAAAGGGCCGGTGTGCAGAGAGTAGAGTGGTCAAACTGTGAACTCTTGGTTGGTTGGAACAAAAACCTGCAGCCACACCGGCCCTTTGTGGAATAGGTTGGAGACCCCTGCCATAGACGGTTCATTATTTATAAATAATGACAAATGCTAATTTTTAGGGTTTTTTGTGTAAAAAAAATCTTGTTTTTTGTGAAATATTCTGAAACTAGAAAAACACTCTGAGAGCACAGACATCCACCAAGGCAGACCAGACCCAGATCCAGACCCCTGCGGTGGTGGGGGTCTGGATCACCACCAAAATCTACCGTATTTTCTGGACTATAAAGTGCACCGAAAAGACACATTTCCTCCAAAAACCACAGAGCACCTTATATATGGATTCATTCTGGTTGTGCTTAGTAACTTTTTTCAGAAGTTCTACCATATTTTAGTGCATTTTATAGTTGTTTTTTTAAAGTACTTTTTAGTGTATTTTAATGAATTTTAATGTTTATTTTGGATTCACTTGTCCAAGTGTCCTTGAGCAAAGACACTGAACCCTTAGTCTCCCAGTAGGACTGACAGACCCTTATAAACCTACTGGTGTATGAGTGTGTGTGAATGGGTGAATGTGAGGTTAATGTAAAGAGCTTTGAACCATGAAGGTGGAACAACTATAGAAGTGAAGAACTTTTACTTTACTGATAAAATACAATGACTTTCTACTCAGTGATTTTCAGCTGATACTATTGAATCAAAAATGAGTCAAATTGAGTTAATATGTAAAGTGTTATTAACTCAACATAACAATAAACCAGTTTTTTAGAGTGTAGATGAGCTGCTCTTTCTGTGGTCGAACCTGATGAAGGTTTAGTTTCCACGTGTCGTCTGTGCAGCTGCGTCAAAAGTGAAAAACAACGAAGAGAAAAACCAACAGGAGGGAAAAGAAGGAGGTCAGATGAAGATAAGAATAGAATAGAATAGAATAAAATAGAATACAATAGAATAGAATTGAATAAAATAGAATAAAATAGAATAGAATAGAATAGAATAGAATAGAATAGAATAGAATAGAATAGAATAGAATAAAATAAAATAGAATAGAGTAGAATAGAATAGAATAAAATAGAATAGAATAGAATAGAATAGAATAGAATAGAATAGAATAGAATAGAATAGAATAGAATAGAATAGAGTAGAGTAGAGTAGAATAAAATAGAATAGAATAGAATAGAATAGAATAGAATAGAATAAAATAAAATAGAATAGAGTAGAATAGAATAGAATAAAATAGAATAGAATAGAATAGAATAGAATAGAATAGAATAGAATAGAATAGAATAGAATAGAATAGAATAGAGTAGAGTAGAATAAAATAAAATAAAATAAAATAAAATAAAATAAAATAAAATAAAATAAAATAAAATAGAATAGAATAGAATAGAATAGAATAAAATAGAATAGAGTAGAATAGAATAGAATAGAATAGAATAGAATAGAGTAGAGTAGAATAAAATAAAATAAAATAAAATAAAATAAAATAAAATAAAATAAAATAAAATAAAATAAAATAGAATAGAATAGAATAGAATAGAATAGAATAGAATAGAATAGAATAGAATAGAATAGAGTAGAATAGAATAGAATAAAATAGAATAGAATAGAGTAGAATAAAATAGAATAGAATAGAATAGAATAGAATAGAATAGAATAGAATAGAATAGAATAAAATAGAATAAAATAAAATAAAATAAAATAAAATAAAATAGAATAGAATAGAATAGAATAGAATAGAATAGAATAAAATAGAATAGAGTAGAATAGAATAGAATAAAATAGAATAGAATAGAGTAGAATAAAATAGAATAGAATAGAATAGAATAGAATAGAATAGAATAGAATAGAATAGAATAAAATAGAATAAAATAAAATAAAATTAAATTAAATTAAATTAAATTAAATTAAATTAAATTAAATTAAATTAAATTAAATTAAATTAAATTAAATTAAATTAAATTAAATTAAATAGAATGAAATAAAATAGAATAGAATAGAATAGAATAGAATAGAATAGAATAGAATAAAATAAAATAAAATAAAATAAAATAAAATAAAATAAAATAAAATAAAATAAAATAGAATAGAATAGAATAGAATAGAATAGAATAAAATAGAATAGAGTAGAATAGAATAGAATAAAATAGAATAGAATAGAGTAGAATAAAATAGAATAGAATAGAATAGAATAGAATAAAATAGAATAAAATAGAATAAAATAAAATAAAATAAAATAAAATAAAATAAAATAAAATAAAATAAAATAAAATAAAATAAAATAAAATAAAATAAAATAAAATAGAATAAAATAGAATAGAATGAAATAAAATAGAATAGAATAGAATAGAATAGAATAGAATAAAATAAAATAAAATAAAATAAAATAAAATAAAATAAAATAAAATTAAATTAAATTAAATTAAATTAAATTAAATTAAATAGAATAGAATAGAATAGAATAGAATAGAATTAAATTAAATTAAATTAAATTAAATTAAATTAAATTAAATTAAATTAAATTAAATTAAATAGAATAGAATAGAATTAAATTAAATTAAATTAAATTAAATTAAATTAAATTAAATTAAATTAAATTAAATTAAATTAAATTAAATTAAATTAAATAGAATAGAATAGAATAGAATAGAATAGAATAGAATAGAATAGAATAGAATAGGATGTCTTTATTGTCATTATACAAAAGTAGAACGATGCCATGGTTCAGATCCTACAGAACTTTACAGTCCAATAACATCTGACTTTTGTTAGGGTTTCATCTGCTGTTTAAATATTAAAATGCATTAGTTTGAGCTCATTTAAGGATCTGAACCCAGGGCCGGTTCTGGTCAATGTGGTGCTCTGGGCGAACCCCCCTTTTTCCTTTTTAGTGTAATTCTAAATGATCATCTGTAAACTTGGTGTCCTACATCTGATGGAGGACGTACTGAGTGTCCATGAATAATCACTGTCAATGTTAACTTTAATGATTCATTTCCACACTATAAAGTGGACTGGATTATAAGGTGGACTGGATTATAAGGTGGACTGGGTTATAAGGTGGACTGGATTATAAAGTGGACTGGATTATAAAGTGGACTGGATTATAAGGTGGACTGGGTTATAAGGTGGACTGGATTATAAAGTGGACTGGATTATAAGGTGGACTGGGTTATAAAGTGGACTGGATTATAAAGTGGACTGGATTATAAAGTGGACTGGATTATAAGGTGGACTGGATTATAAAGTGGACTGGATTATAAAGTGGACTGGATTATAAGGTGGACTGGGTTATAAGGTGGACTGGGTTATAAAGTGGACTGGATTATAAAGTGGACTGGATTATAAAGTGGACTGGGTTATAAAGTGGACTGGATTATAAAGTGGACTGGATTATAAAGTGGACTGGATTATAAAGTGGACTGGATTATAAAGTGGACTGGATTATAAAGTGGACTGGATTATAAGGTGGACTGGATTATAAAGTGGACTGGATTATAAAGTGGACTGGATTATAAAGTGGACTGGATTATAAAGTGGACTGGATTATAAAGTGGACTGGATTATAAGGTGGACTGGGTTATAAGGTGGACTGGATTATAAGGTGGACTGGATTATAAAGTGGACTGGATTATAAAGTGGACTGGATTATAAGGTGGACTGGATTATAAAGTGGACTGGATTATAAAGTGGACTGGATTATAAAGTGGACTGGATTATAAGGTGGACTGGGTTATAAGGTGGACTGGATTATAAAGTGGACTGGATTATAAAGTGGACTGGATTATAAAGTGGACTGGATTATAAAGTGGACTGGATTATAAGGTGGACTGGGTTATAAGGTGGACTGGGTTATAAAGTGGACTGGGTTATAAAGTGGACTGGATTATAAGGTGGACTGGGTTATAAAGTGGACTGGATTATAAAGTGGACTGGATTATAAGGTGGACTGGGTTATAAGGTGGACTGGGTTATAAAGTGGACTGGGTTATAAAGTGGACTGGATTATAAAGTGGACTGGATTATAAGGTGGACTGGGTTATAAGGTGGACTGGGTTATAAAGTGGACTGGGTTATAAAGTGGACTGGATTATAAAGTGGACTGGGTTATAAAGTGGACTGGATTATAAAGTGGACTGGATTATAAAGTGGACTGGGTTATAAAGTGGACTGGATTATAAAGTGGACTGGATTATAAGGCGGACTGGGTTATAAAGTGGACTGGGTTATAAAGTGGACTGGATTATAAAGTGGACTGGATTATAAGGCGGACTGGGTTATAAAGTGGACTGGATTATAAAATGGACTGGGTTATAAGGTGGACTGGATTATAAGGCGGACTGGGTTATAAAGTGGACTGGATTATAAGGTGGACTTGGTTATAAAGTGGACTGGGTTATAAAGTGGACTGGATTATAAAGTGGACTGGATTATAAAGCGGACTGGGTTATAAAGTGGACTGGATTATAAGGTGGACTGGGTTATAAAGTGGACTGGATTATAAAGTGGACTGGGTTATAAGGTGGACTGGATTATAAAGTGGACTGGATTATAAAGTGGACTGGGTTATAAGGTGGACTGGATTATAAGGTGGACTGGGTTATAAAGTGGACTGGATTATAAAGTGGACTGGATTATAAAGTGGACTGGGTTATAAAGTGGACTGGATTATAAAGTGGACTGGATTATAAGGCGGACTGGGTTATAAAGTGGACTGGGTTATAAAGTGGACTGGATTATAAAGTGGACTGGATTATAAGGCGGACTGGGTTATAAAGTGGACTGGATTATAAGGTGGACTGGGTTATAAAGTGGACTGGATTATAAGGCGGACTGGGTTATAAAGTGGACTGGATTATAAGGTGGACTTGGTTATAAAGTGGACTGGGTTATAAAGTGGACTGGATTATAAGGCGGACTGGGTTATAAAGTGGACTGGATTATAAGGTGGACTGGGTTATAAAGTGGACTGGATTATAAAGTGGACTGGATTATAAAGTGGACTGGGTTATAAAGTGGACTGGATTATAAAGTGGACTGGATTATAAAGTGGACTGGGTTATAAAGTGGACTGGATTATAAGGTGGACTGGGTTATAAAGTGGACTGGATTATAAGGCGGACTGGGTTATAAAGTGGACTGGATTATAAAGTGGACTGGATTATAAAGTGGACTGGGTTATAAAGTGGACTGGATTATAAAGTGGACTGGATTATAAAGTGGACTGGGTTATAAGGTGGACTGGATTATAAAGTGGACTGGATTATAAATTGGACTGGATTATAAAGTGGACTGGATTATAAGGTGGACTGGGTTATAAGGTGGACTGGGTTATAAAGTGGACTGGATTATAAGGTGGACTGGATTATAAAGCGGACTGGATTATAAAGTGGACTGGGTTATAAAGTGGACTGGATTATAAGGTGGACTGGGTTATAAAGTGGACTGGATTATAAAGTGGACTGGATTATAAAGTGGACTGGGTTATAAAGTGGACTGGATTATAAAGTGGACTGGATTATAAAGTGGACTGGATTATAAGGCGGACTGGGTTATAAAGTGGACTGGATTATAAAGTGGAGTGGATTATAAAGTGGACTGGGTTATAAAGTGGACTGGATTATAAAGTGGACTGGATTATAAAGTGGACTGGGTTATAAGGTGGACTGGATTATAAAGTGGACTGGATTATAAAGTGGACTGGATTATAAAGTGGACTGGATTATAAGGTGGACTGGGTTATAAGGTGGACTGGGTTATAAAGTGGACTGGATTATAAGGTGGACTGGATTATAAAGCGGACTGGATTATAAAGTGGACTGGGTTATAAAGTGGACTGGATTATAAGGTGGACTGGGTTATAAAGTGGACTGGATTATAAAGTGGACTGGATTATAAGGCGGACTGGGTTATAAAGTGGACTGGATTATAAAGTGGACTGGATTGTAAAGTGGACTGGGTTATAAAGTGGACTGGATTATAAAGTGGACTGGATTATAAAGTGGACTGGATTGTAAAGTGGACTGGATTATAAAGTGGACTGGATTATAAAGCGGACTGGATTATAAAGCGGACTGGATTATAAAGTGGACTGGATTATAAAGTGGACTGGATTATAAAGCGGACTGGATTATAAAGTGGACAGGATTATAAAGTGGACTGGATTATAAAGCGGACTGGATTATAAAGTGGACTGGATTATAAAGAGTCGCACTGTGGTTTATGGAACATTCAAGTCTTTTCAGTTCACCTTATAGTCTGGAAAATACAGTATCTTAATATTTTCATTCTGTGGGACTGGGTGACCCCAAGCCCTAGGCGACCGCCTAGTCTGACTGAACCATCTAATGGACCTGAACCATCTAATGGACCTGAACCACCTGATGGACCTGAACCATCTGATGGACCTGAACCATCTGATGGACCTGAACCATCTAATGGACCTGAACCATCTGATGGACCTGAACCATCTAATGGACCTGAACCATCTGATGGACCTGAACCATCTAATGGACCTGAACCATCTGATGGACCTGAACCATCTAATGGACCCGAACTACCTGATGGACCTGAACCATCTAATGGACCCGAACCACCTGATGGACCTGAACCATCTAATGGACCTGAACCACCTGATGGACCTGAACCACCTGATGGACCTGAACCATCTAATGGACCCGAACTACCTGATGGACCTGAACCATCTGATGGACCCGAACCACCTGATGGACCTGAACCATCTAATGGACCTGAACCATCTGATGGACCTGAACCATCTGATGGACCTGAACCATCTAATGGACCTGAACCATCTGATGGACCTGAACCATCTAATGGACCTGAACCACCTGATGGACCTGAACCACCTGATGGACCTGAACCATCTAATGGACCTGAACCACCTGATGGACCTGAACCACCTGATGGACCTGAACCATCTAATGGACCCGAACTACCTGATGGACCTGAACCACCTGATGGACCCGAACCATCTAATGGACCCGAACCACCTGATGGACCTGAACCATCTAATGGACCCGAACCACCTGATGAACCTGAACCATCTGATGGACCTGAACCATCTAATGGACCTGAACCATCTGATGGACCTGAACCATCTGATGGACCTGAACCACCTGATGGACCTGAACCATCTGATGGACCTGAACCACCTGATGGACCTGAACCACCTGATGGACCTGAACCATCTAATGGACCTGAACCACCTGATGGACCTGAACCACCTGATGGACCTGAACCATCTAATGGACCCGAACTACCTGATGGACCTGAACCACCTGATGGACCTGAACCATCTAATGGACCCGAACCACCTGATGGACCTGGACCATCTAATGGACCTGAACCACCTGATGGACCTGAACCACCTGATGGACCTGAACCATCTAATGGACCTGAACTACCTGATGGACCTGAACCATCTGATGGACCTGAACCACCTGATGGACCTGAACCATCTAATGGACCCGAACCACCTGATGGACCTGAAACATCTAATGGACCTGAACCACCTGATGGACCTGAACCATCTAATGGACCTGAACCACCTGATGGACCTGAAACATCTAATGGACCTGAACCATCTGATGGACCTGAACCATCTAATGGACCCGAACTACCTGATGGACCTGAACCATCTAATGGACCTGAACCATCTGATGGACCTGAACCATCTAATGGACCCGAACTACCTGATGGACCTGAAACATCTAATGGACCTGAACCATCTGATGGACCTGAACCACCTGATGGACCTGAACCATCTAATGGACCTGAACCACCTGATGGACCTGAACCATCTAATGGACCCGAACCATCTAATGGACCTGAACCACCTGATGGACCTGAACCATCTGATGGACCTGAACCACCTGATGGACCTGAACCATCTGATGGACCTGAACCACCTAATGGACCTGAACCACCTGATGGACCTGAACCACCTAATGGACCTGAACCACCTGATGGACCTGAACCACCTGATGGACCTGAACCATTTTACATGGAAACTCAACACAGGATGTTAACACCCGTTGTTGTGGTTCAGTGGCTTCCTGTGTCATCCTTGTTGCTAGGTTACCGATCAGTGTGTGTGTGTGTGTGTGTGTGTGTGTGTGTCTGTGTGTGTGTGTGTGGCACCTGTCGATGGCCTCTGTGGTGACAGAATATTATTATTCAGTTTTGGATGTTAGACATGATGACACTTCTGTTCTGTGATTTTTGTTTAACATCAGGGGGAGTAAAACTAAACTGAAAAAGGAACCATGGGGACCTGTCCCAGCAGATGTCACACCAACATGACCGTCCTGGACAATTCAGAACCTGAACCAGGTATGTTCTACCAACATCCACCCTGCACTGAAGAATAGATGAGAGAACAGTGGAACCAACACAACCTAAACATCTACTGATCAAAACTGTTCATCCATTAGTCTGATCAATACATGTCAATAATTGGTGTAAAAACAGTTGTTAATTTTTCATGATCATCAGATACTGGTGCAGAGTCGCAGAAAATGTCAGAATGTTTGTTACTAATGTGTTGTGGAAGAGTGAAACAAAGACTAACAACTAGAAAAGCACTCTGAGAGAAATCTCTGCCAAGGCAGACCCTCAGCCCCCCCTCTGAATGAAGAGACGTCCACCAAGGAGGGGATACATTTGAGTCTGTCTGTCTGTCTGTCTGTCTGTCTGTCTGTCTGTCAGCAAGATTACTCAAAAAGTTCTGAACAGATTTTGATAACATTTTCAGGATGTGTCATTACAAAACAGTATGTGTTGGAATGAGTGATTTATTTATATAACAAAACCGTCACAGAACAAAATGTCACCTTGTAATTGACTGGAGCTACTTTCTGTCAATAGCATCAATGCGCTAGTGTTGTTACTGCTAACAGCTGTTCATAAATATATGTACTTTATACGCTTTATATTTATATTAATATATGTACTTTATACTCTTTATATTTATATTCATATATGTACTTTATACGCTTTATATTTATATAAATATATGTACTTTATACTCTTTATATTTATATATAAATATCTGTACTTTATACTCTTTACATTTATATTAATATATGTACTTTATACGCTTTATATGTATATTAATATATGTACTTTATACTCTTTATATTTATATTCATATATGTACTTTATACGCTTTATATTTATATAAATATGTACTTTATACTCTTTATATTTATATTCATATATGTACTTTATACGCTTTATATTTATATAAATATGTACTTTATACTCTTTACATTTATATTAATATATGTACTTTATACTCTTTATATGTATATTAATATATGTACTTTATACTCTTTATATTTATATTAATATATGTACTTTATACTCTTTAGGTTTAGGTTCAGTTTAGATGGAAAATGTTTTTCAGGTGTTTGTGTTTGGGATGCAGATGGTGAGGACGTCCTGGTGTCCCTGTATAACTACCCATCCTTTGGAGACACAGAGCTGACCATGCACCTGGGGGACAGACTCACCGTCCTGTCAGAGTAAACAAACACAGCCTTGACCTTTGACCTCAGCCTGTTCCTGTCACTCTTCTAACGCCTGGCTTTGTCCTGCAGTGACGGAGACTTTGTGATGGTCAGGTCTGCCACCACCGGCAGAGACAGCTACATACCAAGCAACTACACCAGCAAAGTGTCCCACAGGTCAGACATTGTCCACACACACCTGGACCACCCTGGGGTGGTGGGGGAGGGACTTCAGGAGACTCTATGGACTTCAGAGGACATTTAGGGGATGTTACAGGACATTCACGAGACTTTGGAGGACATTTAGGGGACTTTAGAGAGGTAATTTAGGGGACTTCAGATGACATTTAGGGGACTTTAGAGAGGACATTTAGTGGACTTTAGAGGACATTTGGGACACTTTAAAGAGGACATTTAGGAGAATTTAGAGAGGACATTTCTGGGACTTTAGAGGACATTTAGGCAACTTTAGAGGACATTTAGGCAACTTTAGAGAGGACATTTAGGCGACTTTAGAGAGGACATTTAGGGGACGTTAGATGACATTTAGGCGACTGTAGAGGACATTTAGGCGACTTTAGTGGACATTTAGGGGACTTTAGATGACCTTTAGGGGACTTTAGAGGACATTTAGGGGACTTTAGAGGACATTTAGGAGACTTTAGAGGACATTTAGGTGACTTTAGAGGACATTTAGGCGACTTTAGAGGACATTTGGGGGACTTTAGAGGACATTTAGGAGACTTTAGAGGACATTTAGGAGACTTTAGAGGACATTTAGGTGACTCTAGAGGACATTTAGGGGACTTTAGAGGACATTTAGGAGACTTTAGAGGACATTTAGGGGACTTCAGAGGACATTTAGGAGACTTTAGAGAGGACATTTAGGAGAATTTAGAGAGGACATTTATGGGACTTTAGAGGACATTTAGGCAACTTTAGAGGACATTTCGGTGACTTTAGAGAGGACATTTAGGGGACTTTAGATGACATTTAGGCGACTTTAGAGGACATTTAGGCAACTTTAGATGACATTTAGGCGACTTTAGAGGACATTTAGATGACTTTAGAGGACCTTTAGCGGACTTTAGAGGACATTTAGATGACTTTAGAGGACCTTTAGCGGACTTTAGAGGACATTTAGGGGACTTTAGAGGACATTTAGGCGACTTTAGAGAGGAAATTTAGGGGACTTCAGATGACATTTAGGGGACTTTAGAGGACATTTAGGTGACTTTAGAGGACATTTAGGAGACTTTAGAGGACATTTAGGCGACTTCAGAGGACATTTAGGTGACTTTAGAGGACATTTAGGAGACTTTAGAGGACATTTAGGGGACTTTAGAGGACATTTAGGTGACTTTAGAGGACATTTAGGCGACTTTAGAGAGGAAATTTAGGGGACTTCAGATGACATTTAGGGGACTTTAGAGGACATTTAGGTGACTTTAGAGGACATTTAGGAGACTTTAGAGGACATTTAGGCGACTTTAGAGGACATTTAGGTGACTTTAGAGGACACTTAGGAGACTTTAGAGGACATTTAGGCGACTTTAGAGGACATTTAGGTGACTTTAGAGGACACTTAGGAGACTTTAGAGGACATTTAGGCGACTTTAGAGGACATTTAGGTGACTTTAGAGGACACTTAGGAGACTTTAGAGGACATTTAGGCGACTTTAGAGGACATTTAGGTGACTTTAGAGGACATTTAGGAGACTTTAGAGGACATTTAGGCGACTTTAGAGGACATTTAGGTGACTTTAGAGGACACTTAGGAGACTTTAGAGGACATTTAGGTGACTTTAGAGGACACTTAGGAGACTTTAGAGGACATTTAGGCAACTTTAGAGGACATTTAGGTGACTTTAGAGGACACTTAGGAGACTTTAGAGGACATTTAGGTGACTTTAGAGGACATTTAGGCGACTTTAGAGGACATTTAGGAGACTTTAGAGGACATTTAGGAGACTTTAGAGGACATTTAGGCGACTTTAGAGGACACTTAGGAGATGTTAGATCACATATTTCCCCTTCCCATGTGGTTCAGTTTAACCCTTTAACTCCTGAGAACTAACAAAATAACTGGTAACACGAGCAAAGTAAAGACACAAATGGCAGAAAATCAAAGAAAATTTCAAAGAACCAAAATGTAGAAAAATAAACAAAATGAACAAAAACTAATACATATTTACAAAATAACAAATAATGTGGAAAATTTTGGGAAAAAAAATTACTAAAGAAGAAAACTATTATTGACATTTGGTCACAGCAATTAAAAACAAAATGGTGAAATAAAATAAAACAAAAAAATAAAACAAAAACACCTCTTGCTTTTTGGCACCTTTTCCATGCACAAAATAAAGTAAAACTGTTGAATTTTTCTGAATATTTAAATAAAATCATCCATTCAGAATGCATCAGCGCTGACATTTAAAGAGTTAATAATCAGCTCCTCATCAGACTGATAATGATGTAATGACCTCCAGGTGGAATGGAAGAAGGAAACATCTAAAACATGCAGGACACCAGCCCTCGAGGACGGCAATTTGACACCCCTGTGTTAGATGATATTTAGGAGACTTTAGAGGACATTTAGGGGAATTTAGGGCTCTTGAAGACTCAAACTCCCACCTTTAATCCTTAAAGACCCTTAACGTCCTCCTTTAACCCTTAAACGTCCTCTGTTAACCCTTAAGGTCCTCCTTTAATCCTTAAACGTCGTCCTTTTACCCTTAAATGTCCTCCATTAACCCTTAAATGTCCTCCTTTAACCCTTAAACGTCCTCCGTTAACCCTTAAGGTCCTCCTTTAACCCTTAAATGTCGCCCTTTTACCCTGAAATGTCCTCCATTAACCCTTAAATGTCCTCCATTAACCCTTAAATGTCCTCCATTAACCCTTAAATGTCCTCCTTTAACCCTTAAACGTCCTCCTTTAACCCTTAAACATCCTCCTTTAACCCTTAAACATCCTCCTTTAACCCTTAAACATCCTCCTTTAACCCTTAAATGTCCTCCTTTAACCCTTAAACGTCCTCCGTTAACCCTTAAGGTCCTCCTTTAACCCTTAAATGTCGCCCTTTTACCCTGAAATGTCCTCCATTAACCCTTAAATGTCCTCCATTAACCCTTAAATGTCCTCCATTAACCCTTAAATGTCCTTCTTTAACCCTTAAACGTCCTCCTTTAACCCTTAAACATCCTCCTTTAACCCTTAAACATCCTCCTTTAACCCTTAAACATCCTCCTTTAACCCTTAAACATCCTCCTTTAACCCTTAAATGTCCTCCTATAACCCTTAAATGTCCTCCATTAATCCTTAAATGTCCTCCTATAAACCTTAAACGTCCTCCTTTAACTCTTAAATATCATATTGTCCTCAGGTGGTTGTTCACAGGCATCAGCAGGTTCAAAGCCATAGAACTGCTCATGCTGCCACAAAACAACAATGGAACTTTTCTGATCCGAGACTCAGAGACCAACCATGGTAAGAGGTTCTACTGCTGAGAAATGGACTGGGACCAGTAGTGCTAGTAGTACTAGTAATACTACTAATAATATTGTTATTAATCTTGCCCAACATTGGTTGGGAGAGATTATTGTAATCACCCTGTGTGTGTGTGTGTGTGTGTGTGTGTGTGTGTGTGTGTGTGTGTGTGTGTGTGTGTGTGTGTGTGTGTGTGTGTGTGTGTGTGCAGAGACATATCATGCTATAACTCAATGAATACTGTAGATATCACCATGAAATTACATGGTCATATACATATAACTAATGCACATCAGATGCAATGATCATTTAAGTAAAGGTTAAAGGTCAAGGTCACAATTAACAAAAAGGTCAAAATCACATTATCAGTTGTAACAGAACTTTCAGATTGGTACCAAACGATGCGGAATGAAGATTTATACAAGAAGATTTATCACCTACGACCAATAGTTTTTCAGATCTCTGGAGGTAAATGTTCTGCATTTATATAGTTTTTTTCCACCTTCGTCGTGCTCAAAGCGCTTTACATTAGCCTCTCATTCACCCATTCACACACACACACTCATACACCAGTAGGTTTCTAAGGTCTAAGGTCAGTCCTACTGGGGCCTAAGTCAGGGTTCAGTGTCTTGCCCAAGGACACTTCGACATGTGGACAGAGCTGGGACGCGAACCTCCAACCTCTCGGTCATTGGGCGACCCATTCTACCAACTGAGCCACAGCCGCCCATTTAGTAACTGAAACAGAATAATGATAGAAAGTTGATATGAAAAGAAACAATGTAGTACAGAAAAATAATTAGAATTCATGTTAAATATAGTCAGACCAATCATTTCTTGGATTGTCTTATTTTACAACTGAAGACACATAATTGTATTCAACTCAGAACATTTATGAACATTCCAGAAGGACTATTTTTCACATGTAGTTTTAAACAAGAGGTGACATTAGACATTCTGTGAATATTTGTTGTTTTATTTATTCATTTATGTATTCATTTGTTTTCCATTCTGTCCAGACTGAGACTTCCTGTAACAGTAGTAGTACTAATAGTAGTAGTACTAACAGTAGTAGTACTAACAGTAGTAGTATTAGTAATAGTATATTTATTGTTGTACTCCTATATCTTTCACAGACTGTTACTCCCTATCCATCCTGAGGAGGTGGTCTCCATCATTGCCTTCGTCCCTGACTCCACCCCTGGCCCCGCCCCTCTCAGACTGTGTCAAACACTACCGTATCCTGCGGCTGCAGAATGGTTGGGTGTACATCTCTGCAGGTCTCACCTTCCCCTCCCTGCACCAGCTGGTCCAACACTACTCAGGTGTGTACACAGGGCTGGTCCTACCTTTGTGGGGGCCCCACGCAAGATGCTGGTGGGGGGCCCATAGTTTGTCAAAGGTAGATGCTAGATTGGAACAGCTGGATGGACAGGGGGCGGGACAGGGGTGGTGCTCAGGACATTCTCTTCTGTACGTTTGAAGCGATTTCAACACTCGGAGATAGTTCAAAGATGATCGGAACATTGTTGCCTCACAGGGCTTTACAAAAAAAAAACCCAAAACAATCAACTACAGAAATAGACTAAAAAAAAAAGTCCAAAGCATCCCCTGTCCTGAGACGCTCCTTCTTGGCAAAAAAAACCCCTTCAAAACCCAGTGGGAAAAAGAAGAAATCTTGAGGAGAACCACACTGAAGGACAGATCCACTCCCATGGACGGACAGACTATAGATCAACGTCCATTTGTAGATGAGGGAGGGGGGGGGGTCTGGGGTCACAGGTCAACACAGGACACAAGTGAGTCCCTGCATATTGTCTATGGCTCCTTATGCAGATACTGCTGAGAGAGGTGACCCTCCCCCCAGGGGGAAAGAAATGTCAAATACAGACACGAGAGAGAGAGAGAGAGAGAGAGAGAGAAAGAAGGACTCAGGCTAGATTTATACGGAGACAATGAAAACAGAAGACGCAAAAGTGTCATCTCATCTTCAGGTTTTCATCCGTATGTATTCTGGAGAAAATCCTTGTTCATACAAAGACGCAACAGAAGGAGAAATATGATGGGATAGTCATGCCAGGTACTGTGATGGACCGCCAACATGTCCTTTTCTGTTTTGACGTATGTAATTGTACACCCGTTTCTGTTCGGGTATGCGTGTAATTTTTGTACAATAACTGAAATGACTCCTTTACATTTACTAGAGCTGCTAATGCTAATGCTAATGCTAATGCAGCTGGAAGATCTGTGGGATACAGGTTGTCTCACATGTTTGTTGCTTTAACTGCTCCAGACCCGGTTTTAGCTATGGGCAGGCTGGGCAACAGACCAGGGCGCAATCCTCTATGGGGCGCCAGCATATGACTGTCCTATTTTTTTCTCCTTTCCCTGTCTTTTTTTTCGTCTTGCTTGCTTCGGCCCAGGCACCCGCCCCTATGGCAAACCAAAGTGTTCACAAAGCCACGCATTGTCTTTATTATATCACGCATTACAGAACGCGTTCTACCACGCGCACTGGTGCGCTTTCACACTTTACAGGGCGGGTGCTAGAATGTGTGCCATTGTGCATGCCAGAGCGTGCCCTGTAACGCACCCTGTAACGCACCCTGTAACGCACCCTGTAACGCACCCTGTAACGCACCCTGTAACGCACCCTGTAACACGTGAAAGCGCACCAGTGCGCGTGGTAGAACGTCTTCTGTAACGCGTGATATAATAAACACAACGCGTGGCTATGTGAACACTTTGGCTTGCCATACGCCCCAGCCGAGGGAGCGGGGGTGAGAAAGATGCGTGTGTAAGTGTGTGTGTGTGTGGGGGGGGCACAGCAGCCAATGAAATGAGATCATGAGTCATGAGGGGGGCCTGGGCAATCATTCTAATATGGCATTTCTGTTTAAAAAAAAAAAATTACAACCACACTATATCGTAAAAATATAGAAAAATATATATTCTAATTTTGATATTTATATTGTTAATGTATATTTAAATTTTAGTAAACACTGGCTATAGGAAAAAAATGTACCTGCCAGTTCTCTTAGTTTGCTTACGTCATGTCAATATTACTGGTGAATTCCAGTGATAGCATTAATAAACGCTCAGACACCATCGAACCAAGATGGAGAGAAACAAAACATCTGTCTTTCAGTTCAGAAAAAGGAGAGAAGAGGAGGCAGAGAGGAGAACAATAGATGCAGGTAGGCCTACATTACACAAAGTTACTTTGCAAACATGGCAAGTGTCGAGTGTGAATGTGATGATGACCCTGAAGCTAGTAAGGTCAACAAAAGGCAAAAACAAGCCCAAATCCTAAACAAATGTGCTCCAGACACAACTGGGGTATTTTAATAACCTATTGACCTGCTAACCAACAAATGCTTTATTAATACAACGTTACACTGTTACACATTAGACTAGTCTAGACTAGTCTAAGGGATCATTAAGGCCTAACGTTACACATGATTATCTAGCCTCTCCTGTGCCACATTAATAATATAAATAATACCACTATTACCATTTAAGGATTTCCCCCCATTTTTTAATCATTTTTCCATTGCTGGTTAGTGGGCTGTAGAGATACTTGTGTGTTTCACATGATTGCTAATAAGCCCAAATTAATTGATCATAACAGCCCTATATGGGGATTTGGTGCTATCATTGGTCAGTTGGTGAGTCCACAATTAGGTTAAGGAAATGAGACAGTGAGTCCATGGTTTAAGAAAGTTTATAAAGTCATTAACTAAAAAGTAAATAAATAAATGGGACGTGTGCTGTTAAATGTTTTTACTTTTTTAAATCTCCATATTCCTTCATATATATTTACTGACATATTTATTACAGGGATGTAATTGAGGATTTTGCATCAAAGAAGGCAAGAAAGGTCCAGTTTTAGATGGTATCTTTACAGCTGCTGCTGCTGCACCTTTACTTTTACTGCTAGTTTTTTTTGTTTGTTGTGGTGAACCCTGAGGGAAAAGCCAAAAGGAAAAGCAAAGTAATTTGCACTCATTTTATTATTACTTAATTATAGTTGTAAACATTGGTTTTGCTTTTTGAAAAGGTTTGTGCAATTTGCAATGTTATTATGTTTACATTTGTCATTTGTGTGCAATTTTAGAATATTTATATTAACAAATTTCTCAATTTTATTTATTAATTTTTATCACAATTTTTACTTTGTATTTTTAAAATTGTAATTAAAAATAAGCATTGATATGTACATTGGTGTTTGTCGGGGGGGGGTTAACCCTAAGACATGTCTCGCCAGGCCAGATCCGGCCCTGACCTGCTCAGTGTATGAATGTCACATGAAAGTGTATGTGACGTGAACATATGTAGCAAACAGACGCCCACAACGTGAACATGTGCGTTTCTCACCATTTAGACAGAGATATGACCCAGCACATCTTCAGTACGTCCCACTCTGGAAGGAGTCTTTGTGCGTATTCACACCCTGACAGTGTCGGCTTCGTGTAAATCAGCGGTCCCCAAACTATTTCCTGTGAGAGACACATAATTTTTCCCTTCTCAGATGAGGGGCCGGGGTCTGGGGTTTGTAGTGTCTAAATGTAAAAGAAATATTGTTTTCCAGAAAGCCACAATAAATTAACCCTTTCTGGATTCTTCACAGAACAAAAGACAGAAAATAAATAATAACACTATTTATTAAATAAATAACCCTCTTTGGGTTCATCACAGAAAAAAGGTCCATAGAACATAAACTTCTTGTTCTTAACAGGTCCGAGTTCATCTTAGTTGTCTGTGACTTTAATGACTCATATGAGCGGTCTCTCAAAATTATTGTGTTAAACTAGGCACTAATAGTTAGTTGTTTATTTGATTGTTTGGTTATATTTGTTCAGGAATAACTCCTTCTCTGTAAGTTTTCAAATGTCCCACACTGTTGAACGCACCACTAATGTTATGACGGTTATGAACGTAGTCTGTGTTTTATTAGCCGCTGTGTTGTTACTAGGGAACCATGACAAGTTAGCCATCTCCGCTTCTTTTTCTCTTTTTTATTCATCTATTCCCGGTTTATTACTGTGTGTAGATGCCACAAGGTCAGATAAATAAAGTAAAGCTGTAATTTATATACTGTGTTTATATCCTAGTTCGCCTATAGCTATACCCAGTGGTCTGGGCAGGACCTCCGCACACACCTCTGACGACCCCATTCCTTCCTTCCCACAGAGCACGCAGACGGGCTGTGCTGTCGGCTGACCCGACCCTGTCACATCTACGGCTCTGACGCCTGTGCTGACTCGGCCACGCCCATTCCTACTGCCGTCAGACAACCCACCGTCAACTGGAAGGACATCACCAGGTACAGAGAAGCCCCAGACCCCTGTACTGAACCCCAGGCCCACAACCAAACTAGTCCCCCATACTGAACCCCAGACCCACAACCAAACTAGTCCCCCATACTGAACCCCAGACCCACAACCAAACTAGTCCCCCATACTGAACCCCAGACCCACAACCAAACTAGTCCCCCATACTGAACCCCAGACCCTGTGTCTTTGTCACCTCTGTTTTCTTTGTGTTCAGGTCTGTGATCTTCAAGAGGAAGCGGACAGAGTCAGACCACTCCCTGGTCAGTGAGGGTCTGAGGGAGGCCATCAGCTCATACCTCCAGATGACAGAAGGTACTGACCACAGCTGGGACACCTGAGGGAGGACGCTAAAAGTCCACTGACACACCGCCCTGCCTCCAACTGCAGTTTGGATGAACCACAGGAGGTCCAGACATAGACTTTAATAATAATAATAATAATAATAATAATAATAATAATAATAATAATGGATTGTATTTAAATAGTGCATTTTTTGCCACTCAAAACGCTTCACATTAGTGACCCATTATTCATTCACTCTCACATGCACCCTTTGGTGGTGGTAAACTACATATGTATCCACAGTTGTCCTGGGACAGACTGACAGAAGCGTGGCAGCCATTTTGTGTCTACAGTTCCTCTGACCACCACTGAACATTCATACACCAGTGTGAGTGACACTGGAGACAGGAGGGTGAAGTGTCTTTGCCCAAGGACACAACGGACCGACGAGGACAGAGCAGGAATCTAACCACAAACCCTTTGGTTACTGAACGACCCGCTCTACCAACTGAGCCATGGCTGCCCCTCCCACTTTAAGGACTAGAACACACACAGAGACAACAGAAGATATACGACAGAGGACGAAGAGGAGGAGGACGAGGAGGAGGAACCAAGGGCAGGGCTTATATGTGTGTGTGTGTGTGTGTGTGTGTGTGTGTGTGTGTGTATTCCTATCTTTATGGGGACATTGATATGTTTACAAAGTCACACCATGGGGACCTCTGACACTATGGGGACCAAAATTTTGGTCCCCACGAGACTTAAATATAAATGTAGGTAAAATGTATGCAAATGATATCCCCCATTAACTCATAAATGCAAAACGTGTATTTTTCAAAGGTTTGAAGATGCTTACTTTTTTCAAATTTATTTTATTTTTTGGTTATTTTCATTTAATTTAATAATCTAATTTTATTTTATTTTTTGTAAATTTTTAATAAAAAAAACAGTTTTTTTAAAACATGTGTTTTTAAAGATTTTGTAAATGTCTTATCTCGTCATCTGAACTCATTTTATCCTCATTAGGGTCACAGGGGTCACTGGGGGCCTAATCCAGCTCCAATGGGTGAAGGCGGGGTCAGAGGTCACCCTGTATGAGTCTGAAGTTCATCTCAGAGCTGAACATATATAGACAAACAATCACTGTCACATTCACACCCATGGACAATTTAGATTAACCGGTTAACTAATTAACCAGTTAACCTATCAGTGCATGTGTTTGGATGGTGGGAGGAGCCAGAGTAACTGGAGAAAACCCACGCAGACACGAGGAGAACATGTAAACTCCACACAGAAAGGTCTGGTGTGGGAATAGAACCAGGGACCTTGCTGTGGTCCACTGCACCACCATGCCACATTTTAAAATGTTTTTTTAATACTTTTTTTCATAATTGAATTGAATTATTTAAAAAAATATTTTTAGTATTTTTTTATTTAAAAATAATTAATTAATTAATTTTGCTCACTACCCAATGGCTGCTTTACCTGCAAGTGATGATTGTAAACTTGGTCCTCATGAGACATGGAAACAAGTATGTGTATGTGTGTGTGTGTGTGTGTGTGTGTGTGTGTGTAGGTGTAGTTGTGTAGTTTTTAATTATTGTAATCTATTTGTGTGTGTGTGTGTGTGTCCACAGAGACATATCATGCTATAACTCAATGAATACTTGGTGTTATCACCTACGACAAATAGTTATTCAGATCTCTGGAGGTCAAAGGTGACATGTGTCCAAATTAACTTGTGTAACACTGTTTATGTGTCAAACATAGACATATAACGCTATAACTTAATCAATACACACATACACATTAACAGAAAGGTCAAAATCACATTATGGTCTCTAATTCAAGAACAGGTTGTCATAGAAACTGGAGATTGACGCAAAATAGGGACGAGATTAGACATTCTCTGCATCCTAGTTTTGTGTGTGTGTGTGTGTGTGGGGGGGGGTCTTGCTCGGAGGTCCAAAAGACCCTAACAATGCCCCTGAGAGAAACTGAACTCTGACAGATCCAAAAGCATGTGAGCTGTTGAAGAACTGTTGAAGAACTGTTGAAGAACTGTTGAAGAACTGTTGAAGAACTGTTGAAGAACTGTTGAAGCACTAATCCTATGAACACATGTAAATAATAAAAGCATTTGTCTGCACTGGTTCACCAACAGAACCAAGAGGACAGCGGTTGTAAATGGTTTGAATTATTAAAGGTATATTATGATGAGACCTCGGGGTTGACCCAGGACACGCTGGGAATGCCTCAGGATTCTCCTGGAGGAGCTGGCTGGGCTTTGCTGAGGCTGCTGACCCTGCGACCCGGATAAGCGGGAGACGACGAGTTTTATTATATTATATTATATTATATTATATTATATTATATTATATTATATTATATTATATTATATTATATTATATTATACTTCTAAAATTAAACATTCTTCTGTCCCTGCTTCTACTTCTGTCTTTCCTGGCTTCTGCCAGTGTTGGCACCAAAGTATGATCAATAAAAAATATTATTGATAAATGAACTAGCTTACTTTAGCTAGCTAGCTAATCTGATGTTAGGCTCCAGTCAGTGATGCTGCGCGAGTCTATTGAGTTGGGCGACCAATGAAATTAGTTTGGGGCGTGGTATATGTCAATAAATCCGTCGCCATCCTAGAAAAAAAATCGGTAACACTTTATAATACCTACACACAATTGACTATGTATTAACCATTTATAAATGGGTTGCTCATTATGTATTAACCATTTGTTACCTATTTCTTAATGTCTTGTAACGGTTCATACTAATGTAAATGTAAAATTAGATTATTTTTAACCAACAGGTTCAGTGTTTACAACTGTTTCTTTGTTTACCTGTAAAGCAGATATACAAACACTGCACCTGTTGGTTAAAAATAATCTAATTTTACATTTATCTTTGGAAGAAACTAGTATGAACCTTTACAAGACATTAACAAATAGGTAACAAATGGTTAATACATAATGAACAACACATTTATATATGGGTAATAAATGGTTAATAAATAGTCAATTGTGTGTAGGTATTATAAAGTGTTACCAAAAAATCTTGCTTCCCTGAACAGAGTTAACGCCAATCTATCAACATGGTGACGACGCTCTATAGTAGAGCATGACACGGCAGTTAGAGATGCGCTGTTGACATATTTTCATTCCCAACTGCTTCTTAAAATCGCTATCAGCCCACTATCCATTTGCATGAACGATTTTCCCCCAATTTTCAGAACCAAACCTGCCCGCCATCCGCCGCTTACTTTTTAGGTCTAATGACGATATAGTAGCCTATACCTTGCCAGTAAACTAGAGCCTTGGTTGAAAGAAAATCTCAAATTTACAGTGATTCCAAAATTATCTCCACCCACTGCACAATGTAAACATGAGCAGGTAAAACCTTATCTTTTAAAATGTTTTTAATTTTATGGATGTTGGAATATTACATCTGGAGACAACGGTTGAAAACTACCTTTTTTATGCTAATACTGACACATTTACAGAAATGTTCATTAATGTGTTACTGTCCCTGTTAAATAAACACGTTTTTAACCTGGTACTCATAACTGTTTTACTTGCACATCTGTTTTGATTATTAATTTTTTCTACTGTGCTTTGTGTTCCATGCTTTTAATTGCACTGCAATTATAATTATTTATTCATTTTTAAAAATTCTTATTGTTTTTTTATGGATTCTTGTATTTTATTGTTCAAACCGCATGGTTGCTCACTTTCCCATGTAAGTCGCTTTGGATAAAAGCATCTGCCAAATGTTTAAATATATCGCTTCCATATCAGGATAGCACAGGTCCACATGTGCATCGATTAACTTTGATTTTTACCTCTTGTGGCACTCACTCTCTTGGGGTCACGAAGGAAGAAACTTGCTGGTGCTGCTTTTGGTTTAGTCCAGCTGTGATGAACCATGTTAGTCGTGCCCGTCTGATAACTTTTAAATAAATAAACTGCTTCATGTGTTTTGCAGATAACACATCCTGCACTTGTGTTGTCTAAATTTACCACCTCCAGAAACCATTCCCAGACTATACTTTCTCTCCTTCTTTCACCTTAGTTTTAAATTCGCCTGCTTTTAATTTCTTCTGCATTGACTTCACCCGTGTTCTGTCTAAACTAAGATCAACAGGATACTGCCTGATTAAAAAGTATGTTAGTGTTGTTTTTGTTTGTTTGTTTACCTTTGGAATAATATGCAAAATGCTTATTGTTTTTTATTTGAGTGCCTCAACCGCAACCCACCCGCAATTAATTCAAATATAGTTTTTTGTCGCGTCATCCACCCGATCCGTGGTTCATCTGCACCATTCGTAGGTGCGCGGTTTAACTGTGCATCTCTAACGGGAGTACATTTTCACTCCTATCCCACCCCACTCCCAGAGAAGAAAAATCCCATCTCATCTCAGGCCAGAGAAAAAATTTTTAAAATCCCACCCCTTCTGCTTCCACTCAAAATTACTCCCACTCTTGTTTTTTTAAATGCAAAAACAATTTTGTGTGTTTCAGATAACTGTTTTAATGGTAACTTTTATTTATTTTATACATGATGAACAAAATACTGACAGTACGTCCATAAACTGAGGCTCAGTTCTCACTAGGTTTTCCTTTCCATGTGTCCCTCTTCAGACCACTTGTCCCAGACTCACTGGAATACTTCACTAATATTTTACAAGCTTTACCTTTACCATATAACCTGTTGGCACTGTCACTTTTAACTCTCATTAACTTGTGAAGTATTTCAGGCTTTCCGATCAGTTCCGTCAGTCTGACTGATACATCATTACGACTTACATTTCATTCTGCTGTAACTGCTTCGTCTCCAGCTCCAGTCATTGTTTAATTGAATTGTGTGTTTCCTGCACAAGCTTTAATGTTGTTATTGGTCTATGAATAAAACACAGTGTTGATCCTTTATGCTAGCTTCAGCTACCTGTTTATTCACGGATCATATTCAGCATAGTCTGACGTCACATTCTTGATCTACGCATGATCAGTATAGACAAGTTTACGCCACAAACTGAGGGGATGCCATTACCATCCAGATATGTATGTTATTTCTGCCAGAAGTAAGTTTTGCACTGTTTGCTTATGTGAACAGACTTCAATTGCTAACTGTTTGTGAGCTATAATGTCCTGGGAACATAATTTTAGTACTTTGTCTGGAGATGGAGTTATTATCCCCCACCCGAATGTGGTTCAGACCTGAGAGGATAATATGTCGACGTGGCCCAACGTAACGTACGGCAAGATTTGTGCGTATTTCATGGACTCCATTGCAACAGACAGGAAAGCTATGGACAATCTGAAAGCCTCCGAGGCGTATCAGTATCTGCATATAAAGCACTAATATATAATAATAAATTGTACTCTCTCACACACACACACACACACACACACACACACACACACACACACACAGATGGGGCTGCCAACTCCATGAGGGAAAATACGGGACACTATGGCAAATCCCATCAGATTCACAGACCTCTGATTTTTTTTCTATAATCATCAATGGCAAGATAAGAATTTCGTCTTGTTTAAGCTCAGCTCAATACCGGCCATAAGTTTGTTTTTAATATGGGACGATTCCGTATTTAAGGAATGTTTGACGACCCTACACACAGACACTGTAGGCGACCTGTCAATCCAACGAACAAATACAGCTCTACTGTCTATGAACATTAGCTTATATGCTAATCAGCTGTTTTAGCAAAACACCGGTGGCAATGTTAGTGTATGACAACTTCACAATTAACAGTATTGACAGTTTCATAACTAAAGCTTTCATTTCATAACTAAAGTGTTCATTTCATAGCTAAAGCTTTCATTTCATAACTAAAGCTTTCATTTCATAACTAAAGTTGCTGAACTTATCATCAAATTGAAGTTAAGTCTCTTTGGGGAGATAATAGTCCGTTGGGTGAGTTATCATTAGTTGGTCTTTTGTCCACAAAGTGATGGGAACACACAAAAACTTTGCAGGGTAGATACTTTAAATTCAATGCCTGTGATTCAGAGGCTTGCAGAAAAAATTAAAACAACGGAGGGCATGAACATTGGCTCTTTGTGGCAGGTTTGTGGTTAAAACACTCTCTATCCAACCAGGTGTTTTCTTGACTTTTTACAACCACACGTAGGTCCCGAACCACTTTTCCTCTTGTAGATGTCTATACTTTTTCTCACTAAATCACTGTGTTTATAACAGAGTTAACTAGTAAAGCCAATCGGATGCTGCCAGAAAGGAAGTGAAGAGCATATTCAGGAAGTAAAGCGGAAACGGGTCAAAAACTTGTCTATCCACACACCAGTTCTGTCAGGGGTCTACTGATGCAACACTGACATCTACAGGTGACACCTGTAATAGCACTTATCATTACAAAGCTCTTGCCTTTGGCTTCCGGTAGTGTCCAGTCAGGAAGTTAAAACACATGTGGGACATGTAGTTCTTTAGACTTTGTAGTTTTGCCTCAGTGAAAGGTGAACAGTATGAACGCCCCTGTCCTTTTGGTTGTTCAACACGATTGAAAATCATCATCTATTAATGTTGTTCCTGCTCCTGTCCGCTCCCGTGAATTTTTATTTCCATCCCGCCCCAATCACGAGTTAATAAAATGTTGACTCCCATCCCACGGGAATCCTGCGGGTCACGTGATTCCCGCAGGATTCCTGACAAATGTCATCCTCTAATCCACATCTTACTTTAGACCAGACTGTGCTGTATATGTTCCCTGAGTGTTTTAAGTGATTCAACATAAATGTAAACATCCAAGTGACATGCGCAGACCAGTTGAAGCCTGCTGACACGCGCCCCTGGAAGCCCACATTGCGCTCGTGCAGTTCTTTGGTCCGCCATCAGATGGCGCCTCACTTCCTCCAATAATAATTCATCAAAGCCTCCGGTTCCTGCCCGAACACTTCAGTTCAGGAAGAAGAAGAAATAATGGCGACGCTTCTGGGGTCCGAGTCCCCTTGTACCGGAGGAAAACGAAGACAGTGTAACGGCAACATCGTCACAAAGTTCACGACCAGTCGAATTACTGGCCAGGGTTACAGCCGAGGGACACAGGTAAGAGTGAAACCGGACATAAAGACATCCGAAAGTTGTTCGACTGAAACCGGGGACTTGCGTTTGGAATGCTGCCTGAAAACGAAGACGTTGTCCTGAAGATGTATGCGTCTCTGTCAGCATCGGAATTGTGACCAGCTACGACAATACGGGCTGTTAACGGGGGTCAGACATTGAACGTATACAACACTGAGTACGAGGACACGGGTTGTGGAGGCTGACATGTAAACTACTGCTAACACTACAGTACAAGCTCTGCTTCAACTGGCTCTTTTGTTGTTAGCTCTGCTAGCTTAGCATCACAAGGGCCAATTTAACTACGACATACAAGCACTTGGTATAAAAAGTCTCCTCCGTCATTATAATGTTGGCATGACATTTTGGCTCCTCTGTTACCGGGGAGCCTGTAGTTAAATGTAAACCTCTTAAATGTCTTAATCGATTATCTTAACACTTGCTAATGTTAGCCAACGGCAGGCATTCTGCTAGCTAAGCCAGCTGAACAGCTCAGGAGATTACGTAACGACATACTAACCACAATAACTATCGTTTCCATAAAAGGATACGCCTTAACAGCTGTTAGGACTAGTTAACGGTACCCAGTTTATTTTTTATTTCTACACCACGACACATTTGCAACTTTAGTGAACAAATTAGTAGTCATAGTTTAGACATTGTGCTAGTTTACGTCAAGTGCTGAGACTCAGATTCCATACCCACGGAACACCTGTCCTTACATTTAGTCACACATCAGCCTAAATGGCCCATATGAAAACATGCACTGGGAACTCACGGTACTGTGATGCAAATTCAAGCACTTTATTCTGAGGTTTACTTCTTCTATATGCATGCATTTTGCAGCCTGCACTGCGTGTTTTCATTTGGGGAAATGAAACACAAAGATGTCTTAGTAAAACCTGCAAAATTTTCAGTTAAGTGTGACTGGAAAATATACTGTTATATTTACATCATTATAGAAAAGCCCAACAGAATTCCAACCATCCCTCAAAACACACTGACAGATATTATTGCAGTGAAAGGAAGCTGTTTTGAATAGACTTATTTTGTCAATTGTTAGACTGTGATATGGAATCTGGGGATTATTATGTATCTGAAATAACCGGAGGCATAGTGAGATGTTTAGTTAGATCTTGTATCATCTTTACAGGGCTTTTCCTTGGTTTGTGGAGGGTTTAGGTGCTCCAGTGGCAGTTGTTGTTTGACTAACTGCATTGTGTTGGACATATATTATTACAATATTTAGGAAGTGACTCAAAGAATCAAATTTGCTCCACACTCTATTTGGTTATAATTTAATACACATCTTCCACTTTGAAAGAGCTTGTTTTCTGAAGTTTAACGAGGTCTGTTTCAGGCTGATATATTATTATTTCCCTTCAGGACGCTAAATAAATCTGAGTTTTTCTGAGCCAAGGTGCAGCATCCTGTATGTTTTGAAGCAGATAAAAGTGTGTCCTAATGTTGTTCACACCAGACACAGGAATTTACCAAGCACATTTGACTTTGAAACATTGTCTTTTGCATATGTGTCCAACATTTGCGTGATGAATGAGACAAAAATTGGTTACAGTAAATTCCTCTTTCCCATTTCTGTTGTATTCCTGCAAGTGAAAGTTATAAAAATGTATATGAGATCAGTGTGACCTGCAGAAGAGTTCAAGACATCTACCGTAAAATCCAAAGCAGTGAGGAAGTCTGGTGTAACTTTTCATGAGTATATTGAAAGCCACAGTTATGTTTTCCGCAGGTTTCGACTCGGGGAATTCCTTCAGCAGATAGAAACTTGCACATGTGCCCGTCATACATGGAGGCACTAAACTGGATAAATATACAGAACCTCCTATTCTGCTGAACTGACATCATCATGTAGAAAGCAAAGCCTACAAGTTTTCCCACTGTAGGTACGGTCTACTTTATTCTTAACGACTGTGTTTTTGTGTTGTAGCTTCCAGCAGGTCTGCTCCAGGAGAGAGATAAACGAGCAAAGTGGCATGGCATCCCTACTCTGCTGCAGAAGCTCTATGAGAGCAGCCATCCTAACAGTGAGCTCTCACAAGCCCACAGCCTACTTAAGGTACGCCTGTAACAGCACCAATGCTGTGCACTTACTGATTTTTTACAGTCACCAATTGTTAAACAGACAGTTCGATGTTTTTCAGATGAATGTGTTTGTCTGGTGCACCCACAGTGACTTGCCTCCGACAGTGTCCTGTGAGCCCAGTTCTGTCCGGTTTTGGTCAAAGCCAAAGTAGTCCCGGCAGGTTTCCGTCAACAAAGTAAAATGTGTTTCTTCTTAAAACGGGATGTGTTGGAATGACTGATTTATTTGCATAACAAAACCGTCACCGAACAAAAAGTCACACCTCGTAATTGCTTGGAGCTCCTTTCTCTCAAGAGCGATCAGTTAGCGTTGTCACTGCTAACAGCTGAACAAAAATGACCAAAATGAACAAATATTATCAAAATATTCAGTAAAATAAACAAAAAATTACCAAAATAATCAATGCGCATTGTCACTGCTAACAGCTGTGCGTGCGCCTGCAACTGATGGAAGTAGTTTAAGGTGCACAACTGTTAGCAGTGACAACGCTAGCACATTGATTGCTATTGAGAGAAAGTAGCTCCAAGCAATTACGAGGTGTGAGGTTTTGTTCTGTCAGTTTTGTTATGCAAATAAGTCAATCATTCCAACACACTGTTTTGAGAAGAATCACCTTTTTTTGTTGACCCCAGGAAACCTGTTGGGACTACTTTGGCTGTGACCAAAACTTGACTCACAGGACACTGTTGGGGTACAGGGTTCCTGCAGGGGCTAAAAAAATTCTAAAATTCAGAAACTTAAATTTTAGGCTTTAAAATGTCTTAAAGACACCCGTATTTTCATCCCAGGTCTAAAATTTAATTTACTCAAGTCTTGACTTTTTTTTTTTTTTTTTACATCCTATCCATCCATTCTGACAGAAGTGTCTGTAGAAGAAAAAAGTGTCTGTTGCTGTTTCTACTATCAGCTGATGAAAACGAATCATTTGGCGGCTCAGTGTGTCCACTACCACGTTCCGTACCTTTCATATTTTCATTCCATCTAGTGCAGGGGTCTGCAACTCTGTTCCTAGACGGCATGTTTTAGATGCGTCTCTCTTCCAACACTCCTGATTCAAATGATTGGCCTGTTATTAAGCTCTACAGAAGCCTGATAATGACTGTTAGGTGTGCTGAAAGACAGAAAGATCTAAAACATGCAGGACAGTGACTCTGTGGTGGTAGGTTAGTCGGATGGGATAGTGAGGATGTGTGTTAATGAGATGGGTAAATGTCAGTTCAACAAGTGGCTGGAAAGAAATGAATTCTCCAAGTGGTTGTAGAGATCGTCTTGACAGGCACTCGGCTCGTTGCAAAGTATGTAAAAAAAAAAATATATATATATATATATATACTGTATATATATACAGTTGTGGACGTTGGTGCGACACTGCTTCTTTATGGTTTTCACCACTTTATTTTTGGTTTGCTGACGTTTGGGCACTAAGCCTTCATCAGAACAATGTGGTGCTCTTTCTCTTCAGGCCGTTATCGTATTTTGAAAGGCTGCAACTTTGAAGACGAACTTTGAAGGTGTATGGGCCCTTGTAATACATTGATTATAATAATAAGGTGTTGTATTGTGCTGTCACTGATGCATGTTTTGCCATTGGATGTAGAAACACATAGGAACAATGGACAATCTGAGACAAATACTAAATTCCTGAAAACATTTGCACTTATTTAGGAGTGGGAATATGTGACCATATGGCAAAAACCACCCAGACAAATTATCTTTTTCGTTGCCTTTAATCTCAAATAGTCCATTTGGTTTGTGTACTGTTAGCTTACTAGCTATGTTAGCTCCAGAGTCCAGCACTGGTGGACTCTTCCTCTACAGAAGTACTGGGACTGCAGAAGAGCATGTCTGCTACCAACTGGAAAAGATGATTAAGAAGCTTTCACACTTGTTATACTATTGTATCACACACATTTATTCTATGCACTTCTGCATCTGTTGATTTTGAGACTTTATTGAACAGAGATTAAAGAATATAAATAGAAATGTATTTAAATGTTGCATTTTTGTCATTTTTATTTAGATGAGACAATCATTACTAGAAAAACTCCTGCTTATCATCTCAATAATAAAGCAATATGCAATACAACCTAAATGTTCACATCAGTGTGAACCATGTTATGTGCGCAGTAAAAAAACAATCAGTTACATTTGAATGGAGAAATGTTCTTGACAATGTAAGCTAAAGGGGTTTGTTTGTTTACAGTTTTGCAGAATGGTTTTGTGCAACTATGGAATCCTGATCAAGAGGAGAACATTAATTAAAGATGCTGCATGGCATCAATTGTCCTGCCTCACAATTTCTTTCCAATAGTATTTTTCCAGATATGTAAATGGTAAATGGTAAATGGACTGCATTTATATAGCGCTTTTCCACCTTCATGGTGCTCAAAGCGCTTTACATTAGCCTCTCATTCACCCATTCACACACACACTCATACTACACCAGTAGGTTTTTCTAAGGTCTAAGGTCAGTCCTACTGGGGGCCTAAGTCAGGGTTCAGTGTCTTGCCCAAGGACACTTCGACATGTGGACAGCCAGAGCCGGGACGCGAACCGCCAACCTCTCGGTCATTGGGCGACCCACTCTACCAACTGAAACACAGCCGCCCAACTGAAACACAGCCGCCCATATGTGGCCATTGCTGCGTGTGTTTTATTGACCGCATTATTCAAAGTCATCTTTCTTTATTTTTTATATTCCACAAATGTAAGAAACTTTTACTTTTTAGACATGGTTTTGAGAATCAAATATTTTTAATTTTTTATTTGAGGGGGTCTCAACGTTGGTCTAAAATGTTTTTCATAATGGTCTAAAAAAGTCTTAAAAAGGTCTAACATTTAGATACATTTAACTTGCAAGAACCCAAGGGGTGCACTAGAGCAATGACACTGATCCCATACAGATTAATGTGAAAACTGAACTGTCCCTTTAAATGTTTGACTTTAGTTTGTGCAGAATCATTAGTGAAATGTGTTTTTGTCAGGTACTATCATCCCAGCTATCCATGGAGGCCATGTCCTTTGTCACAGAGGAAAGAAAGACTGCTCAGGAATCCACCTTTCCCAACACATACACCTTTGACCTCTTTGGTGGAGTTGATGTAAGTATGTCTTTCTTTTTTCATCTAAGCAGCTTGTTTTTGTTTTGTTTTTTTACTTTTTTTTTTTTTGTAACTTTTTTTCAGTTGTGATGTTTATTTCATATGAATGACAAACATACAAACGAAAAGGATTGGTTTGAAGCCAAGGCTTCTTAGAAATGAACCTGTTATAACTGATAAATTTACAAGTAATCATTGTGTTTGAAACAGAATAATTTACATCAACTAAAGAAAAAGAAACGAGTGAAGAGAAAGAATATATGGGAAAAAAAGTTATTAACTCCTGATCGTCAATCTATAAATGCACTGACACACATTAGTTTAACCTCCTAAGACCTGGACTCTTACATGGCATGTATTTTTAATTCTCTTGGCTATTTGGGGTGTTTGGGACCTGGGGAGTTGAAAAAAAATTATTATCAGGAGTGCTGATCTTTATTTATATATATATATATATATATATATATATATATATATATATATATATATATATATATATATATATAAATAAAATGCCCCCCAATGACCAACTGCTAAGTGAATGCCCAATAAAGTCGAGGAGCTATCATGGAAGAACAAACTCTTGCATGGCGTGTACCATCGGCAAATTGAGGAAGTGGTGCCTGATATGGAAAAGACATACCAGTGTCTGGAAAAGGCTGGACTGACAGACAGTACAGAGGCACTACTCATGGCTGCGCAAGAACAAGCCCTGAACACCAGAGCAATAGAGGCTGGGGTCTACCACATCAGACAGGACCCCAGGTGTAGGCTGTGTAGAGAAGCCCCTCAGACAGTCCAGCACATCACAGCAGGGTGTAAGATGCTGGCAGGCAAGGCATACATGGAGAGGCATAACCAGGTAGCGGGCATACTGTACAGGAACATCTGTAAAGAGTATGGACTGGAGGTCAAGGGTCAAGATGGGAGACCCCCCCCCCCCCCCAAAAGGTGACAGAGAACAAACACACCAAGATCCTGTGGGACATCCAGACCAGATGGTGATGGCCAATCAGCCTGACATAGTGGTGGTGGATAAACATGAGAAGACAGTGGTGGTGATAGATGTAGCAGTCCCCAGTGATAGCAACATGAGAAAGAAAGAACATGAGAAGAGAAGAGAAATACCAAGGACTGAAAGAGGAATTAGAGAAAATGTGGAGTGTTAAGGCAACAGTGGTACCAGTAGTGATGGGGGCACTAGGGGCAGTGACCCCCAAGCTGGGACAATGTCTCCAGCAGATACCAGGAACAACATCAGAGATCTCTGTCCAAAAGAGAACATTGCTAGGAACAGCTAAGATCCTGCACAGAACCCTCAGGCTCCCAGGCCTCTGGTAGAGGACCCGAATCTGAAGGAGAACATTTTTATTTATATAAGTATATAAAGTGTATGTTATAAAGAGGAAGCTTTGTGATCTCTCCATAGCATATCTTTTAAAATAATGAATTTGAATATTAGCAGTAGAATACAAGACATGTATTAATATCAAACTCAGAGCTTAGTTAATCTATGTGGTACAACCATTGGGAACCTTTACTCAAAACATAAACCAAACACAAAACTGACGTGAGGTAATGGAGCTTCTAGAGCTAGCAGCTAGAGACTGGGACAGCAAGTTGTTACCATGACAACCCTAAAGTACAGTGGGTGGTTGTTAACCATCTGACAGGTCTACTTAAAATGACGTGATGGGTGGACTACGACAAAAGCAGTTTGTTCAGTACCAACGCAGGCTGGTGGACATCACTAAGGGTTTTTTACAACATATTTATAAGCAGAATTTACTGGAACATCTAATGTTTTCTGTGTGTGTGTGTGTGATGGTTTAAAATAACCATTTAACATAACCTCGCTCGACCTCGCAGTATTTAAAAAGCAAATTAAGTGAACCGTGGTGGCTCTGTGTGTGACCTGACAAAGAAACTGTTTTATTTTCTCGGTGACTGACTTCAACTAGTTAATGAGGCTCCGTGATCTGCCAACGTTTTTTTGTATTTCTTTTGTATTTTTTTTTTTTTTAATGAACCCGCCTGCAACCCAGACCGCAAGAAATATATTTGAAAAGGATGGACCTGACCCGCTTCTGGACCTGCAGTTTTAAAAAGTAGTCAATGGTCTTTATGAACATCACATGACCTTACTCACATACCTGCATTTATTTCTGTGTTTAATACATGTGTGTGTGTGTGTATGCATATGTATATATATAAATACAGTGAAGAAAATAAGTATTTGAACACCTTGCTATTTTGCAAGATCTCCCACTTGGAAGTCATGGAGGAGTCTGAAATTTTCATGGTAGGTGCATGTCCACTGTGAGAGAGATAAACTAAAAAGAAAAATCCAGAAATCACAATGCATGATTTTTGTTAACGATTTATTTGTGTGATGCAGCTGCAAATAAGTATTTGAACACCTGAGAAAATAATTCTTAATATTTGCTACAGTAGCCTTTGTTTGCTATTACAGAAGTCAAAGGTTTCCTGTAGTTTTTCAGCAGGTTTGCACACACTGCAGGAGGGGTCTTGGCCCACTCCTCCACACTGATCCTCTCTAGATCAGTCTGGTTTCTGGGCTGTCGCTGAGAAACACGGAGTTTGAGCTCCCTCCAAAGATGTTCAATTGGGTTCAGGTCTGGAGACTGGCTGGGCCATGCTAGAACCTTGATATGCTTCTTACGGAGCCACTCCTTGGTTAGGAGTGGAAGACCCATCTTCAATGCTCTGACTGAGGGAGCAATCCACGGCCCCAGTCATCCTCTCTTTAATGCAGTCCACTCGTCCTGTCCCATGTGCAGAAAAACACCCCCAAAGCATGATGCTACCACCCCCATGCTTCACAGTAGGGATGGTGTTCTTCAGATTGTACTCTTCATTCTTCTTCCTCCAAACACGCTTAGTGGAATTAGGACCAAAAAGTTCTATTTTGGTCTCGTCTGACCACAAAACTTTTTCCCATGACTCCTCTGTATCATCCAAAGGGTCATATGTAAACTTAAGACGGGCCTTGACATGTGCTGGCTTAAGCAGGGGAACCTTTGGTGCCATGAATGATTTCAAATCATGACGTCTTGGTGTATTACCTACAGTAACCATGGAAACGGTGGTCCCAGCTCTTTTCAGGTCATTGACCAACTCCTGTCGTGTAGTTCCAGGCTGGTTCCTCACCTATCTTAGAATCATTGAGACCCCACGAGGTGATATCTTGCATGGGGCTCCACTCCGGATTGAGATTGAGTGTCATGTTTAGCGTCTTCCATTTTCTAATGATTGCTCCAACAGTGGACCTTTTTTCACCCAGCTGCTTGGCAATTGCTCCATAGCCCGTTCCATCCTTGTGGAGGTGGACAATTTTGTCTCTGGTGTCTTTGGACAGCTCTTTGGTCTTCGCCATGTTACAAGTTAAAGTCTTACTGATTGTATGGGGTGGACAGGTGTCTTTATGCAGCTAACGACCTCAAACTGGTGCGTCTGATTCAGGATGATACATGGAGTGCAGGTGGACTTCTAATGGGTGGACTAACAGGTCTTTCAGGGTCAGAATTCTAGATGATGCACAGGTGTTCAAATACTTATTTGCAACTGTATCACACAAATAAATCGTTAAAAAATCATGCATTGTGATTTCTGGATTTTTCTTTTTAGTTTATCTCTCTCACAGTGGACATGCACCTACCATGAAAATTTCAGACCCCTCCATGATTTCTAAGTGGGAGAAATAGCAAAATAGCAGGGTGTTTAAATACTTATTTTCTCTCCATTGTTTCTTCTTAAAGCTGTGGTTGGATTTGACTTTAAAGTCCATTTCTGCCACTTGAGATCAAAATCTCCTTCTGGAATTCTCAGACAAAAAGACACATTTTCCATGGCGTATATTTCTTCGACAATGTCCAGCCATTGTCCCTGCTCTGCGGGTTTGCTTCTCATGCACCATTTTTTTTCTTTTTCTCGTCTTTATTGTCAGTACGTTTTACACACATGTTAACATGTATTACACACACTGATATGTGTCCATTTAATCCATCACCAGCAGCTAGGAGCAGTGGGCTGCCATATCAGGCACCTGGGGAGGTGGGGGTTAAGTGCCTTGCTCTAGGGTACATCAGCCAGCAACAACTCTGCCATAGCCGGGACACGAACCGCTGACCCTTCAGTCAATGGACAACCTGCTCTACCAACTGGGCCACAGTCGCCTCCATTTAGTCCAGCGCACCTTATTTATTAAAAACCTCAAAAATAAACCATTCATTGACAGTGCACCTTATAGTCCAGTGCACCTTTATATTGTGGAAAATGCAGTAGTTTTAGGTCACTAGATGCACTTTGGTTTATACCAGCATTTTAGTATTTATTTAATCTGTTTTTTAATCCTGTTGAATATGCATTTATATTTTGTTTCTGCAGTGCTTCTATGTTTTGTGTGAAATGACGCTAAATTGTCTATTTCTTTCTCCCTACATACTAAAAGTATTGTCACTTGTTTTCCCTCCAGCTGCTTGTGGAGATCTTGATGAGACCCACGCTAACTATGCAGAAGAAAAAACCCAAAAGTGAGATACACAGATATGAGATTTTACATGACTGTTGACAAGATTCATGTGATGGTGTGGGACTAAAGACTGTCGACACTTTGTTTTTCTGTTGCAATAGTGAATGACGACCTGGTCAAGGACTGCCTTAGTGTTCTCTACAACTGTTGTATATGTGTAAGTATCCTGTTACCACCCACACAAATGTCAGGGGTACATCATAACTAGGATCTGTGTAACACATCTAGTCTGGAACTACAGGCCTTTTCCTTCCACGGGGTCTGTAGTCTTAGATTATCTTAACAACTAAATAATGTCTTTTTTTGATGCATAGACGGAGGGGGTTACAAAGAGCCTGGCGGCAAGGGACGACTTTGTTCTGTTTCTTTTTACCCTGATGACAAACAAGAAGACGTTTCTTCAGACGGCAACTTTAATTGAAGATATTCTTGGAGTCAAAAAGGTCAGAGTTTATACTGTCAAACAAAGAATGTGTGGACGCTGCTTGTTATCCTGTTGGCAGCAGATTTGAAAAGGCACAAAGATATACACCAACACAGGTTGAAGTTTATTAAAACGGGCTCTTATGAAGTACCTAAACATAGTATGTTTATGTGATGTACAGAGTAGAGATATGGGGAAACACTTATGCCCTGTTTGCACTGATCTATCTATCGCCTAGTTGCACTGTCCCCATTCATTACATGTATAGAATTCGTGTATCATTCATTCACTCATTTTTCAAAATAAAACCAAAAATAAGACAACGAAAAAAATTTAGTTTTATTTCCAAAATGAAAAAATGGACAATGATGCGTTTTGCCAGTTTTCCTTTTTGTTTTTAAATGAATAATAGAACAAACGGATAAGAGCTGTTTCCCGTTTTATCCAATTTTGACCTGAAGCAAATTGAGTAAACTGTAAATGAATGTTAACAACCACAGAAACATGTCCACTGGACTGAAGATCATTATGGTACGATAGGACACAAATTTTCTCCGTGGTCATATCTTCCAGTCTTAGAGTGAACCTCTGAGTTTCCCCAAATAGGACGTAAGTTTACATCTGTGTTGCTGTGGGTCAAAGGTCATTTCCAGTTTACTCACTTTGCTTCAGGTAAAATTGGATAAAATGGAAAACGGTCGTTGTTGGGTTTTTTTAATTATTCATTTAAACACAAATAGGAAAACTGAAAAACTGCATTATCAATTTTTTCATTTTGGTTTTGGAAACAAATAACTTGTTTTGTTTTATTTTGAAAAATGAAACAAAATGATACATGGATTGTATGGGTCTAGTGGTGTTTCATAGTCCGATGAGGCGGGGCTAAAAGGTTGTCTTTCAAATCCTCTGTATGCAATAGGACGGTACTACAACCAATCAGTGTAATCTTTAGGATGACGTAGTTAGAGCGTCTGAAAGTTGACGGAGGAGTCTGGAGAAAGTTAGGAATGACTAAACAAAATATTGGATTATGGAGCTGAACGACTGTTGTCGCTTCTGTAAAAAGAATTTAAAGATTGTTGAGGTTTACTCACATTCTTCACTCATCTTTGATAAAAGGAAATCTACAGCTGTTGTTGTTCTTCTATGGTTGTTTACACTTGTTTCTCTCCCAATTGTTGCGTCACTTTGTTAGGCCCGCCCTCTGACTCTATACTTCACCGTGATTGGTCGAACAGTTTCAGGGAAATCTAGATAAGTTACATTGAGCAAAACTAGACTACGGTAGAACATCAGATTTGCTGGGTTAGGCTAGGTAGTAGGGGAATGACCAAAGATTAGATTGTGGTGGTGGTCTGCGCTCTGAGTGCTTTTTTAGATTTGATTGTGCTATATTCTCTCTTTTTTTTCTGTTACTCGTAGCTCAGTTTTTGTTGCTTTAAATTATCTTTTCTTTGCTTTTAATTGACAGAAATAAATTAAATCAATCGATAGTCAATGTGACTCCAAAATGACAACACAGCACAGGCTTCTTAAAACAGGGGCTTTAATTGGGTTTATCAAACACCATGAAAATATGTATTTGGGGTTCTAACTGAATTAAAGAAAACATAAACTAAGCGTACAAAATGAATGACAAGGCTGTCCTACATCGTGACCACCTGTCACTGTGGAGATCCAAGGTTTGAACGGTCTCTGGGTGTTGCACATATGTGGGCTGCTAGCCTCTCAATACGGATGTTGCTACAGATACAATTAACACCTTCAACTGTTCCACTTAATTGTGTTAAAATTTGAAATCGGGTTAATCATGATGATGGATTAATCTTCATTAATGCGTTAATGCCCTAACATTCTTTACAGATGAAGACAATGTACATTGCAATAACATTTTCAACAAAACATCCAAAGTCTTAAACATTAGCCCACTCCATTGCTGCATTTCCATTCCAGTTTTTTGTAAAACAATAGCTGTCATCATCATCCTGCGCTTTATCCAGGTTGCGGGGGCAGCAGCCTCTGCAAAACAGCCCACTTCCCAAAACAGCAATATTTCTAAAAATTTGACAGTGTATTTGAATAAGTTTTCATCGACAGGGTCTGTGTGGATCCTTAAAAAGGCTTAGTATTGTAAACATGCAGTTTTTAAGGTCTTAAAATGCATTATATTTTGCTATTTTTTTTAAGTATGTCATTAAATTTCATATAGGAGGTATGAAATTTCATCTGGATACCCTACGGTTTATGAAAAACATATGTCTGGATTCTTTTCCCATGCTAGTTATTTATTTAACTAGCATTGTTTGTTGTCAAGATGCTGAAAAAGTAGATGTTTGTTCTATCATAGAACCTTTGTGTGTCTAATAGAACAGGAATCACGCTGCAGGGGCAGTTCAATTCAATTCAATTCAATTTTATTTATAAAGCCCTAAATCACAACAAAGTCGTCTCAGAGGGCTTTACAAAAACATAATCAACTACAGAAATACATGAAAAGTCCCAGGCATCCCCTGTCCTTAGACCCTCCTTCTCGGCAAGAAAAAACTTCCAAACCCAGTGGGAAAACGAAGAAATCTCGAGGAGAACCACATTGAAGGAGAGATCCACTCCCATGGACGGACAGGCTCTAGATGAACGTCCATGTATAAATGCAGGAGGGGGGGCTGGTCCAGACAGGCAGGGGTGGTGGTCCGGGGTCACAGGTCAGCACAGGCGAGATACTCCAGATCCTGTCGTCCATGGCTCCCGTGCAGGCACTGTCAGGAGAGCCACCACTCCCCCCAAGGGGGGAGGGGGGAAAGGGGACACCAGGTGACTAGTCATGAACAGACTTGGTAAGAAAGATATGTTATAAAAATTACAGAAACAGGTGTGAGAGAGAGAAAGAGAAGAAAGAACTCAGTGTCTGTACTTCCCCCAGCATTCTAACTCCTAGGGCAGCCTAGACTGAACTGTGACTCATACATCATGTATACATGATATATGAGTCACATAATTTTTAACTAACCTGACCATAGGCTTTCTCAAACAGGAATGTTTTAAGCCTAATTTTAAATGTAGAGACTGTTTCGGCGTTTTTAATATTAAAGGGAAGCTGATTCCATAAGACAGGGGCCTGATAACTAAAGGCTCTACCTCCTACTGTACTTTTAGAAACCCTAGGAACTTTCAGTAAACCTGCATTCTGAGAACGAAGGGTTCTATTGGGTTGGTACGGAACCAGATCATCTTTAAGATAAGAGGGGCCCATACCATTAATGGTTTTATATGTAAGGAGGAGGATTTTAAATTTAATTCTAGACTCAACTGGTAGCCAATGGAGGGTTTGGAGCACAGGGGTGATGTGTTCTCTTCTATTTGATCCTGTTAATAATCTTGCTGCTGCATTTTGAACCAGTTGAAGCTTTTTAGGGAATATTTAGGACATGCTACAAGTAAGGAGTTACAATAATCTAATCGTGATGTAACAAATGCATGAATTAATTTTTCTGCAGAAGTTTTAGACAGAATATTCCTAATTTTGGCTATGTTGCGCAGGTGAAAGAAGGCTGTTCTGCAAGTTTGGTTAATATGCATTTTGAATGAAAGATCTGGATCAAATAAAACTCCTAAATTTTTAACTGTGGCACTGGGTGTTACACTTAAGTTGTCCAGAGTAACTATCTGGTCAGTAAGGGAGTCTCTCGCATCTTTAGGACCAATTATAACGACTTCAGTTTTTTCAGGGTTCAATAAAAGATAATTGGCACTCATCCAAATTTTTATGTCTTGTACACAAGTACTTAGTTTATCTATTTGCCTGGTCTGGTCAGGTTTAATCGATAAATATAGCTGTGTGTCATCCGCGTAACAATGAAAATTAATGCCATGATTTGTAATGATGTTACCTAAAGGGAGCATATATAGTGTAAACAAAATAGGCCCAAGGACTGACCCTTGAGGAACGCCATAATTAACTCTGGAGGACTGCGATGATTGTTTGTTGATGTGAACAAATTGGTAGCGATCAGATAAATATGATTTAAACCAGCAGAGGGCTGCTCCTCTAATACCTATATCATATTCTAATCTGTGCACTAAGATACTGTGGTCAATGGTGTCAAAGGCTGCACTAAGGTCTAATAACACCAGGACCGATATTAATCCGATGTCAGCGGCTAATAATAAGTCATTAGTAACTTTAACTAACGCCGTTTCAGTGCTATGATGGGCACGAAAGCCAGACTGAAACTGTTCAAATAAACTATTATCCTGCAGGAATTGGCACAGCTGTTTAACTATTACTCGTTCTAAAACCTTTGACAGGAAGGGCAAATTGGATATAGACCTATAATTGGCTAAAATGTCAGGATCTAGGGTAGGCTTTTTCAGAATTGGTTTAATAACAGCATATTTAAATGACTGCGGCACATATCCAGTAATTAATGAAGTGTTAATTATATTTAGGACAGTGCTAATAATTAGGGGCAGAATCTCTTTAAAGAGTTTTGTTGTAATTGGGTCTAAGAGGCAGGTGGCTGATTTGGAAGACATGATAATAGATATGACATCAGTTTGGTCTACAGTGGTGAAATTATTTAGTGTTACAGAGGGATTTATTAAAGGGCCTAGGTTTGAAAGCGCTACTTTTTCTGATCTAATATTTGGGAGAAATGTGTCTATTTTCTCTCTAATAGTTGATATTTTATTGTTAAAGAACTGCAGGAAATCATCAGGATGGAGCGTGGATGGAATAACTGGTTCCACGGAGGTGTGTCTGTTTGTCAGTCTGGCTACAGTACTGAACAGGAATCTAGGATTATTCTTGTTTTCTTCTATTATGGATGAGTAATATCTAGTTTTGGCTGTATGTAAAGCTTGCTTATACTTTATTAAGCTATTTTTCCAGGCATTGAGAGAATCTTCTGAGTTGGATCGCCTCCATTGCCTCTCTAATTTACGTGTTGCTTGTTTAATGGAGCGAGTGTCAGTGTTGTACCATGGGGAGGTTAATCTAATCTTAGTAGTTTTTAACTTAAGGGGGGCAACTATATCTAACGTAGTTTGTAGTGTGAGCATGGTACTATCGACTAACTCATCACTTATACTGGGACTAAATGTGTCCTTTACATAATCACATGACACAGGCACAAATAGTGACTGAATTAACTCTTTATACTTTGAGACAGCATGGTCACATAGTATCCTTTTCATTTGCGTTTTAATCACTGAGGTAGAAATATCCTCAAACAAAACCTGGAAGGTCATTAAAAAGTGATCTGAGAGTATGGGATTATGGGGAAAAACGACGAGGTCATTAATTTCAACACCAAGTGTTAAGATCAGATCAAGAGTATGTCTGTGAATGTGGTTTATTAACATTTTGGATAAAGCCTAATCCGTCTAGTAGGTCACTAAATGCATTACTAAGAGAGTCAGCGTTGTTATCAACATGTATGTTAAAATCACCAACTATTATAATCCTATCCCAGTTCAACACTACACTGGATAGAAAGTCAGAGACTTCTAATAAAAACTGTGAATAAGGGCCAGGAGGGCGGTAGACTATGACAAAAAGGACTGGTTTTTGGTTTCTGCAGTTGGGGAAAGTAATGGATGAAACTAGACTTTCAAAGGAATGGTAAGTGGGATTAGTTTTATGATTAATTTTAGGGCTAAGACCTAAACTGGAGTGGGATATTATTGCCACTCCTCCACCACGGCCACTGGTTCTGGCTGTGTGATAGTTCACATGTGTTGGTGGCGTGGATTCATTTAATGCGACATATTCATCCTGCTGAAGCCAGGTTTCAGTCAGAGCTAAAATATCAATTTTGTAATAACTAATTAGATCGTTTATTAACAACGATTTGGAAGAAATAGATCTAATATTGATCAGTCCACATTGGATAAAATTGTTAGGTGTTCTTTTAATCTGATTATTACTTAAAACTATTTTTATTAAATTATTTGATCTCACTCCTATAGGTTTTTTAATATTAGGTTTATTTTTAACTATACGGGGTTTATTATTAACTACACAAGGAATCGACACAGTCTTTCTATTATTTGCTACAAGGTGGGCTTGTGACAGCTCAGAGTAAAGTGGATGCACAGAGAAGTCTTTTACACTACGACTCTGCGCCTGGGCCCACACTCTGGATTGTCATTTTGACAGGCTAAATTTGGAAGCCACATTTTGTGCTAAGAGAGAAGCACCTTCCCCAGTGGGATGTATGCTATCTCTGTGAATGAGCCCAGGCTTTCCCCAGAACGCACGCCAATTATCTATAAAAACAACATCGTTTTCTGAGCACCACCTAGACAACTAGCGGTTGAATGATGAGAACCTAGAGTACATCTCATCACTGGACAAATTGGGCAGGGGTCCAGAGAATGCTACGGTGTTACACATCGACTTAGCAAGTTTACACACCGATGCTACGTTCAGTTTAAGAACCTCTGATTGTTTCCGTCGGACATCGTTACCACCAGCGTGGATCACGATGCGGCGGAAGCTAGCCCTGCTCTGCTGTAAAAGCCTAAGGTTTCCTTTGATGTCACCGACTCTGGCCCCTGGATAACACCTGACAGACACCGCTGGGTCCTTCACGTCTCTAAGAATAGAACTTCCAATGAGGAGAGTGTCTGGTTTGGCCGGTGTTCTGCCATGGGGTCTGCTACAGACGTGAAGCTCTTGGTGCGCTACGTTTGTGCGTTTAGCACCACGCTTCCTCCGTACTGTCACAAATCTGTCTCTTGACTCTCCCGGCTGCACGGGACTTGCTGAGGGGCTAGCCACGCTCCTGTTGCTGTTAGCACGGCCTGCGGTCCCTGCAGCAATCTCGCTATAGCTAGGCCTAGCCTCCAAGCTGCAGAGCCGTGCTTCTAACTCAGAAACCCTGGCCTCCAACCCTGACACTAAGCTACACTTCCAACAGCTACTGCTATCCTCAGTAAAGGAGGCAGGGGACTCACTGTACATACAGCACACTGAGCAGAAAATACGAGAAGAAGAAGAACTAGCCATGCTAAGGGAAGCTAGGCTAGCGAAGATTAAAGAGGAAAACAATACACTCACCAGACGCGACGCCGCGGCGTGTCAGCTGCTGCAACTCTCACGATGCAGTTTTGCAGGGTCAGATCAGCACAGACAGGTGACAGCGTGGGGCAGTGTGTCCTTTTATCAGCATTTACGTATTTGAGTAGAACAGTCGAAGAAGAAGTGTTTGGAACAGACATACGTGAACATGAACCCAGACCAGGAAGTGACAGTTGAGTGATAAGTGTGTTTGAAAGAGAACAAATACAACAGTTGGTTAAAAACAAGGTGTGAATATGAAGAGATATGGAAAGACATGATGTTAGCAACAATGACGCTCACATGAAAGGGTTAAAGCAGACACACTATGCTGCTAGTCAGACAACAATGGTCCCCATGACGATGTTCACCACAACGAACACAAATGACGACAGCTTTGACTTTAGTGTCTGTGAGTCCAAACAACATGCTTTAGCTGCATTCACGCCAACCGCTATGCTAACGGTAGAAATACTGTGGGTTCAACTGCTATGCTAACGGTAGAAATACTGTGGGATCAACCGCTATGCTAGAGGCAGAAATACTGTGGGTTCAACCGCTTGCTAAAAGTAGAAATACTGTGGGTACAACCGCTATGCTAAAAGTAGAAATACTGTGGGTTCAACCGCTATGCTAAAAGTAGAAATACTGTGGGTTCAACCGCTATACTTAAGGTAGAAATACTGTGGGTACAACCGCTATGCTACAGGCAGAAATAATGTGGGTTCTGCAGACCATATGCTTTGAAGTTAACATGGAGTGTGCTTTTTTTTTCTTTTTTTTTACTGTATGTATTTGTACAGTAAAAAAGTTGTGGTCGTATTTTTTATACTCAAGGTCTTAAAATGGTCTTAAAAAGCATTATATTTGCTTCTCAGAAATGTGCAGAGACCCTGATTGATGGTTGTTCCAGGCAGGAGCGTCGTAACTCTTATGAAATATCATCCCTCTAGAGTTCACCTTTCCATGTGGTTGATATCAAGTTTCGTTTCTCTGCTGTTTTGTCTCTAAAATGACACTGAGGTTTTTCTACTGAATTATTTCCAAAAATGTCTCTGTCTGCTCCTCTGTACACGTGTATCGCACCATTTTCACTCTGAGAGAAGTGATCATGTGACCACGTACGTCACGTCCTGTGGCGTATAATTGCGGAAAAAGTACTAGAATATCGAAACGCCTGAAAAGACACCTCATGAAAGTGTAAAACCTTTTTATCAATATTCAAGTGTTTTTGTATGCGTTTCCATTACCAGTTTTTTTGTAGCACTATTTACATTTTGTGAATTTCCAAGGGTAATGGAAATGCAGTTAATGACACTTACAGAGTATCACAGTTGGTCGTTCGACACAGCATTAGCCAACCAGGACACAGAACAGGAGCAGAAGCAAAGTTATACACTAGTGAGGACATGGCCTGGAGCAAAACTGGGACATGGTGCAGGGTTAATGTAAGCTGTGGAGTCACTTTACGGAGCTCCTGCTCTGAAAAGAATCCTATGAGTTAAAGTGCACGACTCAACCCTCAGGAATCCTTAGGCTTTGAACAAAACAGGCAGTGCTTTGGTTTGTACATCTAGAAACGAAGCAGAAATGTGGAGTTGATCACCATTGAAATAGTTGAGCAATGACCTACTACTTCCTCATCGTTCTGGTTTGGAGTTTAAATAAATCATACTTGTTTTTAGGATTTGTGTAAGTGTTGGGTAAAGTAGTGAAACTATCCTGATTTGAGTGTTTTCAGTTTCAGTATGATGGCATTTTAGTGTATACTAGTAGAAACTGTAGAAAATGTGAGATTTTTTTTGCTACTAATGTGTTGTGGAAGTGAGTGAAATGAGTTGAACGAAGCAGAAAGAGACAATAATAATTAGTTGGGGCTGTTCTGGAAGTGTGTACTGGAATGTGTAAGTATGATAATGCTAATGGTGTCAGTTGTTACTGCTGGTGGAATTAGTAAAACCCAGTTTCAGGTGGAGCAGTCTACCACTGTTGTAGTTTGTGTCATGTTAACACAGGCCACACCAGTCAACACCCAGCAAGATATATTACTATTACAGCTGTGACGTGAGCCGCCAGTCGCTCATCCTACACTCAAATGTCACCGTCTACTTTCAGACTTGAATGCACGAAAAACAGGAAACTGTGAAATGTGGCTCCACCTACTAAACTACAGCTAACAACAAACAAACCAAAAATGAAAAGGGTCTAAAAGTAAAGTGATAAAACTGAACGGCAGTAACCTGACTTATGCCAGATGTCGGGATGCTTCTCATAGCTGCTCATATCTTACATCTGGAAAAGCACCATTGGCTTCTTTGTTAAGGCGGGGCTGTCAATCAAAATGATTCACCCTGATTGGAGAAGCCAGGTGCCTGTACTGTATTGTTTGTTTACTTGAATGACTGAATAAACGAACATGCTCAGTTCAGTCCTTACATCTACATTTATGAGGGAAAACCTCATTTTGTGCTCTGTAATTTTTTCTGTCATTATTTTTGTGATTTGTAGTTTGTAGTTGGACTCATTAAAGGCAGGTCTGACTGACATTTATAGAATTATTTACCTGTCAAATACAGACACATCTTTTTAATTTGTCTGCCCTGACCAGAATAAAAATTACCACATCTATAACCGAGTGTTAACATCGTCAGACGAGACTAAATATGTTCGTCGACGACTCTTTTTCCCAGGATGATAACACAGAAGTGTGTGACATTTGTGTAATTGAACTTAGCAACAACATGTGCTCCCTCTGAGAAAGTGTTCTCTAAACCCCCCCCCAATGTACACCTCCACCCCCAAATACACACACATGGTGACAGAGTAAAAGAGGTAACTAAACGTTTACTGAATAAACAAGAGTATTACAAATCACACATGTTGATCTTCCCTGAGTGATTAATCTCATCTTCTGCATGAAACAAGTCACACTTTCAATTTTGAAATGACAATCACCACAGCCAACGCTATATTTCATTTAACTGTCCAGGCGGAACCGGGTGAAACAGCTGATGTCAGCGACAATGTTGAACGGATTTAACAACGATAGTCACGCGAATCTACGCCAGGTTTTTATTTTTTAAAAATTATCATGTCCACGTGGTCCAGGTGGAGGCATGTGAGCGTATTCACAATTAACACAGAGGTACGTACGCCCTCTGCTTCGTTTCTGTTATTGTAAAAAAAAAAATTAAAAGTTCTCATGCATTTGTTTTATGCGTTTGTGTTTTTGGTTGTTCGTCTTGTGTTTACAGCATTTTGTTGATGCGGTGCGTTTGCCCCTGTCGGCCACCGTACAATGACAAGTGAAACATTTGAAATTAGTATTCTATATTCGAGCGTGTCATGAATATCGTATATTAGAAAATCATGTCCCGTCCCTAGTGGACACAGGCCCTTATGTGTAACACCTCAAATGTATCTTGTCATAAATGCATGCTAGTTCTGCATTGAAACACACAGTTCTACCATTAAACTTCAACAGCTGAAAGGTGTTATGACTGATTTAAATTAAATTTCACATTTTCATATTGGCTTTCGACTGTAATCCTCCCATTTTTCTTTTGAATCAGATCTATTTGGGTAATTACCTCTGCCAAAGAGGTATTAAATTTGGGTCCGTTTGTCTGTCAGCATGATTACGCGAAACCTTCTGAATGGATTTTGATGAAACTCTTTCAGGAATGATAGATAATGGGTCAAGGAAGAACCCATTAGATTTTGAGCAATGAAGGTCAAGGTCGAACTAAAGGTCAACAGCTGAAACACATCAGAGGTAATATCTCAGGATTCAGACAAGATAGAATCTGGTGGGTTTTTTTCATTCACATCGTCTCTCCTTCAGACATCAGATGGGTCAACAGATGGACTCTGTGACGTTGTAACGTCATAAGACGTCATATCAAGCCTTGGCAGAGGTCTGCTGTCTGACTGCCTTGTTGTGATTTATATTCCTGAAATAAATGGAAAAAGACAGACATGTTTTGACTAAAATACCTTGTGTTAATATCTGACTAAAAATAGACTAACATGTTGAGTTTTAGTCGATGAAAATATGACTAAAAATTATTTACGACTAAGAATGAACTTTGACGAAAGACTACGACTGAAATGAAAAATGAGTAATCAAATTAACAATGGTATAACCTGTGGTTCCACATGTATTCTATTTTAGTTAACTTTTATTTACCCAGGTGTGTCCCATTGAGCTTAATGATCTCTTTTTCAAGGCAGACCTGCCTGTCAGTGCATGTCTTTGGATGATGGGAGGATCAAATATTAGTTTCAAAATATTATACAGGGTTTGAAAGTTGTCAATTATCTTTGTGAGAGACCTTTGTGTTTATACAACTGTTAATCCACATGTCCTTAATGATTTAATATAGGCCTAATATTATAGCCTGTGTAGATAAAAGTTCTTATTTAATATATCGGCCAATATATCGGATATCTGCTTTTTTTAACCCTCCAATATCAGTATCTGCCCCAAAAATCCGATATCAGTCAGGCTCCAGTGTAAATTCAGTAAACCTTTAAACAAACTAAACGTGTGCCCTCTTCACTGGTTTTCAGACTTCAGGCTCTTTAATGGTGACTGTCATTAATTGTGTGTTAAATGTGTGATGTACAGCTTTAATTATCATTCATGTGTTCCACTCCGAGATGGGTCCAATACTGACTGAAGTGTCCTGAGGGTAGAATACTCACTGCCCTTGTGCACTTTAAAAAAAAAACAAAAAAAAACCTGAATTATCACTTCAAGGATTCTTGCCTTGTTTATAAGGAACACACACGTCTGAGAAATCGCAATGTCTTTAGTGAATCCAAAAGTGATGGTGTCGCATGCTTTTCGGGTGGAAATAAGTACGCTAACGATGTTATCCAGAAAGACTCAGATAACATAAAATGAGTAGATTTCATAGAAATGGAATGCATCCAATAATAATGTAATGAGATAATATGTATTGGTTGCACACTTAATATTTTATCCATTACTTTAACCTTTAACCTTAAAAGATCCAAATGTCCACCTTTAACCTAAACCATCTACTGATCTCATCTGTTGATTCACTATAATCCTATCAATCCATGTCAATAGTTGGTGTAAATGCACCTCTTCATCTTTTCATGGTCATCAGATATGACACATTCTGACATTCAGGGGCTCCGTAGTTGCCGTGGAAACACTGTCCTCTTCTCCAACATTGATTCACCAGTAAAAGCCATGGAGTTGGATCAATAATGGATGGAAGCACTGGATTTATGTTCAGTTAATGACAAATTTGCTGGAAAAAAAGCATGTTTTCTTCAGTTTTCTCTCTTTTTGATGTAAAAACGATTCCCTGTATTTGTAGTTTTTATGAATGATGACATGATTAGTAAATTAAAGGTAGGAAAATACCCAATTGTCACTGAAGAAATTAATTTACAGAAATCTAAATATAGAGAAGAATTACTTTGGAAAGCACCACAAAAGTAACATTGGGTCCTTATTGGTTAATAATTCTATAGGATCTACAGCTTTGACCTTTGCCCAAAAATCATATTTGAATTTCATTTGAAAACTATTTTAGACATTTGAATATTTACCTCCACCAAGGAGGTTATGTTTTTGTCAGTTTGTTTGTGTTTGTCTACCTCAGTGGACGTCTGCAGGTACATACACGGACACCACATGTAAAATGCTCACAGATTAGTTTTACCTGCTCACTTTAACATATGACACTCAAACATTTTCAGGAGTAGGAACCTCTGACGTGCCATCTATCTCAGCCATTGTCCATGAATGCGTGGGACTGACCACTGACCACTCTGCAATTGGTTACGTACCAGCTGGACACTAATGTCAACAGGTGCACAGATAAACCCAAAGATAATGACCTTTGAGTTCACATTCACATAAATTCCCCAGATGTAAAAAAAACAAACAAAAAAAAAACTACAAAAACAAACCTGCAACCGGAACTGAAAACACATCCACAAAAGTAAAATTAATTGTCCTAAAGTTACCATATACAAGTTCCAATGTTAAGAGTTGCCTAATATTTGTTTGACATGCACATTGGTTGGGTGAGATTATTGTCATCACCTTGTTTGTGTGTGTGTGTGTGTGTGTGTGTGTGTGTGTGTGTGTCCGCAGAGACATATCGTGCTATAACTCGATGAATACTTGAGATATCACCATGAAGTTACATGGACATATACATATAGCTAAGGCACATCAGATGCAATGATCCATTTGAGTAAAGGTCAAAGGTCAAGGTCACAATTAACTAAAAGGTCAGAATCACATTATCGGTTATAACTCATGAACAGAGGGTCACGGAACTCTTACATTGGTACCAAACGATACGGAATTATGATTTCTACAATTCTAATAACTGGTGTTATTACCTACGATCAATAGTTTTGGAGATCTCTGGAGGTCAAAGGTGACATGTGGCAAAATTAACTTTTGTAACACTGTGTCAAACATAGATGTATCACGCTATAACTTAATCAATACTGGATATATTATCATAATACTACACACACTGATGCATATAATGAAATTGTCAATATTGCAAAAGGCCAAAGGTCACGGTCCCATTTAGCAGAAAGGTCAAAATCAGATTATTGGCTCTAATTCAAGAACAGGTGAGATTAGGCATTCTCCCGATACGTGTTTTATAACATTCGAGTTATATTTGAATGTCAAAATTCAAAGTCAAAGCCCTGATAGGATCACAGATGTAAAATGGGATGTTTCAGTTTTGGGTAAATATATGTTTCTGTTTTCATTTTACATACCTGCAATGTGGTAACAATGAATATGTTTGTCTTTGTGTTTGTAGGAGATGATTCAGTTAGAGGGCATCCCTAATCTGTCAGGCCTGGTTCAGAGCTTTGATCAGCAACAGCTGGCCAACTTCTGTCGCATCCTGTCTGTCACCATCTCAGAACCTGATGTGGGAAACGATGACAAGCACACGCTTTTAGCAAAAAATGCTCAGCAGAAACGCAATGCCAGTCCATCACGGGCAGAGGTCAACCAAGGTAGGTTTCCAAAGTCATGTCATGAGAACAGTGGGCCTGTTTACATGAGTTTTATTTCTGTTTAATTCAAAATAAAATGTAGTTCATCTTTAAGATGAACTATGTAAACGCCTAATTTCAGCTGAAAAGATAATTCTGAATTAAACTTAATTCCAAATAAAGTCACTGGTATTTTTTTAACTTAATTCCAAATTGGATAATTCCTCTGAATAAATGTCAGAGCAGTTAATTCTACTCTGACATTATTCCTGTCATTCTGCACATGCTCCTGGTCTGGTCGCCATGACACACATTTTCTGCTGTGGGTATTAATTTGTTGATTGCTATGGTTGATTGGGTTGAGCTGCTGCTTTGTAATTATGACAAAGAATAAAGTCAAATGTCACATGAGGTATCTGGTATAACATGTTGATAGTTAGCCTGGCCACGGTGTCTCTATTCATTCCATGTATGGGTCTAGTGGTGCTTCATAGTCAGGGGAGGCGGGGCTAAAAGATTGTCTTTCAAATCCCTCTGTATGCAATAGGACGGTACTACAACCAATCAGTGTAATCTTTAGGATGATGTAGTTGGTGTCAGTAAGTTAGGAATGACTAAACGAAATAGTGGATTATGGAGCTGAACGACTGTTGTCACTTCTGTAAAAAGAATTTAAAGATTGTTGGTGGTTTCTCACATTCTTCACTCATCTGTGATAAAAGGAAATCTACACCTGTTGTTGTTCTTCTTCAATGGTTGTTTACGCTTGTTTCTCTCTGAATCGTTGCAGCATCACTTTGTTGTTGTTTGTAATGTTGTAATGTTTACCTCTGCATAAGTTAATGCTGTTTAACGCTTATACGATAATGTATGTATGTATGTAGGTAGTCTTACAAAAAAAAGACAAATGTTTCCATGGAATCACCAGCATGTCAGTAATAAAATAAACTAAACTCAAGAAGAGGGGGAAAAACTTTTTTTGGTTAATCTATATTTCTTGAGGTTAGAAGTATACAAGCAGTCAACATGACTGAACAAAAACAAATGAGAAAAAAACAAACGCAGAACAAAAGAAAAGCTCACAAAAGTGTAAATCTTATTTTATGTGAAATGTCAATGTAGAAAGTCCAGATGTATTTTCCAATGTTCCACACGAATATCCTTAAAAGGACATGGAAAGAAAAAAAAACAAAGAATTGGGGGACTGCTGTTGGTACAAAATATGTCCAGTGATAAGATTTTACTCTAAATAATTCATCTAAGTCGTATCACATACCAATCATGTTTTGTTGTGCTCCTTAATTAACTTTCCTTTCAATGTTTTTTTGAAACTCAACACAGATCTGCAGTGCTTCAACTTGTCCATCCCATAATATAACTCCCAAATACCAAACACATGTGTATTTAACATTAGTTCTCACATCAACTCTTTCAAAAACACCCAGCCCTCTTAATTGAAAAACATTTTTTGTATTAGTTTAAAAAATGTTTGAATACAGTTTGGAAGACTTTTGTTCTTTACTCCAAAACAGTATTTCCAATGTTTTTAAGCATCAATAAAAGTACAGTGGTACCTCTACTTATGAAAGACCCAGCTAACGAATAATTCAAGTAACAAAAAACCTTTACCTCAGTTTTTTGTCTCTGAATAGGGAGCCTAAGTCTCCGCCCCTTCCGGTCGGTCCACTGGGCCTAAGTTCGGAAAAATGTAACATGAGAGTGGATGAGGAGAAAATAATTATTTTCTGCTCCACTTTACTTTATGTCCTGAATCACACGTTTTGTGATTTATTAGCGTGTAAAAATATGTCATTATTTGGACTCTGTTTGGACTACATATCAGATGTCGCATAGCTGACGTCGCAGCATAATTTTTCGCTAACCCGGAGTAGCTGCCACTTTCCACATGCCCCAATTTTAAAGTGGTCACGTTTGATGCTCTTGCTTTCGTCCTGAAAGAAGGAGGTGAAGCTCGCCAAAGTCACAAACATTTTCAAAGAGTTTGATGGTGAAGCTTGGTGATGACGTCATATTTGTGAGACGAACGTTGTAGTCCATTACTTACTCTGACATAAAAAATAACATAACTTTGGATGCCTGTCCAAAGTGAGTGCTTTCTCAATGTGAAAATGGATCTTTAAAATTCACAGACATCATATGTGAAAACCGTAGCAAATCGACCGGAAATAGAATCGCATCACTTAGGCTCCCTATACAAAAGAAAATTCTATTTATGAAAGGAAACTGAAACCCCTGAGACATAAATACTATGTACGTACTATGGGTGTGACGAGATCTCGTGAGATGTAATTTGGCGAGATTTCTTGTCGCTTTAAAATTCTGTCTTGCAAGATTTGTTATCAAGTAAGCAGCCAGAATGAAGTCTGTAAATACTGGTATGACTTAGGTGCGTTTTACTGGGGAAACCCAATGTTACCAATCACTTTGCATCAGACCATTCTCCATTTTGCATGCTATGTGGTTCACAGTTCAGACCAGACCAAGTCTACTTTGACCCTGCATTTTCATTTCAACTGTTCACCTGTCATCTGTCCCCACAGTCACCCTGCTCAATATCCCTGGCTTTATTGAGCGACTCTGTAAACTGGCCACCAGAAAGGTGTCTGAGGCCACGGGCGCCAACTTCCTGCAGGAGCTGGAGGACTGGTACACATGGCTGGACAACGCTCTGGTCCTGGATGCACTCATGCAGATGGCAACTGAAGAGGGAGAACAAAGCAGCACAGGTGACACCCTGTTGTCCTCATTTAGATTCAGTCATTCAAATTGTTAGTCTACATTCAGACTAGGGATGGTGATATTCATAAAAAATGTTGGCCGATCACTGAGCACCATTCATCTGTTGAAGTCGGTCACAGAGGGTTTCTTTGTCGGCTCACACACTCGGCCATTTACGCACCGCGGTGCACTTCAGTCACTTTGCTTTTTAAACATGAGTTGGATAACACAACTCATCCACCATGCTTTGGGTTGTCATGGTGACAACTTGCTGTCCCAGTCTACAAGTTCTATTAGCTCACATCAGCTTTGTGTTTTTGTTATGATTTGAGCAAACGTTCTAAACTGGTGTGAAATGGTCGTACCACATAGATTAATTCAGCTCTTCCTTTTATATTAACTCATTGACTGCCAATACATCTTTTGTGTTTTTTCATGGGGGCAGTGGCTCAAAGTCTTGTACATCATGTGTGAATTTCAGACTTGTGGGCAATGTATTTCTGTCCCAGTTGGGCATAGAAACTGCACTTTCCAATAAAAGGCAACCATAAATTTGTGCCTCGAAGAAGATGGAGGTTGGCGAGTTGAGCAAGTGAGAGAGAAAATGCCAAAGCGGAAGATGAAAGTGAGCGGATCAAAAAAATACAAGCAGTTTGCACTGGCACAGAATTGTATCTTTGTCAATTTTGTCAAATCTCTGCTTGAATTTTAGATATGACAGTGACAATAAATATTCTGAATCTGAAGTGAAGTCAAAATCATGAGATAAAAAGCCAAACCTAGAAAAGCACTCTGAAATGGTAAATGGAATGCACTGCACCTTCATGGTGCTCAAAGCGCTTTACATTAGCCTCACATTCACCCATTCACCAGTAGGTTTCTAAGGTTATGTCAGTCCTACTGGCAGACTAAGTCAGGGTTCTATGTCTTTGCCCAAGGACAATTCGACATGTGGACAGCCAACTGAGCCACAGCCGTCCTCTGAGACTGCAGACCTCCGCCTAGGTTGAGCACCCCCCCACCCCCCGATCACCATCAAAATCTAATTATTTTCAGATCTCCTCATTACCAACCTTCCCCCGAAAATGTCATCAAAATCTGTCCATAAGTTTTTGAGTTATCTTGTACAAAAACAAACAAATCAACGAACAAATGCCGGCAAAAACATTACCTCCTTGGCGGAGGGAATTATGAAAACGTCAAAATTATGAGATAAAAAATACAAGCAGCTCACACTGGCACAGAGTTTGTCTGACAGTGGATCTGCAAGTAAGTGTAGCAACTGTGAGATTCATCCCCACATCTCCAGAAATCCAGTGGAGACCATCACTCTGGGAGTGCAGGTAAACACATGATAATGCCATGTTACTGTTGGTGTGTGTGCATGTGTGCTGGTTTGGTACATACTAAAAGTTGTGAACATCTTGCATGAACACCCATGAACAAGGCAATACAAGATATTGGGACATGAAATTTCAGTAACAATGGCCAAAAACTCTGGCAGTATGGAGTTGTCTGTTCTGAACATAGCTGGCAGTCAATGTACAAACCGGATTCGGTTGAAGTTGGGAAATTGTGTAAAATGTAAATAAAAACAAAATACAATGATTTTAAAATCCTTTTCAACCTATATTCAATTGAATACACTACAAAGACAACATATTTAATGTTCAAACTGATAAACTTGATTGTTTTTTGCCAAATAATAATTAACTTAGAATTTCATGGCTGCAACACGTGCAGTAGAAGTTGGGAAAGTTGGCAAAAAATACTGAGAAAGCTGAGAAAAGCTCATCAAACACCTATTTGAAACATCCCACATGTGATCAGGCTAATTGGGAACAGGTGGGAACCATGATTGGGTATAAAAGAAGCCTCCCCAAACATGCTCAGTCATTCACAAGCAAGGATGGGGCGAGGTTCACCACTTTGTCCACAACTGCGTGAGAAAATAGTTGAACAGTTTAAGAACAACATTTCTCAAAGCAAAATTGCAAGGAATTTAGAGATTTCAACATCTACGGTCCATAATATCATCAAAAGGTTCAGAGAATCTGGTGAAATCACTGCACGTAAGCACCACGGCCGGAAACCAAGACTGAATGACCATGACCTTTGATCCCTCAGACGGCACTGCCTTAAAAACCGACATGAGTGTGTAAAGGATATCACCATATGGGCTCAGGAACACTTCAGAAAATCACTGTCAGTAAATACAGTTGGCCACTACATCAGTAAGTGCGGGTTAAAACTCTACCATGCAAAGCAAAAGCCGTTTATGAACAACATCCAGAAACGCCGCCGGGTTCTCTGGGCCCGAGCTCATGTAAAATGGACTGATGTACAATGGAAAAGTGTTTTGTGGTCTGATGAGTCCACTTTTCAAATTGTTTTTGGAAACACTGGACGTCGTGTCCTCCGGACCAAAGAGGAAGCGGACCATCCGGACTGTTATCAACGCAAAGTTCAAAAGCCAGCATCTGTGATGGTATGGGGGTGCATTAGTTCCCATGGCATGGGTGACTTACATTTCTGTGAAGGCAACATAAATGCTGAAAAGTACATACAGATTTTGGAGCAACATATGCTGCCATCCAAGCGACGTCTTTTTCATGGACGCCGCTGCTTATTTCAGCAAGATAATGCCAAGCCACATTCTGCACGTGTTACAACAGCGTGGCTTCCAAGTAAAAGAGTCCAGGTTCTCCCCTGGCCCGCTTGCAGTCCAGACCTGTCTCCCATTGAAAATGTGTGGCGCATTATGAAGCGTAAAATACGACAGAGAAGACCCCGGACTCTTGAACAACTGAAGCGGTTCATCAAGCAAGAATGGGAAAGAATTCCACATGAGAAGCTAAGAGAATTAGTCTCCTCTCTTCCAAAACGTTTATTGACTGTTATTAAAAGGAAAGGTGATGTTACGAAGTGGTAAACATGCCCTTTCCCAACTTCTACTGCACGTGTTGCTGCCATGAAATTCTAAGTTAATTATTATTTGGCAAAAAACAATCAAGTTTATCAGTTTGAACATTAAATATGTTGTCTTTGTAGTGTATTCAATTGAATATAGGTTGAAAAGGATTTTAAAATCATTGTATTTTGTTTTTATTTACATTTTACACAATTTCCCAACTTCAACCGAATCTGGTTTGTAATAAATTGCGTCTTTTATTAATGCTTTAATTCATAATTTTTAAAGATATGTTATGTTGAGGTCACAAAGCTTCCTCTTTAGTCTACACTACAATGCAAAAGAGTTTGTGCAGTGGTAGGACTGATGCAGGCTGTTTTTTTTTTTAAACTGACAGAAAATTTACCAGAATATGTTGATGCAGTCGACCATTTGTCAAATGATCGTTGGTTAACATCCCAAGTTTAGACTGCAGGTAAATGTTCCCAAATCAAGTTTTTGCTGCCATTTGACCTGTATCTGATGTTAAAGACGGTCTGGACGGTACAAATCTGATTTTTATTTATTTTAAATCGAACCTAGGCCACTTTCATATATGGTACTAAATTGGATACGTAGCCGATATTTTTCAATGCAACTTCAGTCTGAACGGCCATGTCACATTTATCCCACTTTTCCAGTTACTCCTGTGATGGACACAATTGTGAACAACCAGAGGTACAATATTATAAGTTTACCACTAGTTTATTTACAATTCCCACAGACACATAAACATGTGTCTATTGACAGGTTGACCTTTGACCTTTAGCACCACAGTGGTTTCAGTCATCACGCTGTAGATCCTGAAGCTTGAACCAGTCACAATAAAACTGTTCATATCTGTTCAAGGACTTTTCCCACTGTCTAGTAACTCATGCCCAAAACCAGGCACTGAACCAACTGTATGTCAGTCCAGGGGGCGGGGCCAGTGGATACAGGTCCAGGGGGTGGGGCCAGTCGGTACCGGTGAATCCTGATAGTTTGTAGCATAGACATCGTATCTTTCATATCTCTGATCTTCTCCAAATCCCTTCATTCTGTCACGTTCATCTTCAATTCAATTCAATTCAATTCAATTTTATTTATAAAGCCCTAAATCACAACAAAGTCATCTCAGAGGGCTTTACAAAAACATAATCAACTACAGAGATACATGAACAGTCCCAGGCATCCCCTGTCCTTAGACCCTCCCCCTGTCCTTAGACCCTCCTTCTCAGCAGAAAAAACTTCCAAACCCAGTGGGAAAAAGAAGAAATCTTGAGGAGAACCACATTGAAGGAGAGATCCACTCCCATGGACGGACAGGCTATAGATGAACGTCCATGTATAAATGCAGGAAGGGGGGCTGGTCCAGACAGGCAGGGGCGGTGGTCCGGGGTCACAGGTCAGCACAGGCGAGATACTGCAGATCCTGTCGTCCATGGCTCCCATGCAGACACTGTCAGGAAAACCACCACTCCCCCCAGGGGAGGGGGAGGGGGGAAAGGGGACACCAGGTGACTAGTCATGAACAGACTTGGTATGAAAGATATGCTATAAGAATTACAGAAACAGATGTGAGAAGAGAAAGAGAAGAAAGAACTTCTTCTCTTCTCTTCTCTCTTTCTCTTCTCTATATGAACGTCTGCAGTCGCTTTTGCCCCCACCTGATACATTTTTTAAATCATAAATCTTGATTCTTTCGGCTCTTTCTGGCATGTCAATACTACGCTGTTGCCCATAGCAACCGCTAGCGGATTAATTCTTGCCGAGAAGGAGGGTCTAAGGACAGGGGATGCCTGGGACTTTTTCATGTATTTCTGTAGCTTGATTATGTTTTTGTAAAGCCCTCTGAGACGACTTTGTTGTGATTTAGGGCTTTATAAATAAAATTGAATTGAATTGAATTGAATTAATTCTGGTTGTGCTTAGTGACTTGGAGTTGCGACTTTTTATCTCATAATTTAGACTTTTTATGTCAAGATTTTGACTTCACTTAATTCCCCTTATAGTCCTTTTGTGCCTTATTTATGACAAACCTTGAAACAAGCCATTCGTTGACAGTGCACCTTATAATGGGGTAAATGCAGTGATGTGAACGAACACACAAAAAAAGGATTTCACCAAAAAATACCCAAATTGTGCATGAAGACCTTCTGTGTGAACGTAGTCTTAGATTGATTTGTTTTTGTATTTTTTCTCCACAGAGTCTTCAGATGAGAGCTCTCTGGCCACCAGTCCTCTGAGACATCGACTGCCACAGTCCATGAAGATCGTCCATGAGATTATGTATAAAGTAGAAGTGCTCTACGTCCTGTGTGTCCTTCTCATGGGTCGGCAGAGAAACCAGGTTTTTTTATTTATTTATTTTTTTTAAATAATTCGCATTATTATTGAATTTTTGTTTCTTGTTTTTAGACATGAGCAAAAAGGGAAAAGGATTTTTCAGCATGCCATGTCCGTCACAAATTGTCCAAAGTAAAGCTGAGAGGGTCCAACATATAGTCGGTGTTCAGTGGGTTTGGTCCATCATCATGTTGATTTTCACATGTACCATATTTTCTGGACAATAAGGTGCACTTAAAAGACTTTACTTATCTCCAAAAACAGTGCACCTTATATATGGATTAATTGTGGTTGTGCTTTGTGACTTAAAAATTTTACTTTTTATCTCAGAATTTTTGTGTTTTTATTGCAGAATTTTGTCTTTATCTCAGAATTTTTACTTTTAACGCATATTTTTTTGCTTTTTATATCATATTTTTGACTTTTATTGCAAAATTTAGTTTTTTTATCTAATAACTTTGACTTTTTTAGTTCAGCAGAATAAGAGTGTGTTTTGTTCCATGTTAGAACTAGGAGTTATTGTGACCGTTGAGCTTTGGTTAATGCACCTTATAGTCCAGTGTGCCTTAATGTGTGAAAACTCTTAAAAAAAATAAACCATTCATTGACAGTGCGCCTTATAGTGTGGAAATTATGGTAAATATTCAGATGTTAGAATTCACAATACACTTATTTACACACACATCTCTAAAATGCTCCCATTGTTCATTAACAGCTTAATTTTCACCATTCAATCTGGTCAGCATTTGTTCATATTCAGCCATTTCCATCATTTGAACTGTCCACATTTCTTTAGTTGGAGTTTGGGGTTCCCTCCAACACCTCAGGATCAGACGGATACATGTTAATCTGCCAGATTTCAATATTCAGTATTTAAGTTTATTTAAATCTGGTCCTGTTGTTCTGTCCCTGAGGAGAGAGACCCTTGGTGATATTAGAAGTAAACAATCTAGTAATCGCTTATGAAACAAATTAAAACTAAATATAAATATATATTGTCAATATATGATTAAATCATATATTGCAGTACAATGGATTATATATGCACTACTTTTCCATATGTGGGAATATGTTTTTGAATATAATGCATTATATTTTTCAATATATTGTCATATATTTTAGTTTCAAAAGGGATTCTCTACCAACTCCAGAACATTTTCCCACAGAGGGAAAACCATGTTATATGTTCTGCCTTGCATTTCCAGCATAGATCATGTTTATTTAATTTCATTTTATTAAGTCTAGTTGGAGTGTAGAGAAACCAGGTATTTTCAGCACCACTGTCCTGGGCTCAGTGTTCTGCTGCAGCTCACAGTAGAACCATGTTTCACTGGCTTTAATGTTCCCTTTCGCAGGTTCACAAGATGTTGGCCGAGTTCCGTCTCATCCCAGGTCTCAATAACTTGTTCGACAAGCTGATATGGAGGAAATACACGGCCTCAAATCATGTGGTGCATGGCCAGAATGAAAACTGCGATTGTAGCCCAGTATGAACTTTTTGCATAAGTACTTGATGGTGGAAGATGGATCTAGGCAATTAAATACATTTTATCTGAAATGTGAACTTTTCATAAGCGTTAAGGCTCTTTTATTCTATTTTTTTTTTTCAGGAAATTTCCTTCAAAATCCAGTTTTTGCGTCTCCTTCAGAGCTTTAGTGATCATCATGAGTAAGTAATCTCGAATTTAGTTCCTTTGACTTCTGTTGTTTCATTTATGGAAATGTTGTTAAAGGGATTATCTGGAGTAAAAATGCAATTAGTTAATTTTTTAAATCATTGGGAGTACATACATATTGTTAACATCAAGGTTACACCATTTGGATGAAAATTGAGAAATTTCAGTTTTGCCATTTTGAGCCAAACTGTGTTAACATGGAAGTGATTAGGACATGTCTTTTTTGCTGACAGGAAACTCTATTTTTAGACTAACTGTTCTAAAGTTCTAAATAACGTCACACTTACATAGTAGTAAGTAGAGAGTGATCTACAGACATGGACCTCTGGATTCTTAAGAGGAAGCCCGAAATGGTCGATTGCAACACACTCTGGAAATTCACGATTCTTTTGCATTATTGTTAAAAAACAGGACAGTATTTCATTAGAAATTGAAATGAAGCTGTATGTAACAGCAATGTTCAGTCTACTAACAGGCAACAAACAATGATTTTCCAGAGCGTGTCGGCAACCAACTATTTCGGGCTTCCTCCTTCCATAAGAGCTGTGACCTCGTCATTCTCTATTGTAGTTTATAGAAGCCCTGTTCCCTCCTCTTGCTGTCTGTGGTATATGGTCAATGCCTGTAGTCCTCAAAATGATATTATGTAGGTCTTTGAAATGAGTGTACTGATGGTGGTAGATGGTAGAATCAGAGATTCTATCCTGGAGTCTGCGTTTGGTTCTACCAACCTAAAATACATTGCAGAGGAGACATTCCAGTTCATAAATTACAAATGTTGTTTCACGGTTAATAAAATGCTTTATCTCATATGTTTTTGACCATGTGTATCTTCAAAAGTTTTTACTTTGAGTATGGTTGGACAGTTGGACATAGACCACATTTAAATCTTCCTCGTGGCCTCTTTAACAACCAAGTGTTTAGAGGGTGCTGGTAAATAGCTATGAACAAGTTTGTCACTTATAGTCAGAGCCCGTTTAAAACTTAAAACAGGAGGTCCTTGAAAAACATTTCTCAGAGAGGTGTCACACTGTAATAAATTCAATCTTTTTGTAATTATGTTTTTATGAGATGTCCTTCAGTATTAAATCTTATAGCAAAGAAAACGCTCCCCGGGCTTTGCATGCATGTTACCGTCACTTGGCTCCTCCCATGGTTCCTACTGTCCTGTGGGAATGCAAACCCAAAGGTCCTCTTGGAACTATAGAATTCCTAGAACTGTTCTGTGGGAAAGTGCCTTATGTTGTGTTGTTTGTCAGGAACAAGTACCTACTGTTGAATAGCCAGGAGCTGAATGAACTGAGTGCCATATCCATGAAAGCCAACATCCCAGAGGTGGAGGCGCTGGTCAACACTGACCGAAGCCTCGTGTGTGACGGGAAGAAGGGTCTGCTGACACGTCTGCTCACCGTCATGAAAAGGGAGCCTCCAGATTCATCCTTCAGGTCGGCCTTGGACACATCTGTGGCTATTTTTTTTTTTTTTTGAATTCTTTAATTTTTAGTTTTTTTGGTCTGGTTCTAACGGAGCCCCTCTGATGACATGGCAAAAAAAAAGTTAATTGTGGCCATGTAATAAGTAGAGCGTGCGTACTAATTACTAATTTGTTATTAATTTGTGGCCACAAATTATTATCTCATGGCCAAAAAAATTGTCATTTTGTGTGCACAAAATACTAATTTGTGGCTACGAATGAACTATAATGTGTGTGCAAAATACTTATTAATGATATTAGTATAATTCCTGGACAGCTGGGTAAGGAAATGAAGCGCAACAGGGTGAAGCAGAGGTGAAGCTACATGAGAAAAGAAGACGTCAGGATCATCCACACTGATTTGATCCAGTAGAGATGATCCTGACGTCTTCTTTTCCAATAGAAATACCACGTTGTTTACACTTTGTAAACGTCGACCAGTAACCGTGGTAACCAGGGCCATGCAGTTGGTCAGACTGTCTCCGTCCATCATGTACCTTTACTGCTGCACCTCCACCTTCAACGATGTTGCGCTTGATTTTAGGGCTGGAACTAATGACTAATTTATTTGTTAACTAGTCACCAACTATTGACAAGGGCCGCTCCAAACCACCCCCGCCCCACATGGTCCTACATGGACCATCACCCTATCTGAAAATCATGAAATCCTCCCCAAACATACTCTTGTATTGGTAAAAAATTAAAATTAAACTTTTTATTCAATTAAATAAGCATATTTAACTTCACTCAAATTATATTTATTGTCTAAGCAGTTGGTTAAGATATACCTCTGAGCCTCTCATTGTCTTTTCATTAATTTAATGTCACAATCATAGTTTACAATCAGTTACATTATTACAAAATATTTCAGCAATATTGAAGTTACATAGTCAGAAGTCCAGTCTAACTCATTGAGTGTAAATGCTCCTGAAGGATTGTTGGGGCGTCTGTTCTCCTGGAGGCTCCCATTGTTTGTTCCTATTGTAATGGGGGGGGGTGGAGGTTTGTGCTCAGAGTGCTTTTTGTAGTTTAAAATATGTTTGTCACACAGTCTGACATAACAGAACATTTAAAGACAAAGTATGTCGACCACTTGAACTGAACGCAGTCTGACTCACCTCGCTGTGATTCAGGTAGCATTCAAGCTAATACGGTTTTTATCACATACATTTCGGTACGTTACCACTCTCACTCACACACACACACACACACACACGCGCTACTGCGCATGTGTACCTCTCAGCATAAATTATAATCAAGAAGTCTCACTCCGTTGGAAAAAATGTGTCGAATAGTCGACAATAGAATTCATTGTTGACTATTTCTATTAGCGATTTTTGTCGAGGTCGACTATTCGTCACAGCCCTACTTGATTTAGTTACCCAGCTGTCCAGGAATTATACTGATATCATTAATAAGTATTTCGCACATATGTTATACTTAATTCGTGGCCAAAAATTAGCATTTTGTGTGCATGAAATGCCTCATTCGTGGCCATGAGATACAAATTTGTGGCCATGAATTACTATTTAGTTCTCACATTGTAGTTATTACTAGAGTTGGGTGTCGATTCAAATTTCAAGAATGGATCAGATTCTGAAGATTATAAATGAATTCTATCCGATCCAATTCAGGTTAGTGTTCTTTAAAAAAAAAAAAAACACAGAGTGTGACCACATGTCTTTACAGACTAATTCCGTAATCGCCATGGTTGCATTATGAGATGATGCAGAATTGTCTATTAGTGTTAAAGTTTCTTTCAGCTCAATCACAATCACTGGGCGTTTGTCCTGTGGATGGCTTGTGATGTCATTACAAATGCTTGTTCCAGTTAGTCGCATTTTCCAAAATATTCCACTTCCATTTGACACAACTTGCAAACGCCGTTGGTTTTGTTGAACACTTGTCTTTTTGTTTTCAGAACCTGAAATATTTCCAGATTGGAGCCCTGAGAGGCGGTGGCGTTTTCAGAAAGTTTTTGCTAACTCTGTAGCTACTGTTCAACGGCATGTTTGTTTGAGGTCACACTCCGAGTGCAGCTGTGTGAATTTGATGACATGTCAGGGATCACTAGGGGAAATGTTCACTGGTGGAAAAATGTACTAAAACTAAAAAAATGTAATCTTTGGACGTACAAATCGATCCTAAGTAATTAATAGGCAAATCAATCCAGAATCAGAAAATCAAAATTCTTTAACACAGGCCTACTTATTATGTAGCCTGGGTTTCACCAACCCTCGTGTGTTTCCACTGAGCTTTGTGAACTTCACACAAGGGTCTGGTAAACCACCGTAGACATTCTGTTGCTCAAGCAAAATCGTGGGCAGATCAATCACAATCACTGGGTGTGATATTAACAGTTATGATGTAATCATAGCGTGGCCAGGGAGAAAACAGGAAGACTCGACAGTAGCTTTGAAAAACATGGAGGAGACTGAACTGGGCTTTGATTCTGCAATTTCAAAGGTGTTGGCGAAACTATTGCATATTGATTATTTAAAAGATGAACAGAGAACAGTTCAGAAAGAATTTATTGGTGGCAAGGATGTTATGTCTCTTCTAGGGCTGTCAACTTTCCTCTTCAATCCCATTCGAATTTCATTCCTTTTTTTTTTTTAAATTCGAATAATATTCGAATTTTTATGTTAAATATAGCCTATTTATGCATTACTATAGGTTTACATGTAGGGCATGGGGTTGTTATACTTTTGGCCAGTAGAGGGCGTTCCGATGTAATCAGTAAACATTCTATACCAGAAGTCAAGAGATGTTTGTTATAAGTAGGCTAAATAATAAAGACGTTCCGCCGATAAGCCCCGTGAAGAGGAGGCAGGCATGAACGAGGTGATGCGCGCCTGCTTGGGCTGAGGTTCAGCAGGCCTAGCGCTATCCGAAGTTAGCTCCGCCTCGGCTAATTTGCCAGGGTGTACGATTAACAGGTGTGCCCGCATGTTGCTGGTTGTAGTGTGATACTTCACTCGAGTCTGGCACAGCTTGCATATTACCGTGTCCTTGCTTGTTCTTTTTCCCTTTTCTGAGGGAAAGCCAAAGTATTTCCATACCACACTTCTGTTGTGCTCAGGAGTGGTAATCTCCGCCCGTGTATTCTCCTCGCTCGCCATGATCAAATTCTGATAGCTGTTGCCGAGGCAACGCTATGATAACGTTCAAGTAACTCGATAACTCAACGTGAGATTTGGATTCAGTCAGACTCAGACTCATGTGACAAAAACGAATAAAAGAACGGCAAAAATTACGTCATTACGTTGTCTTGAGAGGGAAAAAAACATTCGACTAGTAATTACTGCGTTCGAATTCCATTGTTTTTTTTAATATTCGAATTATATTCGACTAGTGAAATTCGTTCCAACAGCCCTAGTCTCTTCTAACAACCAGGTATGGTAAGAGCTTGTACTTCTATCATCTACGTTACATGCTGCTTTAATGCGATTGGTTGAAGTAGTACGTCATTTAAAATGACAAGCACCTGGTTTCTCCAATCAGGGCCAATGATTTTGACTGACAACCCCACCTTAACAAAGGTAAGTTATTGGTGCCGTCCCAGATGGAAGATACGAGTAGCCATGAGAAGCATCCATACATCTGGTGTGAGTCAGGTTACTTATTACGTGGCCACAATTTACATTTTTTGTTTTTGCCATGACACCAGAGGGGCTCAGACGGTTCTGCATTTTTTTGTGCCAATGTTGCTGACTTGTAATGTGTTTGCAGATTCTGGCAGGCAAGAGCAGTGGAAAGTTTCCTCAGAGGCGCGACTTCATATGCAGACCAAATGTTCCTCCTAAAGAGAGGACTTCTAGAGGTGTGGATACACTGGTTCAATGCAGATTGTTTCAACTAGTGGGCTTTTATAAACGTGTGGTGTGTTTGTGTTCTGCAGCACATCCTCTACTGCATCATCGACAGTGGCTGTACGTCACGGGACGTCCTCCAGTCCTACTTTGATCTGCTTGGAGAGCTCATGAAGTTCAACATTGACGCCTTCAAGAGATTTAACAAATATGTCAATACGGCAGAAAAGGTAAACTCAAAGTCTGTTTTATTGTCAATTTCTTCAAATGTACTTGACATACAAAAGAATTTAAATTGCGTTTCTCACTCTCCTATGCGGTTACTTGGAGAACAGTAAAGTGCAGATGCACGAGAAGACAAAATCCTAAGCTAAGTTGGTGTAAAATAATTAAGTAGAGTGCAGTAGCTTAAAGGGATAGTTTGATATTTGTCATCAGTGTCTTTACTCTGGTGCACCCACAGTGACTTACCCCCGACACTGTCCTGTGAGCCCAGTTCTGGTCCCGCTTTGGTCAAAGCCAAAGTAGTCCCGGCAGGTTTCCTGGGGTCAACAAAATAGAACGTGTTTTTTCTCAAAACAGTATGTGTTGGAATGAGTGATTTGTTTACATAAAAAAAACGTCAGGGAACAAAAACTCGCACCTCATAATTGCTTAGAGCTAGCATGCGCTAGCATTGTCACTGCTAACAGCTGTACACCATAACTAACTACTTTGATCAGTTGTTGGTCAGTGTTAGCGGCTGCTCCATGCAGGTGCACAGCTGTTAGCAGTGACAACGCCAGTGCATTGATCGCTATTGAGAGAAAGTAGCTTCAAGCATTTACGAGGTGAGTTTTTGTTCTGTGACAGTTTTGTTACGTAAATAAATCACTCATTCCAACACCTACTGCGTTGAGAAGAAATGTGTATTTTGTTGACCCCAGGAAACCTGCTGGGACTACTTTGGCTTGGACCAGAACTGGGCTCACAGGACACTGTCGTGGGTAAATCACTGTGGGTGGACTAGAGTAAAGACGCCGATGACACAGATTTATGTGGGAAGAATATGGAACTATCCCGTTAAGGCTACTTTTCCTAATGGTGCTAAAGTAACCAGGTATAACAAGACATGACATAAAGTACAAGAATATAAGAAAATAGTACTCTGGGAGACACTGATGTGTGACCCACTGAGTATTTGAACCAGTCTTTTGTGTGATGGGTTTGTAGTTTCAGACCTTCTTGACGCAGATCAACAGTTCTCTGGTGGACTCCAACATGCTGGTGCGGTGCATCGTGCTCTCCTTGGACCGTTTTGAAAGTCAGACCGAAGACGTCAAAGGTCAACACAAGCTTTTGGACTTTTGAGGAGATTGTCTTTTTTATTTATATTCTTTGGGGTTTAGTTGTGTGTGGGGTGGGGGGTGAATATCTACGTAATGTTTTCTCCTTTCGCTTAAATGACGGTTGTTACAAACTAAAATGTGATAACTGGCCATAATGTAATAATTTGGGATCATTCGACACGTAATAAAGCCAATAACATAAGCTATTATATTATTGCCAGGTTATGTTATTTTATTCAACCTAGGTTTGTCCTATTGAGATCAATGATATCTTTTTCAAGGGAGACCTGCCCAAGAATGGCAGCAACACATAGTTTCATACATAGTTATTGACCTAACACACACAAAAAAAATCTTTTCTAATGTAATAACTGCCAATAATGCAACAAAGTGTGTTTTACTTCCCTTTATTTTTACATTCATGTTAGAAAATGTTTAAATATTGTCTCTTAAAAAGAGCCATGACCAAATCTGCTGTCTGCCTACGTTGTTAACCTACATTATTGGCTGGTTATTGGGAGGGATAATGTAGTACAGATGACTTCAGTGCAGTAGTATTTACAGTGTGGTTAGGGTTATTTTACTGTTCATATTTCTTCTCACATCTGTCCAGTAATGAAGCAACATATAACAATGAGTGAATAGGTTTTAATCTGTGGACGTCTGCATTTACACCATGACCTACATTGGCAAAATTTGGGTTGTAACAAGGGTGCTTGCACAAGTAAAGTACAAAAAATATAGAAAGTACAGATATTTCTATAGATGTAAAACAAGTAGATGTATGTACATACACTATAGTATAGTATATTATAGTACAGTACATGATGGAGGGAGGAAACCAGTCCAACCTGTCAGGAGGGTAGTCTCCACTAAACAAATCCATCTAAACATCAAACATGACACGTCCATGTGCATGTGAGGCCAACAGAGGAAGTGTTCTACTGGGTCTTATTGTGGGATTTTATTTTTGGAAAACAGGAAGTGCCCTGTGAAGTATAAGTTTGAGCCTTAACTGAAGTGTTTGTTTTTGTGGCAGTGGTGGAAGTGTTGTCTGAGTGCTGCCTCCTGTCCTACATGGCCAGAGTGGAGAACAGACTGTCCTTCCTCTTCAGACTCATCAACATCATCAACGTGCAGACTCTCACACAGGTCTGCTGTTGTTTTCTCTTTATTTAAAATGTCTTCAAACTACAGCTGCACGATATGTCTGAGCATCGACATCACTATGTTACGTGTGTGTAGGTGTCACAACCCAGGTCCTGCAATTATTATATTTTTTTTATTTGTCTTTTTGTAAAGTTTGTATTTGTTTTTTTATTTTATTGTAATTTTTTGTCTATTTTTCATGCATATTTTACAAAAATATAGATTTATTTAATTATTTAACATTTATTTTATTCATTTATTTTTTAGTATTTGTTATCTTATTTATTTATTCATTTATTTTTATTTATCATTGTTTTATTTATTTATTTTTGATTTTTTTTCTTATTTATTTTTATTGGTTTACTTTGATTATTTATTGTCTTATTTATTTATTTTTAATTTCTTTTTTAATAATCTCTCACTCTTCGATTCTCCCCCTCTCCTCTCACCCCCCCCTCTCATTGTCTCTCTCCCTCTACCCCTCTCTCTTTCTCTCTCTCTCTCTCTCTCTCTCAGGAGAACGTCAGCTGTTTAAACACCAGTCTGGTGATCTTGATGCTGGCCCGCAGAAAGGCAAAGCTACCCTTCTACCTCAACGCCCTGCGAGAGAAGGAGTACGCTGAAAAGTACCCGGGCTGTTTGCTCAACAACTTCCACAACCTCCTGCGCTTCTGGCAGCGACACTACCTCAACAAAGACAAAGACAGCACCTGTCTGGAGAATGTGAGTAATCCTCATTCTGACTCGGCAGCACCTTTTTTTAATGTTTACAGACACACCTGCAGGACACTGGCAACACTTGACTGTAGGATCTAAATGGTAAAATGGTAAATGGACTGCACTTATATAGCGCTTTTCCACCTTCATGGTGCTCAAAGCGCTTTACATTAGCCTCTCATTCACCCATTCATACACACTCATACACCAGTAGGTTTCTAAGGTCTACAGTAAGTCCAAAGCCAAAGTAGTAGTACACTGAAAAAAGTCAAACATTGAATCAACTTCAAAATTCTTCTTCAATAGGTCACACATAAAAACATCTAGTTGAGTGAATCAAATTAAATTTAAATAACCCTCATCCCATGCAATTCACTTTGGTTCACTCAACTAGATTTTTTTGTATGACCATAAAAAGTCAAAATTATGAGAAAAAAAGTCAAAGTTAGAGAAGAATTTTTAAGTTTCATTCAACATTTTACTTTTTCAGTGTAGTAGTAGTAGTAGTAGTAGTAGTAGTATTAGGTTTCCTGGGGTCAATAAAGTAAAACCTGTTTCTTCTCAAAACAGTATGTGTTGGAATGACTGATTTATTTGCATAACAAAACCGTCATGGAACAAAAAGTCACACCTCATAATTGCTTGGAGCTACTTTCTCTCAATAGTACAGTTGCCGACAGGGACAAAAAACTTTAAACACAAGAAAGACGCAACAACCTAAAACGCAAACGCATAAAACAAATGTAACACGAATGAAACTGCAATAACCGAAACCAAGCAGAAGAAAAACGTACAAAGCCCCAAAACAAATGACAAAGAAAAATGCTGCAAATACCAAAACATGCAAACTACCAAAACAACTACTTTCACTTTGACCAAACCCGGACCAGGACTGGGTTCACAGGACACTGTCAGGGGTAAGTCACTGTGGGTGCACCAGAGTAAAGACATTGATGACATACACATTCATCTGACAAATAAGGAAATAAATATCAGTTATTTCATTGTGAAAATCCCTCTGGTATTTTTGGGCAGTCTCGAAATATGTGCCAATGATTGGCGTCTTGACTTCTACCCTACCTCCAGCCCTTAGGCTCCTCCCCGTTATGCCATTTTTGTTTTGGAGTAACAAAAAACCTGATCAAACACTTCCAACTGAATTCTCTAAATGAATATGAATTTGTACATTTCCAGGCCAAATCACAACAGTCCTGCCTTTCTACCCCCAAACGCTTTCAAAACTATTAAAGTATGAAATGTGTTCAAGTAAAAGAACATTTTAGATTTTAGATGTAATGTATTTGTGTCAGTGGGTAAATGTGTCTTCACTGACTAAACATTAAACCATTCAAATGAACCAGACATGTGGGTTGTTTTGTCACTTTCAACTTCAACAATGTTTATTGACAAACTTTTGGTGAAATATTGATCCAAAGACGATTGACTTTGACCACTTTCATAACCTTCCTAAAATTCGCAAGGCATATATCGTCAAAGTGGGCGATAGCACGACTCGTGAATATTTTTAAGGGATGGTTTTTTCCATGAATTCAGAAAGTTGATGAAATGTGTCCATCATGTCTTTTATTGGTGCTGATGGAACGATGTCTGCCTCTTCCTTTTTTTTTATCATCTCCTATTTTCACTCCTATTGATAATGCAATTCATTCGCACAAGGAATTACTTTCTTTGGGCTCATGTTGAATAATGAATATGTACTCTAATAAAGTTTAAATGAAAATAAATCAAAATCGTGAGATAAAACATCAAAATCGTGAGATAAAAAGTCTAAATTATTGTCTCCTTTTTTTTTAATCATCTCCTGTTTCACTTCTATTGATAACACAGCTGCTTCTTCTCACCAAACAGTAACTCTGTCCTTTACACATGTAAATGTCCTGACTTATAAGCCTCTGTGATGAATGAGGGTCAAAGGTCACCAAAGGGATCATGGGTAGCTCCCTCATAGCCAATGGAATGATACGTACAGTATGTATACATGACCCTCCAGCACAAAACTTGGGTTAAATGTCATAAATTCAGATTTTATATTTATCTTTAGGTTTATTAAAAATGTTTGTGTGACACGAATTCAACCAATTAGAAGCCGTTTTTCAACATCGCCATAGCAACAAGGGCTTTAGTTTAGTGCAGAAGGCTTTGTTCTGAGGCCTCCCATTGGTTCAATCCCCATCTTTCCATCGGTACCAAACATGACGGGGAAATACCAAACGCCAGCGCCAAGGAAAGTCGTGTTTTGAGTCAATTTTTGTTTGTTTTAGACTTAATTACTGTCAGTCAGTTGTTGTTCTTCCTAAAAGCCATGATTTGAAGCACTTGTGCTAGGAATTTAACAAAAGCTCATAGTTAGAAGTGTTCAGGAGACATTTTACTGGGATCTTATGCGCAAATTTGAAATTTGATAATTTTGACCAATATAACATATTTGAGGCTAAAGTTAGAAAAACTGCTGTGACTGAACCACTGCTTTAATGATGGACGGACACATATACGTACATTACTGTATTTATGTCTTGGAGGTTTTGTTTCGTAAATTGAATTTTCTTTCGTATTCGAAGACGGAATAATTGACATAAAGGTTTTATGTAACTTGGATTATTTGTTAGCTGGGTCTTTTCGTAAGTTGAGGTATGACTGTAACATGACTGACAATTTGCTCCTGCTTATCGCCCCGGACACAAATTTTTCAATTAATGTTGTATTGTAATCGCAAATATCTGTAAAAAGCTTGTTTTTGTCACTTCTGGTTTTATTTGAGTGTAATAGTTTAGTGTAACGGGGGTCCTGCAGCATCTAAAGAAAAGTCTTAAAATGTCTAAAATTGAACCTGATAATTCATAGAAGAACCCTGGTGTAATAGTGTGTGCTAAGGTGTTGCTGCTGTGTGTCCCTCAGAGCTCCTGTATTCCCTTCAGCTACTGGAAGGAGACGGTGTCGGTGCTGCTGGGCTGCGATAGGACTTCTCTGTGTGCCATAGCCAGTTATATTGACGAGCCCTTCATGGATCTGGACAAAGACCTGCTGGAGGATTGACCCCTCCGCCACCTGACCTCGACGTGCTCGAGGATGGGAGGGGCCGGGGGAGGGGGGTGGTGGGTGGTCACAGGGAACGTGGACGCCGGTGACAGACTCCGAGGAGCCGAGCTTTCCCGGCGCTTCGTGTCCACGCCGTGGATGTAAGGACTCGCCTGTTTACGTCTGTACCTTCGCATGGAGGACGCCGTCACCATGGGGACGTCATTTGCCTGGTTCTCGTCTTCTCACTACGTCGCTTCCTTTCTGCAGAAAAGGAAGCGTAGGGGGAACCTGTGCCCACCTGAGTTCACGTTTTAAAACAGACGGCGGGAAATGACGCCCGCTTTGGTCGTTTGCTTTAGGTGACGTTGAAAAATAGAGCCTTTTATATTTAACCTCTAAAAAAATTCTATGAAAAATATGTATGATTCAACAAAGTATGTTAGAAAAAGGGTTCCACACTTTAGACTTTCACCGGAGCTGTCAGATGGGCGTCGCCGCCGCTGTCACTCCTTCAGGCCGCAGGGTCGAGTCGCCACCGCTCGACGGTCTGTGCTGCGAGGAGGGCGGGGTCTTGTCAATCAATAGGACTTTAATTTCCTTCTGTCCAGCTCTGTTTTTATTCAAAGTTCTGCAGTTCATCGGTGCTTTCCAGCTCTACTCTCGGCACATTTGGGTCACACGGGCCCTAACGGCGGGGGTGGGGGGTGGGGGGGGGGCTTCTCACCTTCACACACCCAGACCGTGGCTTCAGAAGCTTCACCCAGGGACTCTTTTCTGTTCAGGTTATTTTTATTGATTTGTTGAAAACAATGGCTTTTAGCTCTGGATAAACTGTAGAATAAAACATTGCACAGATTAAAATGGTTTTTATTGTTTATTATATTTTAACACATTTGTTGAATATTATTAAAAACATTTTGGTTTTGTAACAATTTCTTGTCCATGTTGTGAGAGATGATTTGGGAAGAAAATAAACTATGCAGGCGTTAGTGTGAAAATGTCACATGTATTGTTTCACTCCCCTTAGTGTTGCACCGATCGATTGGCTGTCAATCATAATTGGCCGATATTTCCTAAAAAAATAACCTGATCGGTAGTTAGAAAATATACAGATCAAAAAGCTGTTTACTTAACGTAAATTACTAGCGACCATTTTCAAACTTTCAAACATTATACAGAACAGGTGCATCTGGTCTGGACTGTTTCTGTACTATTTAAAATATACCTGGTTAATTAATGGCAAGGCTAAGCCACGCCCCTTCTACTTCTGGCCCATGCGCTGAGCTCAAAAAATGTGAATGGGAGTGAATGGAGCCAGTCAAGCTTCTGTTTGACAAGTGCTCTGAAATTCACATATGATAGTGTTTAATATTAATGTGTCATAGACGGAGCAGCTGTTTATGATGGAAGCAAATGTGACGTTATGTTTTATGTGGGCTGAGTAAGCGAGTACAATGACGTCACACTCCAGTCCGCTGTGGAGTCTGTGGTGACGTCACATGTGTGCCAGGTATTTTAATCACACTTGGTTAACAGAAGCAATTGAAACACACATCAATAATTAGCATTTATGAGGTACAACATGTGTGTGATTCAGGTCACATGACAAACCAGATACCATTTAACATTTTACCATTGAATACCATTCATTAATTTTCCGATCGCAGGCCCCATGAGCCTCCCGGAAGGGGCGGAGACTTAAGCTCCCCATAGTAGAAATTTGGGACTATTTCATAAGGCAGACAACGGTGTGACCACGGCTAAATAGCATTAGCATTAGCCTAGCACTGCCTTATTTACTACACCTGAACCGAACACGTCCACACTTCAACGGCACTTCGTCAAAGCGGGCTCGGAGCTTATGTTTTTTAACTGGTGAGTATTAGCATCTGTTAGCATGTAGCCTCAGTGTTGTAATTATTAGGCAACAACTGCTTCACAGTTCCAGGTGTAGATGCACGAACACACCTGAAAACACTTCAGTCTTCTCTCATCCATTATTTTGTTCTATTGTATGTTCAGTATTATGAATATTTCGAAGAACTCATACATATAGAACACTCAAGTGATTCATCAGAAGTTAAAGGGATTTAAAAAATGGAATCCATGTGATTACTCGATTAATAGCTGAAAATTTGACAGAATATTGGATTACAAAAATATTTGATAGGTGCAGCCCGAGATGCAGTTGTCCATACATAAATGAAAGGTATGGACAATTAAAATTTCTTTAGTGATCGGCACTTGGCAGATCAAGATTTTTGGTGATCGGGCCAAAAAATGCTGATTGGTGCATCACTATTTTTGAATTTTTTTTAAACATCTATTTCATTCGCTGCTGTTTCTACAAACGGAGAATGGCAGTTTTTCTGTTTGTGCAGGGGACAACTTTGATTTGGAATTATTTAGTGTCTGACAGGAAACTGATCCAATCTGTGTATCATTCGTTCGTTAGTTTTTCAAAATACAATCAAGAATAAGACAAAAAAAAACCCAAGTTTTTTCTTTGTTTCCAAAATTAAAAATGGGTAATGGTGCGTTGTTTTAGGTTTTCCTTTTTGTGTTTAAATGAATAATAGAAAAAACTGATGATGGTCGTTTCACCCAATTTTGACCTGAAGCAAATTGAGTAAAACCAGAAACGAATGTGAACAACCCACAGAAACACGTCCACTGGACTGAAGATCATTATGGTATGATGTGACACCACTTTTCTTCATGGTCATATCTTCAGGTCTTTGGGGAAACTATGAGGGTCACCCTAATAGGACATGGGTTTACATATTTGTCACTGGGGGTCAAAGGTCATTTCCGGTTTACTCAACTTGTCAAAGTTGGATAAAATGGAAAACGGCCGTTATTAATTTTTTCATGATTCATTTTAACACAAAAAGGAAAACTGTATTATCTGGGGGGGGGGGGGGGGTCATTTTGGTTTTGTAAAGAAATAATGAAGAAATTAGTAGTTTTTTCGTTGTCTTATTTTTGGTTTTATTTTGAAGAACGAATGATACAGTTTTGATCCAACCACAGACGATAGTGTATTTTTCAGACTAAGTCGCAGGGTTTTATTTTCATATTTTGGCTGTGGTGTGACTTGTACAAGAAATAATTAACACATTATTATGTAGTTTCACATGTTATTTCCACCAGATGTTGCTCTAGGCCTGTGTATCTGTACCTGCTACTTATGTACCTCTGAAAATGAATAATTTCAACATTAGGAGTAACTTTTAAAAACAAATAAGAAGGACTTAACAAATATTCTTTCATATTCTACAAATTATGCAAATATGCAACTGAAAGAAAGTCTGGAGTGAGTCAGAAACTTATAAGAGATTGACTAAAAGCAGAGGTTAGTCTGAATGAAATGAAGAAAACAAAAGAAGCTAATCGTGGGCTAAAAGCTAGGTCGCTACAGCTAGAGGAAGGTGCTGTAGTTATGCTATAGTTATCTGAATAACTGTTAATATGTGACGTTAGCATACTCAGGTTGTTGTTTATGTATCATGTAACGTTAGCTGAATGTGTTATGTTAGCATACGTTAGCATACCGTACACCTATTAAGCTTGTTGTTCTCTATTCTGTTTTTTTTTAAATGGTCTTTTAACATGAAATGTCTGTTCTTAGTGTTGGATTTTATCAAATAAATCCCCCCCAAAATGTGACTTATACTCCATTGTTACTTACAGTCCAGAAAATATGGTAATAACGAGTTAATAATTTCACATATAAGTCTCATCCTTGGCCAAATTACATTAAAAAAACCTGCAACTTAGTGTGAAAGACATGGTCCATGTGACAGGTCTACCTCACGTTTTAATCCTGACCACGTCCACGTCCAAGCGTTTGTGAGCGTGTGCATGTGGTTCATACATGTTGTGAATGTAAAAGGATATTTTCTCTGCAGCCTTGGGACGCAAACACGTCCTTCAGCCTTTTCTTTTTGCTTTTTTTTTGGCTCAATAACCACAGATGTTTCCTTGTTTTGCTAGCAGTCCTAAACCTGTTGATGGCTGAGCTCAGACTTCAGGTGGCGCTAGTGCACGTTCACTTCTTTTTCCTTCTTCCCGCTACCTATCTATGGAGGACTGACCCTACCACAATTAAAAATATTAAAAGAAATATTAAAAAAGGCTTGAGAAAACTATTTAGGTACCATTTATTTATATATTTCCTTCTTTCATTTTTATCCCTGCATTGCTTTGTATTTACACTTTCTTCACTATTCCTCCTTTTATATTTTTTGACTTCATTTACAGGGTTCTCACCAGTGCATTTCAATGTGTCATGCCAGTGGAAGTCCAGTGTTCTGCGTAGTGTGCAGACATAACTATAATGGTAACTTATTCTGTGCTGTGCGTCGGCTCTGCATTTTTAAACATGTCTGAACATAACGTTTGAAACAAAGCGTTTAATAGAACAAAAACATAGAAGATAACATTATGATAGCATTAAGAAATTTAAAGCTTCCTCAGTTTTGTGTTGCATGAAGTAAATGACTTCCTTTTTCCAGCCATGATTTGCAAGCTAAACTGCTGTCTGGTGTCAACTCATTACGTTAGCTAGCTAGCCAGGCAGAAGCAGACGCGCAGAAAGGAACCATGGGAGTAAAAAATAAAATGGCTACACGTAATTTTAAGATTATTTTTGCACGTTTACATTAATAAAATGGCCAAAAATGAACATTATAAGTGGATGTCTTGATTACTATAAACAAATTATTTAAACAGCGTTTGTATAGAAATGATTCTGTCCCAAGCCTTTTGATGTATGTAGGCTGTTGATTACTATGTCAGTGACCACTATACTTGGATTACTCGTTAGCTGGGTCTTTGGTAAAGTACCACTGTATAAGGAAATGGATTTATCAAGAAAGCAACTGGGAAATAAATGCTGGGATAAAAATAGAAATAAGTGGTACCTTAACGACTTTATTATCAAGACATTTTTAATATTTGTTTTTGTATTTTTAATGATGGCAGATTCAGTCGTCCATACTTGGCCAGATGCCAGAGCTCATTGGTCTAGTTTGTGGATCAGGTCATGTGGTACTTGTGTAGGGTTCTGTATCAGCCTGGAGCACAGGTGTCAAACTCTGGTCCACCAGGGCCAGTGTCCTGCACGTTTTAAATATTTCCCTCTTCCATATGATTAAATGAACCCTTTAATTAACTCCTGAGAAATTAGCAGTTCCACAATAAAAAAAAGAGAATAAAATAAGCAACAAAATGAACAAAAATGAATAAACCAACAAAATAATTAATATCATGAACAAATGAAGACACAAATGGAACAAAGTTAAAGAACACTTAGAAAATAAACACAATGTAGAAAATAAACAAAACGAACAAAAACTAAAATATTTACAAAATGATAATTTTATAATTAATTGGAAAAATTAGCAAAAATGTTACATGAACAAAACACACAAAAAAAAAGGAAAACGGCTGAATTTTTCTCTATATAAAATAAACTAAACCATCCATGCTAACTCTGTACTTACTTTTTTAGTATTTTTTGGCAAAGTTTCCATGTTATTTATGATTTTGTAAATATTTATTCGTTTTTGTTGCTCAATTTTAATTCATTTTTCTACATTTTGTTTTTTTTACTTTATTATATTTTCTTTAATTTTGTTTGATTTGTGTCTTACTTTGTTCATGTTGCTAAATATTTTGTTGGTTTATTCATGTTTGTTTATTTTATTCATGACTGGCTGATTTTATTGCTTGTTTTTTACTATGGAACTGCTGCACTGAAAAAACTATAACATTGAATCAACACAAACATTCTTCTTCAAATAGGTCACACAAAAACATCTCGTTGAGTGAATTAAATTAAAATAAAATAAACCTAACCCTATGCAATTTAATTTGGTTCACTCAACTAGTTTTTGTGTGACCATAAAAAGTAAAAATTAGAGATGAATTTTTAAGTTGACAAAATGTTCATTCATTCATTATCTGAACCCGCTTTATCCACATTTGGGTCACGGGGGTCACTGGGGGCCTAATCCAGCTACAATGGGCGAAGGCGGGGTACACCCTGTATGAGACGCCAGTTCATCGCAGGGTTGACAAAATGTATATTGACTATATTCTGAACCAATATTCTCTTCTCATTCACCTGGCAGTGATTGAGTTAATATTTGAAGGTCATTTTTATGACAAAAGTCTGGTCATGGTCACTTTTTGTTTGAAAAATGCTCAACGTTACTGAAATAAAATGAGGGAACGTGAAATTTCATAACAATTATGTAGTTCTTGGCAAGTGTTTGATTTTTGACCTGGTGTTAGGTATGTTTCTGAGGTTTCCAAAAATCACTGGATACGAGTTGGCACCGCCCCCTAGTGTCTAGTGTCCATAAAATTCAAAATGGCCGCCACTGAAAAGGAAAAAAGGTTGTATCCTACCTTACTTTAGTCTGAAATTATAGTATAGAATTTTCCATTTGTCATAATAACATGGTTGTTAAGACAATTGTTGCAAAAAAAAGGTAATGTTAGATTGGAATGGACGTGGGGTGGGATTGAGGTGTGGACGTTCTGTGTAGGTTTCTAAGGTTCTGTCCGTCCTACTGGAAGACTAAGGCAGGGTTCAGTGTCTTTGTCCAAGGACACTTGGACATGTGGACAGACAGAGCTGGGACATGAAGCACTAACCCTTCAGTCAATGGATGACGTGCTGTACCTCCCTCTTCTAGTCATTCTATCATTATATTATATCATATCATTATTTCATCACTAGAGTCTTAGTCATTAAGTCGTCCTTAATGACTTGGAATTTTTGCTTTTTATCTAATGATTTTTACTTCTCTCAGTGCGCTTTATAGTGCTGGAAATAGTTTTTTATTTATTTGTCTAAACCTGATTTAGAATACTGACCCATTAAAAACTGTTTTTTTTTTTTTACTCCGTTTCCTTGTACACCAGTGGAACGCCACAGTGACATTAAAATAATACAATGACAGTGAAATAATGACTGACAGCAGGTTTATTTTTAACAGATATATTTGACAATGTTCAGTCATTATCTTTAAATGGTAAATGCTCTGCACTTATATAGTTCTTTTCCACCTTCATGGTTCAAAGCACTTTACATTAGCTTCACATTCACCCATTCACACACACACCAGTAGGTTTCTAAGGTCAGTCCTACTGGGGGTTCAGGGTTCAGTGTCTTGCCCAAGGACACTTCGCATGTGGACAGCCACACAGCTGGGACGCGAACCGCCAACCTCTCGGACATTGGGTGACCCACTCTACCAACTGAGCCACAGCGGCCCATTTAAGAACTAATTATACAGTCATTTGTACACTAATAAATAAATAGTAAATGGTTTTGTTTCCATGAACATTGCACACACTGTTTATGTTCATTCCATTCATCTTTGCCTTCGTCATACGATCGACTGAAAAAATAATAAACCAGATCTTCTTCTTTCAACAGTGCGGTCATCTTTGAACTATCTCAAAGTGTTGAAATAGTGTCGAATGTCCTAAGAACGTCCTCTGTACCGCCCGTCTGTCCGTCTGTCCAGCCGTTCCAATCTAGCATCTACCCAAAAAGTCTTTTCAGCGGTGGCCATTTTTTATTTTATTGATACCGGCCACTCGGGGGCGCTGCCAACTTGTATCCAGTGATGTTTGAAAACCTTAGACCCGTACCTGAACACCAGGCCAAAAATCTGAAACTTGTCAAGAAGTGCAGGTCTTTTCTGAATCCTTCATCACTTTGACTCGACACAGAAGTGTTGTAAACACTTCAGGTCAGGGGTCTCAAACTCATTTTCTTTCAGGGGCCACATCACATCCAGCCCAGTTTGATCTCCAGTGGGCCGGAAGAGTAAAAAAAAAAGTTTAATAATCTATAAATAATGACAATTACCCATTTTTGTCTTTTTTTGTGTATAAAAAATGTTGTGCATCATCAGCATGTATATATACAGCAAAAGTGAATGTGGATAGTATTCATGCTGTGAAGCCTAACAAGTCGACTGTATTTCAGAAAATTAGATCATGCCCCCCCCCCCACACACACACACACACACACACCACTTTCACTTCTGTTTCTTTGAACCCTGTATGACCTCCCAACAACAATAATGTCTACCTTTGGTGTCACCTTGGATTATAAGCACCTTGTAACCAACAGTTAAACTTTTGTTTCTTCTCTGATGCTGGTATTAAACCTTTTTTTTCTTTTTCTTAACAGCTGTTTGTCAAATTAATAATAAATTTGTCCTCAAAGCTTTTGTGTTGGATTTATTTATCAGCTGCACGATATTAGAAAATTGTAAAAAATGTAAATGTATCCAAATAAAAAAGCTCAAACTAACGGTACCTGTCATGTGACTGTTGTACCAGTTCATAGTTTAGCTTTAGTCAGAATGATCACACAGGACACGGTGTCATGGAAACCTTCAAAAGTCTTTATTGGGAGGCGTGTCCTCTAACACAGCTGTTGCAGCTGATTGGTCAGATATGTTTGGCCGTGGCGTTGAGCCTCGCAGCATCACTCAGCGTGCTGAAATACACAAGTATGGGATGTTTATTAGCAACCGCGTACACACCACTGATCACATGACCTCATCTTCAAACACCGGATCACATCCAGTCTCTAAGTTTAGCCCGATCCCCACGGCTAATTTTAATAAATGTTGTCAAAGGCACTGACCTTGCTCCCTTGGTCACGGGTTCGGACTCGCAGTTTGTTGACCTGCGTCTCCGCCATGTCGGCTCGCTCCTCGGCATCGTCCAGCTCGTGTTGGAGCTTCCTGTACTTGGATAAATTGGTGTTGGCCTGTTCCTCCTGAAAGGGAGGTGCACAATCTGGTCACAACCCAAGGATCTTGACCACAGGTGTCAAACATAAGGCCCGAGGGCCAAATCTGGCCCGCCAAAGGATCCAATCTGGCCCATAAAATAAATAACAATGAAAATATTACCGGTGTAAAAATGATTATTCAGGTTCTATATACGGAAAAATTTGATTTCGACTGGGTCAGAGCAGCAAAATAATAACTGTAAATAATGAAAACTGCAGATTTTAATGTTAAAAACAAAGACGAATTACATGAAAATCTTTATAGGCTATTAAGAAACCATCCTTTTACAAAATCCTGAACAAATATGAAGAGAAGTGTCATTTTACAAATATTCTGCCTGTTACTAAATGTTTAGTGTATTTGTAGTGGAAATGTCAGTTGTAATTGCACCTGCACTTGTGTTATTGATTTTACTAGTGCAGTATTTACTCTGGAATTATAAATAATAGAATATAAAAGGAACCAAATTAAAAGAAGATTCAGTGAAATAATGAAAAAAAAATAAGAAAACCAAAACTAAAAATTAAGTAAAACATTCATAGAAAAAAACAAAATCAAAACAAAATTCTGCAAAATAATGAAAAAGGAACAAAATCAGACACAAAAAATGTGAATAACCTGAACAAAAATGAAGCAGCTGAAACATGTGAAGAGAAGTGAATGTCAAATATTCTGTTACTAAATGTTTAGTGTATTTGTAATGGAAAGACTGAGGCAGAAAATGATGAAAATGTCACTTGTTTTTCTGAACACGTGTCCAGTTGTTTTTCACATTTTGAGGGAAACATTATCGATTTAAAACTTAAAATGTCATTTGACTCTTTTCATGTTTTTATTTGACTGGTCTGGTCCTTTTCAGATGTGGAACTGAACTAACACTCCTGTCATAGACCATGTGGCTTTTCCACATGTTTACAGGGTTCATACCTTGAATTATTTAATTATAAATTATAATTTAATTACTTTTTTTCCCAGTTCTTGTTCTGGTTGTTGTTGTTGTTATCTTGGTTGGTATTGTGTGTAACCCCCCCCCCCCCCCTTTGTTTTGTTTCTTTCTTTCCTCTTTTCCAGTATATTCCTGTAGATGTGTACCCTAGTTGCCCTAGCCCCTCCTAGCATCAGTAAATCTAATGTTCTATCGTAGTAGTCTAGTTAGCTAGATTGCATACAGTGGGATTTGAAAGACAACCTTTTATGGATGTGGTACCAGGAGACAGACGTCTGAGGCAAGTTTCAGCCAAATCAGTGTTCGTATGTCCGACCTGAAGCAATTTATGTAGTGGTAATTTTTCCTGAAAACGTCTCAAATTTTGCGACACCGTAGCACAAAAACGATGCAACTTTTACATAACATTTGGATAACGTTTCCCACTTGTCTAGATTGTGTTCACTGATTTTGAGCTCATTTGGCCCAGTGGCCAAAGAGGAGTTTGTTGAATTCCGATGACAGCGAAAATCCATGACTCAGACTTTTCTTACATTTCAATTCAAGATGGCGGACTTCCTGTTGGTTTATGTGTACCCTTTTTCATAGCTCTACCTTCACTAGGGCATGATTGGTCTTATTACAATACATTTTACTATTCCAGGGGGCGCTGTAGACACATTTCTTTACCGACTTTTATGAAACTATATATACTCGCACTTGTTCACGCTTCTGAAGTGTGTGCAAAATTTGGTGAGTTTTCGTGCATGTTCATGGGGTCAAATTTGAGCTCACGGGGATGCGTCCCTTGCAATCACAGATGACTCAATAGGCTTTACGCCGGACGTGGTCCACGGCGAAGGACTAATGCCAAGTACAAACATGTCCAATCACATGCATCTGATTCAGCTGTTGACTGCATCTGAGTGTCATATTTCAGGCCATAGCAACGCAATCTGCAGCTGCGCAGAACATCCGGACCTTAGTCCAACCCCCATCCATCCGTCTGTTCCAATCTAGAATCTACCATAGGGTTAGCACGGCTAGGCTACTTTAATATGGTTGTATTTTATATTAGTAGTGTTGGATGATGTGTTGGATGACGTTGGACTCACCGCTTCTTCAGCTTGTCTCTTGTAGCTCTTCACTTTGGTCTGCAGTTTGTCTATCAGATCCTGCAGACGGACCATGTTCTTCTTGTCTTCTTCAGCCTGTAGAACAGTGGAACATGTTCACATACCTTCAGCCTGTTCATCTCAGAACCTTCTAGATGCTTTGGTACTTTTCTTTTACCTGGTACGAAAGCTCTTTGATTCTTCTCTCAAACTTGCGGACTCCCTTTTGATACTCCTGACTCTTCTTTTGTTCACATTCCAGCTCAGTCTCCAGTTCTTTGACCTAACAACACAAACACAAACAACACAAACACAAACAACACAAACACAAACAACACAAACACAAACAACACAAACACAAACAACACAAACACAAACAACACAAACACAAACAACACAAACAACACAAACACAAACAACACAAACACAAACAACACAAACAACACAAACACAAACAACACAAACAACACAAACACAAACAACACAAACACAAACAACACAAACACAAACAACACAAACACAAACAACACAAACACAAACAACACAAACAACACAAACAACACAAACAACACAAACAACACAAACACAAACAACACAAACACAAACAACACAAACACAAACAACACAAACAACACAAACACAAACAACACAAACACAAACAACACAAACACAAACAACACAAACACAAACAACACAAACAACACAAACACAAACAACACAAACACAAACAACACAAACAACACAAACAACACAAACACAAACAACACAAACACAAACAACACAAACAACACAAACACAAACAACACAAACAACACAAACACAAACAACACAAACAACACAAACAACACAAACACAAACAACACAAACAACACAAACACAAACAACACAAACACAAACAACACAAACACAAACAACACAAACACAAACAACACAAACAACACAAACACAAACAACACAAACAACACAAACACAAACAACACAAACAACACAAACAACACAAACACAAACAACACAAACAACACAAACACAAACAACACAAACACAAACAACACAAACACAAACAACACAAACACAAACAACACAAACACAAACAACACAAACACAAACAACACAAACAACACAAACACAAACACAAACAACACAAACACAAACAACACAAACACAAACAACACAAACAACACAAACACAAACAACACAAACAACACAAACACAAACAACACAAACACAAACAACACAAACACAAACAACACAAACACAAACAACACAAACACAAACAACACAAACACAAACAACACAAACACAAACAACACAAACACAAACAACACAAACACAAACAACACAAACAACACAAACACAAACAACACAAACAACACAAACACAAACAACACAAACACAAACAACACAAACACAAACAACACAAACACAAACAACACAAACACAAACAACACAAACACAAACAACACAAACAACACAAACACAAACAACACAAACACAAACAACACAAACAACACAAACACAAACAACACAAACAACACAAACACAAACAACACAAACAACACAAACAACACAAACACAAACAACACAAACACAAACAACACAAACAACACAAACACAAACAACACAAACACAAACAACACAAACACAAACAACACAAACACAAACAACACAAACAACACAAACACAAACAACACAAACAACACAAACACAAACAACACAAACACAAACAACACAAACACAAACAACACAAACAACACAAACACAAACAACACAAACAACACAAACACAAACAACACAAACACAAACAACACAAACACAAACAACACAAACAACACAAACACAAACAACACAAACAACACAAACACAAACAACACAAACACAAACAACACAAACAACACAAACACAAACAACACAAACACAAACAACACAAACACAAACAACACAAACACAAACAACACAAACACAAACACAAACACAAACAACACAAACACAAACAACACAAACACAAACAACACAAACACAAACAACACAAACACACACAAACACACAGTGTTTGTATTTATATCAAAGCTTCACAATATAATGTTAGAGCATCAATGTCACCACATACGTCTGAGCAATAGTCACATCACAGGTCCTACAATTAGTTTTATTTAAATTTTTTATTAGTTTTTTCTGTATTTATTTATTATTACCTTTTGCCAAGGAGGTATTAAATTTGGGTCTGTCTGTTTGTGTCTTTGTCTGTCTGTCAGCAGGATTACACAAAAAGTTCTGAACAGATTTAGATGAAACTTTCAGGAATGATAGATAATGGGTCAAGAAAAAACCCATTAGATTTTGAGCAATGAAGGTCAAAGGTCAAGGTAACACTAAAGGTCAACAGCTAAAACACATCAGTGGTAATATCTTAGGTGTTTCATTCACATGGTCTGACCTTTGACCCCTAACCCTAACCTTCAGACATCAGATGGGTCAACATCTATAACCCTAACCTTTGACCCCTAACCTTCAGACATCAGATGGGTCAACATCTATAACCCTAACCTTTGACCCCTAACCTTCAGACATCAGATGGGTCAACATCTATAACCCTAACCTTTGACCCCTAACCTTCAGACATCAGATGGGTCAACACCTATGGTTCCATCACGTCACACTTTGGTGGACATCTACTGTCTGTGACTGCCTTGTTTTATGTTATATTTCCCTTTTTTTTTAGTTATTTATCTATTTAATTTTTTGTATTCATTTATTTTAATTCATTTATTATTTATTTTTAATCATATGTTTTTATTTAATTATTTTGTAGGATGACACTGTGTCGACCACTAATCTGTTTATTTTTATTCATTTATTTGTATATATTTGTCTTTTTTAAATATATTTATTCATTTATTATTCTTTTTATTTATTATTTAATATTGTCATCGTTTTCCGCTAATCTGGGTCCGGGTCGTGGGGGCAGCAGCTTCAGTAAATCAGCCCAGACCTCCTTCACCCCAGCCACCTCAGCCAGCTCCTCCAGGGGAATCCCGAGGCGTTCCCAGGCCAGCTGAGAGATAAAATCCCTCCAGCGTGTCCTGGGTCGACCCTGGGGTCTCCTCCCGGGTGGACATGCCCGGAACACCTCCCCAGGGAGGCATCCAGGAGGTGTCCTCACGAGGTGTCGGAGCCACCTCAACTGGCTCCTCTGGACATGGAGGAGCAGCGGCTCTACTCCAAGTCCCACCCAGATGATCGAGCTTCTCACCCTATCTCTAAGGCTGAGCCCCGCCCACCCTGCGAAGGAAACTCATTTCGGCCGCTTGTACCCATGACTTCATTCTTTGGGTCATGACCCAAAGCTTATGACCATAGGTGAGGGTCGGAACGTAGATCGACCATTAAATCGAGAGCTTCGCCTTCTGGCTTAGCTCCTTCTTCACCACAATTATTTAATATGTATTTTTTAATTATTAGTTATATTTAATTATTTCAGCTACAAAATAATTTAGTATTTTTTTTAATAATTTATTGTTATTAATGTATTTGTATTGATCTTTTTAAAATATATTTATTCATTTATTTTTACATTTTTAATTATTAATTTACTTCTAACTTACAGTCAAACGTATGTTTAGTGTCGACCACTAACGTGTTTGAGCGTTTGTGTCGACACCACAGCTGTTATTTACTACTGACCAGTTTTTCATATCGCAATATATATCGCAGGGTTAAAAAACTAGCAGTGTCAGTTTTTTTTCTAACATGGTGCAGCTCTAGTTTGAACCATCTCTCACTCTGGCCTCCAGTTTCTGGAGCTGCTTCTTGCCGCCCTTCAGAGCGATCTGCTCAGCTTCGTCCAGACGCATCTGCAGGTCTTTGATGGTCTGTTCCATGTTCTTCTTCATCCTCTCCAGATGAGCACTGGTGTCCTGTTCCTTCTTCAGCTCCTCTGCCATCATGGCTGCCTACCAACGCAAAGTGGATGTGGGTTAAAGTGACATTAAGGAACCCAAGGAGAACACACCAGCAGGTGGACCTCAGATGTCCATCCACCCTCTGATGGAAACATTCACATCTTCCTTTGGGTCAATACTAGAAACATGCACTTTAGGCCTGTCGACACGGCAACACAACAATTTTTTTTGTATCGGGGGGGGGGGGGGGGGTATGGCATCCATTAGGGTATGAACACTCTGCTACTGCCACTACTCTGGTGTCCACCATGATGAACGCTCTGCTACTGCCACTACTCTGGTGTCCACCATGATGCTCACTGTCTTGTTTAGCCATGAATGTTGCGGGCACAGCTGCTCTTTGTTCTGGTCATGTGGTTGTGACATGGATGCTCGGCGTCTACAAATAAATTTTACTTGTCAGATGGTAACGACAATGTTGTCAGATTTTTCCACACTGGAACCCATTCTCAAAAAATATCATTTTGGGGGATCCAAAACTCTGGTGCTATGCGGACACGAGAACAATAAAAATCAGATCAGATTTACTTAAAAATGTTGCCGTGTGGACTAAGCCTTAGATTCAATCACTCAGTAACTTCTTCTTATCATGGATACTTTAGTTTTCGTACATCAGTGATGGCCTTCTTGGCCTTCTCTTCTGCATTACGACACTCCTGCACGGCATCGTCCACTTCATTGGACAGCATGGACAGATCCCCCTCCAGTTTCTTCTTCTGGTTAATCAGCCCAGTGTTCTGAGCAGAAGCACAGATGTTAACCTTCCTGTCAGGATCAAACTCCTCTGTCTTCATTCTGTGGCTCCTTTCTTACCTGGGAGTGCAGTAAGTTGACTCTCTCGGTGCACTCCAGCAGCTCATGCTCTGCTAGCTTGCGAGCGCGGTCGTTCTGCTCCAGCAGAGCCCGGAGCTCCTCCACCTCTGCGGCTAGCAGGTTGTTTCTGCGCTCAGTCACAGCCACCTGCTCCTTCAGCTCCTCGTTCTGATGAATGGTCTCATCCAGCTCCATTTGAATGTCCTGCCGACACAGATGGATGGTTGGATACAAGACAGGCTCGTCTTTTATCCAACACATCTAAACACTCTCACATCACCCCAGTTCTACGTTCTCTTCACTAGTACAGTTTAAAGTTTTATTATATGCCTTCAAGGCCATCAATGGTCTAGCCCCGCCCTACCCGCCCACAGCCTTGGGGCGGCTGTGGCTCAGTTGGTAGAGTGGGTCTCCCAATGACCGAGAGGTTGGCGGTTCGCATCCCGGCTCTAGCTGTCCACATGTCGAAGTGTCCTTGGGCAAGACACTGAACCCTGGCTTAGGCCCCCAGTAGGACTTACCATAGACCTTAGAAACCTACTGGTGTATGAGTGTGTGTGTGAATGGGTGAATGAGAGGCTAATGTAAAGCGCTTTGAGCACCATGAAGGTGGAAAAGCGCTATATAAGTGCAGTCCATTTACCATTTACCCCACTGATCTTATTACAATCCATAAACCAGTCAGGACGCTGCGCTCTGACTGTCCATGTCTCTTCTTTGTTGTTGCTATAGTTTTATAACTTGTTTTATCTTTGTTTTTGTCTTGTTTCATAATTGTTACTTGTTTTTGTTGTTTTTATCTCATTTTGGAAAGCACCTTGTGTACCTTTTTGGTGTTGTAAGGTGTTATATAAATAAAAATTGAATGATTGATTGACTGAAATGAACTCAACGTTTGAATGTCCTAAAAGACATTACAGCAAAGATGAGGACATTAGAGGTGTGCAGTGGACCACATGGACTCACCTTAATCTGGACCTGTAGGTTTCTCAGGAGTTTCTGGGACTCTGCAGCCTGCCTGTTGGCATGGTTCAGTTGGACCTCCATCTCATTCAGATCACCTTCCATCTTCTTTCTCAGACGCACCGCCTCATTGCGAGACTTGGCCTCTGCATCCAAAGTGGCTTGCATGGACTCCAGTGTTCTCTGGTGGTTACGGCTAAAATAATGACATATGAGGACGTCTGTACATTGGAGTATGAGGAACAACACTCATGTCAGATAAACTGAAGATGAGCTAAAATACTTTGGACCAGAGTGTGTGATTGTAATAAGTTGTAGTATATCATCTGTTAAATATCTAATGACCTCTGCATCCTCTTCAGGCAAAATGTTGCAGTGAATTTTCGCAGATATTTGTAATTTATGCCAGCATGGAACGTACATGGTATGTGCTATTCACTGCCACAACACCACGGTTACTCGAACAAACTCGCTAGGATTTCCCAACTGGATCCCGGCTCCTTTTCAACATTGGCCCCTTTTGTTATCGAACAAACTTGTCTCACAGAATCTTCCACTTCCTGACGCACTCGGCCGAATCCATACTCACACGAGTGGTCTTTAACAATGACACTCACGTACACAAAAAACATGCAAAAATAGGGAAGCAGAAGTGTGTGTAGAGAGGATGTAGAATGGACCAATCAGAGGACTCTTTCTTGTCTCCTCTGTGACACTGTCTGCGGTCAGTTAAATTTTTTGAGAGAGGGGCACAAGTCTCTGTGATGGGGGGGCCTAAAGTCTTTGTGACGTATCTGCAACATGTGGCAGATGACTTTAACCTGACTGTCACCAGATGGTATCTCACAATACCATCTGGGACCCTTCCACAACCATTTTCAAAGGAGGGGCCTTGTCTAAAATCCTTGCATGTGATTTGATGAAGAATCTGTCCATCATCTTGACTGACTCGGGACTACCGAACACTAGCTGTCAACCGTTGCGCATGTGGTTGTCATTTCTTCCTCCCAGTTCCATTACTGTCAGCCCAAGTTTACCAGCATCTTTGACCAACACAACCAGGGGGGTACCACAATAACCATGGGCTTCTGCACTGGTACTATTTCTTTATCCACCAGTGGAACCATCTGATAGATCAAACTCCTTCCAAACCCGGTTGGAAGAAGAGCGAAAACTTCATTGGCATCAACAAACTCTTCCAAAGTCGTCCTCTGTTTATCTTTTAAGGAATGAACATGTTTTAGACAAAACAGTGGAAATAGTCCAGTCCACATGGACCCTGGGATACCTTACGCACGCTGCCATTGTTGTGTATCTGAACAGACTACACTGCCATTGTTCTGCTTTACATCAGACCAGCCACAACGCTGCCGGTCAGTCCCAACCTGCGACACTAATCGCCTCCTTCGTTTTGAAGAAAACCTGAACCTCACAGTACTTGGATGGCTGTGTGAGCGTAAAGAAACACAGCAAGATGGTGAGTCAGGTTAAGACGACTTGGCTTTAGTCTGGGGTCAGTTTGACCTCACTATGAAACTTAGGAACAGAGCACATCCTATTTTAGCCAGTGTTGTGAAATCCTGTTTGGCAAAAGTTGCTGTCACGTATGCACTGTCTAAAATGGTGATAATGTGAGACGGGAGGATTGAGTCATTGGTTTCAATGTGTATAAAAGTCATGGAAAGAGATCTTCTCCCAGATCGACAAGTGGTTGTTTTGGCTTCATTCTTGTCCACAACAAAGACAGTTAGACTCACCGAAGGTTGTCAATTTCCTCATCCTTCTCAGCCAGTTTCCGGTCCACTTCAGCCTTGATCTGGTTCAGTTCCAGCTGGATCCGGAGAGTTTTACTCTCTTCATGCTCCAAAGTGCCCTGACACACAAACACACACACATTTAATACTGGATCCCATTGGACTGACCAGGTCTCATACATAAGAAGACCTGTCTTACTTCAGCTTCCTCCAGTGCAGCTTGAATCTCACTCTTCTCGATATCCAGACCCTTCTTCATCTTCTCCAGCTCATGGATGACCTTTGCTCCCTGACTGATTTGATCTGTCAGGTCAGCGATTTCCTCTGGGGAAGCACAGATGGAACAGGAAGTAGAAACCAAGGGAAGTCAGACGTTTTCTACATTAAATGTGTCATTCCACTGAAAACCAATTTTCCACACTTTTTTTGGAATCTGATGGGTCACCCAGAGCTACCAACACATGCTGCATTTGCTGCGTGGTGTGTCGCCTCCACTCGATGGATTTACCATCATTCATAGAAAACAACACAAAGAAACTAGACACTCAGAAAAAATCTGTCCACTACACGTCACCAGGACATTGGCCTCACCCACGTGGCGTTAAGCCCCTCCCCCATTGCAGTGAATCTGAAGTAGCATTAGCATTAGCATTTACAAGAGAAGATGGTGCTGCAGTTGCTGTGAATAACTTGAAAAAAATGCCGGATCAAACTGGTTCATGTGCTCTGTGGAAATAAAGCCTCTTTTTTTTACTGCACGTTTTCGAAACAGCGATGGCACAAAACCTAGCTGAATGTTACTCTGGGATGGTAAACACACACAGAGCCAGAGGGGAGGGGGGCATGTTCCTTCACATATTCTGAGCCAATCAGAGACGCCTCATCACTGCATCATATGAGGAAGTAGCGTTAAACTCTGTTGTTCCACCTCCAGTCATTTTTCTACCCTCCAAAAACTGCTGGAAACAAAAGAATCTGGAGGGTTTTTTTAATTGAACACAATGAATTCAATAACAATGAAAAGCAACATTAATGAAATAACCATAGATGACTTTTTCAAGACCAGTGTCTTTGATGTCAAGTACCTTGGAGGTTCTTGTTCTCCCTTTTGATGGTCTCCAGATGGTCTAGAGACTCTTCGTAGGAGTTCTTCAGTTTGAAGAGCTCTGTGCTCAAGCTACGAGACTCTTTTTGAGAACTTTCCAGCTCCGACTGGCACTCCTCATACTTTTGTCTCCACTCAGCCATCACCTGGAAGGAACAATGACACAACATCTCTGACTGTGTAGATGAGGTATGTAATGAGGAAGACCTCCAGTCCATGTGGACAACTGAAAAATGTTCATCTGACAGACTTCTGATGACCAAAAGCCCTGTGATGCATGCGCATGAAATGTGCAGGTGTCCATACAAGGGCTTTGACTTCAAATTTTGACATTCAAATATAATTCAAATGTTGGAAAAAAAAAGATATGTTCACACAAATATTAGGCAGCTCTTAATATTTGAACCTGTATATGGTATCATTAGGACTATTTATTTTACTTTTATGAATGTGGTTGTAAACATTTTCAGTTCAGGTCGCCTTTTTTTTTATTTTTACTTCTAGGGAAATATGTGAATCGCGAACACTGGTTTATCTGGGACATTAACCAATGGCAGAGTGGTCACTGGTAAATCCTGCACATTCATGAACAATGGCTGAGTTAGATGGTATGTTGCAGATTGTGTCATCAGTTAACAAAGTGAGCAGGTAAAACTAATCTGTGAACGTTTCATGTATTGTGTCCATTTTTGTACCTGCTCATTTTGTAAACGTTCCGTTTGGATTGTCAATGAGACTTAACAATTTAGCTAACAGTTTAGAGGCTTTTATCAGTAACAGGCAACCAGGAAAATCAAGGAACAGTGTTTCACACACAACAAGGCAACAGACAAAAGATGTTTGTGGATTATGTAACGTTAAGTGTCAGTCGATAATAACGTTCATTACTGCCACACTGCACGTCTCATCAGTAATGGTTGGAAATACATCAGATTATTTGACATATTTGACTGAATACTGCCCCCTGATGAACTGAATATAATATTTAGTTTTAATGATGTTGTTAGTGAGGCATTTTAAGAGTAACATAATTAATAAATATTTGAATATTATTTGAATATCTACATATCCAAATTAAATTCAAATATGATTTTGGGCAAAAGTCAAAGCTCCAGTCCATACAAAAATTTGAATGTTTCTAAAATGTCCATACCCATTTTGAATAGTTAATTACATGACATTTGGGAAACAAATGGTTAATTTTCCCCCTCCTCAGTTCCACCTCTCAAAGACGGTATGTCATTGGTGGGAACAGCCTTGGTTTGATTGGTTCAACTTCCTGTATGTGTCAACATGACTGTGTTGTGGTTGGTAAGCTATGTGAGGAAAATAAAAAAAGTAATAGCAAGGCAAGGCTAATTTATTTGTACAGCAAATTTTGTGTACAGGGCAATTCAAGGTGCTTTACATAAAACATAGAAGAAAATTCAAATGCATTAAAAGACAATTAAAATAAAAGACACAAAAACTTTTAAAAGACAATAATGTCAGTCAAAGCTTCAGTGAACAGTAATGTTTTCAGTCTGATTTAAATGAACTGACAGTTGTTCTCATACCTCAGGTATTCAGGTAGTTTGTTCCACAGGTGAGGAGCAGAACAACTGAATGATGACCAACTTTGTTTGGGTTTGATTTTGGGAACACACAGTAAACCTGTCCTTGATGACCTGTGACCTCAGGACTCTGGATGCTTCATATGGAACCAGCAGGTCTAAGATGGATTTGGGTCCAAGGTCGTTTAGTTCTTTATAGACCAGGAGGAAGATTTAGAACTGTGACCTTTGACCCAAAGGAAGAAAATGTAAGGATTTGAGTAGTAGTGTCTGACTGGCTCAGAGAGTCATCATGTCTGACTCAGGCAGGAAAAGAAAACTGACGGACAGTAGAGGTTTTTTTACCCAGTCAGCAGGAAGTTACTTAAAATAGTTTTGTAAAAACCTGTTCACCTCTTTCAATTGTTTTTCTGTAGCAGGGCATAAACCTCAACATGCAGTGATAACTTCTGTGCTTCCCATTCCAAATGATGTTCCCACCAATGTCCACATCATTAGAACGCCCTTGCTGTGATGTCATGTTGATGAGTCGTTACCTTGTCAAAGTTGCGTTGCTTCTTGTCCAGAGCGGCGGCTGCAGCATTGGCTCGTTCTAAGTCAATGACCAGGTCTTCGATTTCAGTTTGAAGCCGGTGCTTGGTCTTTTCCAGGGAAGAACATTTGGAATTGGAAGCTTCCACTGTCTCTTCCGCCTCCTGAAGACGTGTCACCAGCTTCTTCCTAAAAGTCCAGTTGTGGTGTTACTCTACATAAATCATCATTGGGTACCATCACAACCTACACTTTAAACCTTCTCCCTCACTTGGCCTCCTCCAGCTCCTCCGTCCTCTGGATGGCATCAGTTTCATACTTGGTCCTCCACTGAGCCACCTCCACGTTGGCCTTGGACAGAGCTCTCTGCAGCTCAGACTTGGTCTCCTGCTCTTCATCGTACTGCTCCCTCAGCAGATCGCAGTCATGTCGAGATGATTGCAGGGCGTGGGCCAGGGCGCTCTTGGCCTACAGGTGTAAGAGTAAAACGTTACCTGAAGGAACTGGAATAAACCCCTGAAACCCATCTGAAAAAACAGTCCCAACAGTGGCAATGTAAATATGAGATAAACATGCATAATTATGAGATAAAAAGTAAAAATGATGAGATAAAAAGTCGAATATGAGATTAAAAAATGCATAACTATAATTATTATAATTTAGCACAGGCGTGCTCAAGGTCCGGCCCGGCGGGCAATCACGGCCCATGGTCAGAATTCATACAGCCCTGCAGTTTCAGTTTTATATTATTTATATCCCACTCAGACTGTCCAACACATTACATAAATAATAGTAAAAGTTTCAACATGCAGTTCCTCCTTTGACCTGATGGTGGCAGCACCACCCTAATGACTTTACCGTGAACTCTAATAGCGCCTAGAAATAAAAAGAGTTAAACCGACAGTGAGACCGTTGCTTCCAGGACAGAAGGTAATTGCCATATGTTTTAGCTGAAAATGAAGGTGCTTGTCTTTGTCTAATTTGTCCAGAGACTGATGACTTGTTTAACCAATTAAATGTAAAGAGACACTAGCAGACAAAACATGCTAACATACGACAAGCTAACAGGAATTGAGCATTAGCCTGTGAGGTAAATTAATCAGTCACCATGGTAACCTACAAAGTTTCCATGATAGTTTTCTATAACTGCTGGTCTTATGTATTTGTACGTATAACAAAATATTACTGTTTAAATGATTTTGTAAAAGACAAGAGTAAGAGTCATATGTTTGAATCTTAAATGTGAACAGACTTTGCATTAGTGAGTAATAGATGAGTAATGATTCCTCATATAAGTTATGTTTAACATGAACATTCATTTATGTATGTATTTGTTTATTTAACAGGGAGAGTTGGTAGAGTGGGTCGCCCAATGCCCAAGAGGTTGGCGGTTCGCGTCCCAGCTCTGGCTGTCCACATGTCGAAGTGTCCTTGGGCAAGACACTGAACCCTGACTTAGGCCCCCAGTAGGACTTACCGTAGACCATAGAAACCTACTGGTGTATGAATGTGAGGCTACTGTGAAGCGCTTTGAGCACCATGAAGGTGGAAAAGCGCTATATAAATGCAGTCCATTTACCATTTACATGCTCAGACATGGCTCACTTTACCTTATTCTCCTCGTCCAGCTGCTTCTTGAGCTCCTCCACATTCTGACAAAAGGAGTTCTTTGCTCGCTGGAGCTGCGACACCATGGCTTCCCGCTCTTCAAGCTTCCTGCTGAGCTCAGCTACAGAAAGACATGAATCACTTACAGCTCTGTCAAGTCTGATTCTCAGATTGAGGTGGAAACAACCGTCTCTTACCGCTCTCAGCCTGAGCCCGGGCCCTCTGGGTGTTATTTTCACTGAGCTGCCGCTGGAGCTCTTCCACCTTAGCTTTGGCCTCGTTCATTTGATCTTCATACAGACGACACATTTTCTCTGAACTCGCCTGCAGGTTACACAAGGAAGGTGTCAGTCTGTGCTTGTTCTCCTCACACGTCTGTCACAGGTAGGGCTGCACCATTCATTGATTTGAGATTATTTCATGGACGATGTTCAAAACAGGGTCATGGTCTACAGGTGTAATGAGACATGAGAGCTCAGAGTTCACAAGATCGAGACGAGATGTTAAGAAAACTAAATTACAAATTATCTGAATGGACAACAGACTTTGAAAATGAAAAAATTTAAATTTGATATTTCTCCTTTTTTTCAAGTCCAAACAATATGTGCAAAACAAAAGGTTGTCAATAAAGCCTGACCAAGTATGTCACTGCTTCTAAAATATAATGTTATAAGAGTTTAAATAAAATAAATACAATGTATATCTCCTTTTTTCTAATTCTAATCTGGTGTTTGACTGTGGAAGTTGAGATGTGAATGTGTTTGTTGGTGTTTTGCATTATGTAACGTTAAGTGTCAGCTGATAATAATGTTCATTACTGTCACACTGCATGTCTCATCAGTAATGGTTGAAAACACGCCAGAAAATTTGACATATTTGACTGAATACTGCCCCCTGGTGGACTGAATATATTTAATTTTGTTAGTGAGTAACCTGACTGACTGCACATGTATGGATGCTCCTCATGTCTGCTCACATCTTCCATCTGCTAAAGCACCATTAGCTTCCCTTTAAGGCGGATGACGTACGACTTCAACCAGTCACATTAAAGCATCATGTAACGTAGCTGATAGAAGTAGAAGCTCTTACCATACCTTTGTAGAGGAGCCATACCATCCTTAACACCAATACATTCTTTCAAAACTGTTCATCTATTAAAGAATCAATATGTGGTAGTTTCGACAACACAGTTGAAATTGCAGAATCGTAGCCCAGTTCAGTCTCCTCTATGCTAGCTGCCATGTTTGTCAAGTCTTCCTGTATCCTCCCAGGCTACGCTATGATTACACCATAACTGTTCAAATCACGCCCAGTGATCCTGATTTGTCCGTCCACCTTTTGGCCATAGACAACAGAACGTCTATGGTGGTTTAACAGACGCTTGTGTGAAGCTCACAAAACTGAGCGGAAACTCATGAGGGTCAGTGAAAGCCAGGCTAGTTGGTGAGGCATTTTAAGAGTAATATAAGTAATACAAATTTTAATATTATTTGAATATCTATATTAATTTACAAATGAAATTCAAATATGACTTTTGGGCAAAGGTCAAATCTCTAGGAAGCGGTCCTCAGAATTTTACGTTTTCAGACCCCGACGGTGTGGTTGCCGTGGAAATGAAAGGCATTTCTGATCAAATATTTTGTCATTTTGACTCGCAAATCAAAATCGAACATAGATTTTCAGAGGAAAAAAAGTGGATTTTGTTTTGGCCTGAAGTCGTGCAGCCCTAGTTTGTGTCCGTTTGTTTGGGTACCTTTCCCTTTGACAGCTGCTCCACAGTCGAAGCCAGATCATCCGCCTCCATCTTCGATTCACTTCTTTCTTTCTCCAACTTCTGCTTGATTCGCTGTAAACTATCGATCTGTTCGCTAAGCTCCGCCACACTGTCGGCGTGTTTCTTCCTCAGGGCTGCGGCGGTGGCCTCGTGGTGCAGCATGGCCTCCTCCAGGTCTCTGCGCATCTTCAGAAAGTCGGCCTCTCTCTTCTTGTTGATCTCAATCTGGGCGGACGTGGCCCCGCCGGCCTCCTCCAGCCGCTCGCTCAGCTCCTCCAGCTCGCGGGCCACGTCCCCGCGCTGCTTCTCCACCTTGGCCCTGCACGCCCGGTCTGCGTCCAGCTCCTCCTCCAACTCCTCTGTTCGAGCCTGGAAGACAAACTGAAGTCACGTACTTGATCTGCTGGTGTTGGAACATCTGCAGATTCAGAACCTTTATCCACCTGAAGCTCCTTGATCTTCTTCTGCAGCTGGTTGACCAAGGCCTGCTCATCTTCTATCTTCGAGCTCATTTCATTCATTTCAAAATCTTTTCTGGAGGAAAAAAGAATCATACTTTCAGTCTGTTTTTTCCTATCTATCTATCTATCTATCTATCTATCTATCTATCTATCTATCTATCTATCTATCTATCTATCTATCTATCTATCTATCTATCTATCTATCTATCTATCTATCTATCTATCTATCTATCTATCTATCTATCTATCTATCTATCTATGTCATCAATATTGCATGATTAATTTACACAGGCTTAAATAAAATATTCTATAGTAAAAATCACAGTGTGTGAGGACAGTGAAATTGCACGTTTGATATAAATAAAATTCACTACCATTATAGACTGTGACTTTTACTGAGCAATATTTTACCTTGTATGAAAAATAAATGCAATTTTCTGTTATTCATATATTTTATTGTTATTCATTCGTTTTTTATTCTTTGTTATTATTATTTTTCTCTCAACGCCTCTTTGAGCTGTAATTTGACCCCCTAAACATGTTTTGCAGTCACCTCAGGTCTGGTGAAAAATTTGATAAAATGAAAAAAATTACTACCGTCATCCCATAATTTTCGAACTAGCAACCAAAAAAGAGGCAAAATTTGAACATTAATAGCTCTTCAGAGGTTCGCCTTAAAGTCACGGACAAAAACAGCAAAAGTTGCGGGCGACATTGCTTGAGGTAAAAGACATATCTAGAGCTAGCAGATCGCGACCTTCGGTGGCGATCTGCTAGCGTGAATGGAAACATTCAAAAATTATCTCCTCATAGGGCATTTGTCGCAGAGACCTAAAAATGGTACCAAATCAAATGAAAGAGCAACTGGTGAATCCAAAAAGCTGTATATAACTTTTTAAAAACTCATTTAGTTTTTGCGTTCCGAGCCCTGCTATTTGTGACCTCCGACACTCAAAATTTAAATTTGAGATTCTCCCAACATGTGATATATCGTGACAATCAGGACACTGAGCGGACATCAACTAGTGCAAAACATTTTAAATTAGATGTACGGTTTGGGAGATATCACAATGGATATTTGCTTTTTTCGAAATTTTTTGGCAAAAACGCTTTTTTGGCTCTACCATTAGATGAACCCCTTAACATCCATTTACATTTGCTTTACATTCAACCATTCACACACACTCATAAACCAGTAGGTTTCTAAGGTCTAAGCCAGGGTTCAGTGTCTTGACCAAGGACACTTCGACATGAGGACAGCCAGAGCTGGAACGCGAACCACCAACCTCTCGGTCATTGGGCGACCCACTCTACCAACTGAGCCGCCCCTAATGACAAACACATTTACTCTGTTTCCTACAGGTACAACTAAAGGAACTTTGAACTTTGACTGGAATTGTTGACCAGACTAGACCCCTGTTCTAGAAGGTTGAGTATGAACTGACTTTTTCAGCTTTTCTTCCAGTTGCTGCTTGTCGTTCTCCAGGTCCATCACAGACTCCAGGGACAGTTTCAGGTCTCCCTCCAGTTTGCGTTTGACTCGTTCCAGGTCCATACGCAGCTTCTTCTCTTGTTCCAGAGAACCCTCCAGCTGCAGGACACAAGACAAAAGATTCATATTTGGACATGGACATGTTCACAGTCCTGTGGTGAACAGGTCATCACATATAAGTATGTGGGTGTCTGTTTAGATCATTGTTTTAGTTGGAATGCCCATGTGGGACGTGTGTTCTCGTCTGCAGCAGAGGGGACATTTTTACTCAGACTAGGGCTGGGCGATTTTCTCTTTTAAAAAAATCTCAGATTTTTTCCCAAAAAACTCGATTCACGATACGATTTTTTCCCATGTGGGCTAAATGAAAATGAAAACACTAGAAACGTGATTTCTTTCGTCTTCTTTTTTTTTTTTTTTTATTAAATAACATGTAAAACAAAAATACTTCTACAAATAAGTGTAAATAATAAATCAGTTGTGCAAAAGGTGCAACTGCAACCTGAGACTTTGCCTACATGAACTGTAGTAAGTCCAGACATATCCACCACTGTTACAGGAAAAACTGTGCAAAAAAATTGTGTAAAAGATACATTTTGTTGGAAAAAAGAAAGCTTAAAATATTTTAACAACTAAAACAATATACATTAATACTTTTGTTTGTAATTGTAAGGACAAAATAAAACAAAACCTTATTATCAATCAAACTACTTCAATAAACCTGAACATGTTACCAATATTTTGGATATATGATGTTATTGCGTCTGTTATCGCTCCCCATCGTGCTCCATGTTTATCATAAGGTTCAGAGTCCTGCACGGGTTCAGGTACCCGTGGGTGAACCGCAAATTTTCAGGAAACGGGTGAAAAACGTTGTGCTGTGTCGGATACGGGTTCGGTTCGGATATCAGGTTGATTTATAGCGGGTCGTTTGGGTGCAGATTTTTTTTTTCATCGGAAAACGGGTCAGAGTTTAAACATGACGGGTACGGGCGGTTGCGGTATGTCAAAATCAGAACCGTGCAGGACTCTGATAAGGTGTGCCGCGAGAAAAGCTTTCAGTCAGTGTTTGTTGAACATTTTGAAGAAGTGCTGGCAGCGCTAGTCTCTGCTTTTTCTAAGAGTTCTGCCCCCCACCCATTGGATGCTTTCGCTTCAGATGTGCAACTACAGAAAGCAGCCTGGTTCATGGTTTTCTTTTTGCGAGGAAAAAAAGTGCGTGTGGAGGGGAATCGGATTGCACGATTTTCCTAAAATATGAATCGATTTTGTCATAAAACTCGATTTTAAATCTAAATCGATTTTTTGTCCAGCTCTAACTCAGACTGAGACTGTATGTGTGAACAAGGACATGCTTTTATTTTACTGAGCAGTGTTGGAAAGGGTAGTCTGCAAACCAAACTGGCTGGTCTGGTGCATACGACCATGAAGGTGATGAAGACTGACTATCAGTCCATACAGTCTATATATGAGAATACAGTCTACGTATGAGAATACAGTCTACGTATGAGAATACAGTCTATGTATGAGAATACAGTCTATATATGAGAATACAGTCTACATATGAGAATACAGTCTATATATGAGAATACAGTCTACGTATGAGAATACAGTCTACGTATGAGAATACAGTCTATGTATGAGAATACAGTCTATATATGAGAATACAGTCTATATATGAGAATGCAGTCTATGTATGAGAATACAGTCTATATATGAGAATACAGTCTATATATGAGAATACAGTCGATATATGAGAATACAGTCTATATATGAGAATACAGTCTACGTATGAGAATACAGTCTATGTATGAGAATACAGTCTACATATGAGAATACAGTCTATATATGAGAATACAGTCTACATATGAGAATACAGTCTATATATGAGAATACAGTCTACATATGAGAATACAGTCTATATATGAGAATACAGTCTACATATGAAAATATAGTCTACATATGAGAATACAGTCTATATATGAGAATACAGTCCACATATGAGAATAGTCTATATTTGAGAATACAGTCTACATATGAGAATAGTCTATATATGAGAATACAGTCCACATATGAGAATAGTCTATATATGAGAATACAGTCTACATATGAGAATACAGTCTACATATGAGAATACAGTCTATATATGAGAATACAGTCTACATATGAGAATACAGTCTATATATGAGAATACAGTCTACATATGAGAATAGTCTATATATGAGAATACAGTCTACATATGAGAATACAGTCTACATATGAGAATAAAGTCTACATATGAGAATACAGTCTACATATGAGAATACAGTCTATATATGAGAATACAGTCTACATATGAGAATACAGTCTACATATGAGAATACAGTCTATATATGAGAATACAGTCTATATATGAGAATACAGTCTACATATGAGAATACAGTCTACATATGAGAATACAGTCTATATATGAGAATACAGTCTATATATGAGAATACAGTCTACATATGAGAATACAGTCTATATATGAGAATACAGTCCTTAGACAAGCTCACAGGAGACTGACTGAACCATTACATGTTCTACACTCACAATATGTGCTCCTGTCCTCAGACAGATGGTATAGAATGTCCTCAGACGGACGGTGTAGACTGTCCTCAGACAGATGGTATAGAATGTCCTCAGACGGACGGTGTAGACTGTCCTCAGACAGATGGTATAGAATGTCCTCAGACGGACGGTGTAGACTGTCCTCAGACAGATGGTATAGAATGTCCTCAGACGGACGGTGTAGACTGTCCTCAGACAGATGGTATAGAATGTCCTCAGACGGACGGTGTAGACTGTCCTCAGACAGATGGTATAGAATGTCCTCAGACGGACGGTGTAGACTGTCCTCAGACAGATGGTATAGAATGTCCTCAGACGGACGGTGTAGACTGTCCTCAGACAGATGGTATAGACAGTCTAAGTGTAAACTTAACCGTTTTAAGAATTCATTTATTCCCATTTCCATAAAGTTTTTAAACAAAGCTGCTTGAGGCTGAAGATTGTGCAATTTTTGTTTTTGTGTTTTTACTATGATGTTTTTTTTTATTATTGTGTTTTTATCCTTAATTGCTGTAATTGTTGTCATGGTGCCTGATACTGTCTGCTGTCTTTGTGGTTGACAAGACATTTGTAGCACAGTTGTTGAGTCTAAGACATATTTCCCCAAGTGGGACAATGAAGTATATTATATATAGATATAATAAAGTATATTGTATATAGATATAATAAAGTATATTGTATATAGATATAATAAAGTATATTGTATATAGATATAATAAAGTATATTGTATATAGATATAATAAAGTATATTGTATATAGATATAATAAAGTATATTATATATAGATATAATAAAGTATATTATATATAGATATAATAAAGTATATTGTATATAGATATAATAAAGTATATTATATATAGATATAATAAAGTATATTGTCTGAACTCACGTCATCTACTTGTTGCTCCAGTTTGGCCTTAGCTTTGGTCAGAGTGTTGACTTTGTCCTCCTCTGCCTGCAGGTCGTCCAGCGTCTGCTGATGAGCCTCCTGAAGAGCCTTCTTCTCTTTGGTCAGTTTCAGAATAGTTTCATCCAGAGCTGCCATTTCTTCAATCAGGTTCTTCACCTTTAATCAAACAATAAAAAGAAAACAGTCATTTGTACAGATTCATCTGTTTCAGTCTTTCTCAGTCAGTCTCTCTCAGTCTTTCCTCACCTTGTTTTCAGTGGCATGTTTCTCCTTTTCCACTTTAGCCAGGGTGATCTCCAGGTCATCGATATCTTTCTTCAGTTCGGCACATTCGTCCTCCAGTTTACGCTTCTTAGCGAGGACATTAGCGTTCATCTCCTCCTCGTCCTCCAGCCTCTCCGTCAGTTCTTTCACTTTTGCTTCCAGCTGGATCTTAGTTTTGATCAGCAGGTCACAGCGGTCTTCTGCATCTGCCAAATTGTCCTGTTCCTAAGGGACAAAAAGAAAGAACCCACATGGTTTAAAAGTATGACAGAGTCTTTAAATATCTGTCAGTGTGACTAGACCTGGGTTAAAAAAAATTTATTTTCTGATTCTGGATCCATTTGACCATTTTAAATGCATATTAACCAAACATGCAGAACAGCCTTCTTTCACCTGCGCAACATTAGCCAAAATTAGGAATATTCTGTCTAAAACGACTGCAGAAAAATTAATTCATGCATTTGGTACATCATGATTAGATTATTGTAACTCCTTACTTGTAGCGTGTCCTAAATATTACCTAAAAAGCTTCAACTGGTTCAAAATGCAGCAGCAAGATTATTAACAGGATCAAACAGAAGAGAACACATCACCCCTGTGCTCCAAACCCTGACCCCTGACCCCTAACCTTATCACCCCTGTGCTCCAAACCCTTCACTGGCTACCAGTTGAGTTTAGAATTAAATTTAAAATCCTCCTCCTTACATATAAAACCATTAATGGTATGGGTTAGGGGTCAGAGGTCAGGGGTTAATGGTATGGGCCCCTCTTATCTTAAAGATGATCTGGTTTCGTACCAACCCAATAGAACCCTTCGTTCTCAGAATGCAGGTTTATTGAAAGTTCCTAGGGTTTCTAAAAGTACAGTAGGAGCTAGAGCCTTTAGTTACCATGGTTACTGTGTTATGGAATCAGCTTCCCTTTAATATTAAAGACGCCGAAACCGTCTCTACATTTAAAATTAGGCTTAAAACATTCCTGTTTGAGAAAGCCTATGGTCAGGTTAGTTAAAAATTATGTGACTCATATATCATGTATACATGATGTATGAGTCACAGTTCAGTCTAGGCTGCCCTAGGAGTTAGAATGCTGGGGGAAGTACAGACACTGAGTTCTTTCTTCTCTTTCTCTCTCTCACACCTGTTTTTTTTTTCATTTTTATAACCTATCTTTCATACCAAGTCTGTTCATGACTAGTCACCTGGTGCCCCCCCCTCCCTCCCCCCCTGGAGGGAGTGGTGGCTCTCCTGACAGTGTCTGCGTGGGAGCCATGGACGACAGGATCTGCAGTATCTCGCCTGTGCTGACCTGTGACCCCGGACCCCCGCCCCTGCCTGTCTGGACCAGCCCCCCTTCCTGCATTTATAAATGGACGTTCATCTATAGTCTGTCCGTCCATGGGAGTGGATCTGTCCTTCAATGTGGTTCTCCTCGAGATTTCTTCGTTTTCCCACTGGGTTTGGAAGTTTTTTCTTGCCGAGAAGGAGGGTCTAAGGACAGGGGATGCCTGGGACTTTTTCATGTATCTCTGTAGTTGATTGTGTTTTTGTAAAGCCCTTTGAGACGACTTTGTTGTGATTTAGGGATTTATAAATAAAATTGAATTGAATTTGTATATTAATTACGTTCATACGTCCAAAGGTTTTTATTATTAGTACATTTTTCCACCAGTGACCCCAGCACGTCATCGAATTCACGCAGGCGCACTCAGTGTGTGACCCCGCCAGGGCCGGTGTTAAGCATAGGCAGACTAGGCGGTCGCCTAGGGCACCAGATGGTGGCGCCAAGTCCCATAGAATTAGAATATTACAATAGTGTATTTTCCGTACTATAAGGTGAACTGAATGCCTTACATGTGGATTAATTCTGGTTGTGCTTAGTGACTTGAAATTTTGGCTTTTTATTACATAATTTTTTACTTTTTATTGGATAATTGTGGCTTTTTATCACATAACTGACTTTTTTATCTCAGAATTTGGACTCTTTTAAAGTTTGATTTATCAGAATAAGAGTGTGTTTTGTTCGGTGTTACAACTCAAAGTTACTGTGACTGTTTACATACATGAAAAAAAAAAAGAAATAAATAAACCATTCATTGATAGTTCACCTTATAGTGTGGATAATATAGTAAGTAAATCATTAAACTTAACATTGACAGTGATTATTCATGGACACTTAGTACGTACTCCATCAGATGTAGGACACTATGTTTACAGATGATCATTTAGAATTACACTAAGAGGGGTGTTGGCCTCGTGTTGGCCTAGTGTTGGCCTGGTGTTGGCCTAGTGTTGTTCTAGTGTTGTTCTAGTGTTGGCCTGGTGTTGTTCTAGTATTGGTCTAGTGTTGGCCTTTCATACCAGTGTTGGCCTAGTGTTGGCTTAGTGTTGGGCTGGTGTTGGCCTAGTGTTGGTCTAGTGTTGTTCTAGTGTTGGGCTGGTGTTGGCCTAGTGTTGGTCTAGTGTTGTTCTAGTGTTGTTCTAGTGTTGGGCTGGTGTTGGCCTAGTGTTGGCCTAGTGTTGGTCTAGTGTTGGCCTAGTGTTGTTCTAGTGTTAGCCTAGTGTTAAAGTAGTTAAGAAAAATGGAAAAGAAATCAATTAATAAATATGTTTTTTTTATTTCTGGCTTCCCTGTAAAATAAAAATAAATACATTTAAAAAACCTGGCTGCACGCTGTGGCACAGTAATGAAATTGAAGGTTTTTTTTCAGAAACACTAACCTTTAATTAATTGATATATATATATATATATGTGTGTATGTATATATATATGTGTGTGTGTGTGTGTATATATATATATATATATATATATATATATATATATATATGTATATATATACAGTATATACATATAAATTAATTAAAGGTTAGTGTTTCTGAAAAAAAAACACTTTCTTTGGGTGGGTGGTCGGTGGGGTTTCGGTGGACGTGCTCCTTCGGTGGCTCTGTCCTTTACGTATGATTTGGTTAAAACTGTGATGAATGAGGGTCAAAGGGTAACGAAAAGCATCATGGGTAACTCCCTCATAGCCAATGGGATGATACGTACAGTACGTACAGTCATGTACATAGTATTTATACCTCGGGGGGTTTGAGTTTCCTTTCGTAAATAGAATTTTCTTTCGTATTCAAAGACGAAAAATTGAGGTAAAGGTTTTTTGTTGGATTATTGGTGAACTGGGTCTGTGGTCAGTACAGGTACCACTGTATGTGTGTGTATATGTGTTATAATATACCTTTTCACTACAATACTGTATATTATCGTAGTAGGTTTTTACTGTATTTTTATTTTTCAATCACTGTTACTACTACTGAGAGGGTTGGGCTGTGTGCAGTAGTGAGATTTTTTTCTGGTTATTTTTTTTTTTCTATCGGGAAAAAAATGCAGATAATTTGTCTTTAAGTGGAATGAATGTAGCCTATCACATTGTCTGCAGAAACTAAAGAAAGAGCTTTTAGGGGGGGGCACTAACCTGAATTGGTTTGGATCAGATAGAATCGAAAAGAATCAATCATTTTAACTCCTGACAGTTCAAGTCAAAAATTAATAAAACAAGTAACAAAATGAGGAATAACAGCCAAAATATATAATAAACCAACAAGAAGTAACATCAACAAAATAAGACACAAATGGGACAAAAGTGAAGAAAAATAATAAAATACAATATTAAATGTAGAAATATAAAACAAAATAAGGAATCAAATTAACAAAAACTAATATTTACAAATGAATAACTCAACTTAGTTGAAATAAACTAAAATGGACTATAAATAAATAATATTACAATATTATTTATTATATCTGGTTCCAGTAGTTTTAGCTTTTATTTTCTAAATCAGTTGCTTTTTAACATCTGTTTATTTCCATATGTCAGATCCATCAACTAAAAAACAGTCACTTTTTTCTGAATGTTGAAACTAAACCATCCTTTCAGAAGGCGTCAGGGGTTAAAGGGTTAATGGTCACTCACCGCCTGCAGCTGCAGCGACAGGTCATTCTTCTCTTGGATCAGGCTGACCTGCCGCTCCTCCAGCTCCTTCCTCTTCAGCTCAGACTTCTCCAGAGCCTCCTTCAGCCGGGCCAGCTCCTCCTTCAGAGAAGCCAACTCTTTTTCTGTGGCAGCGCTCTTCAGAAGAGGCTTGATTTTAAAGAACAGCTTCATCCAAGGCCAGTGTTTGACAGCATTGAAAGCACGGATGTTCCACTGGATGATCATCAATGCGTCCCTGGAAATGGAGGACAGGATGGACACAGTTCACAACTAATGAGTGATCCACGTTATGAAACACTTCGACAATACGATACATCATATTCACTATTTGATAGAGCTGCTCTCCCATTGGCTATCTCCCAACACCCTGCTGGGCTCCCATTGGCTAGGAGGGAGCTACCCATAATGCTTTTGGTGTGTCTTGGATCCTCATTGGTCAGGGAGTTCTCATCGTGGTCAGTGTGGAAGAACCTTTACAGTTGTTTGGTCAGTTTTTCCAGTGTGTTCATTACAACTTTATTATTTCTTATTCTACGTCCCTCTAGAATGTTCCGACAGCTCCCGTTCACTTTGAAAAGACGTTCCCAGATTTTTTTCGATAACCGCCCGCTGCGCCATTAACACCCATTGCCCATGGCAACAGGTTTTGTCACTTCAGATTCACGTTACCGTATCACTCCGCAGGTAGTTCGGGCACTTTGGAAGTAAATATTCACTACGTTGTAACGGTTATTTTATCCAGTCTGTTAGAGTAGTAACAGTAATAAACTGTAATAACCATAGAATAAGTGGGATAATGTATTACCCACACGCTACTATCAGAAAAATATTCCCAGACGGGGCCGAACAGCACCCCGACGCTGAAGGGGTGTTGTTCCGCCCCGAAGTAAGGCATGGGCAGTACATTATCCCTTACTTAGTCATGGTGGGCCTGGTCCGTTAACAAACACTGAAGGTCAACGTTTGACCCAAACAGAAACAAAACACTGACCACAATTAAAACAACCACAATGGTATTGACATGATTTGTATGTCTGGTACATTTTAATGGTTTAATAACTTATAACACATATTTCATATACTTTGATCATTTTTAAATGATTCAACCAGTGTTATTGTAACATGTGATTGGATCTGAATAAGGATTTCACCTGTTTTTAAAGTACATGTATATACACCCCCCCCATCTATGACATATATTTGTTATTTCTTTATTTTGAAATATATTCACATTTTAAAAGTAGTCAATTCTGTTGCCGAACCTTCGTCAGCTGTTGGTCAATTGTTGGTCAGCTGTTGGTCAATTGTTGGTCAATTGTTGGTCAATTGTTGGTCAATTGTTGGTCAATTGTTGGTCACTTGTTGGTCAGCTGTTGGTCAATTGTTGGTCACTTGTTGGTCAGCTGTTGGTCAATTGTTGGTCAGCTGTTGGTCAGTTGTTGGTCAATTGTTGGTCAGTTGTTGGTCAGCTGTTGGTCAGTTGTTGGTCAATTGTTGGTCAGCTGTTGGTCAGCTGTTGGTCAATTGTTGGTCACTTGTTGGTCAGCTGTTGGTCAATTGTTGGTCAGCTGTTCGTCAGTTGTTGGTCAGTTGTTGGTCAGCTGTTGGTCAGTTGTTGGTCAATTGTTGGTCAATTGTTGGTCAATTGTTGGTCAATTGTTGGTCACTTGTTGGTCAGCTGTTGGTCAATTGTTGGTCAATTGTTGGTCAATTGTTGGTCAATTGTTGGTCAGCTGTTGGTCAATTGTTGGTCACTTGTTGGTCAGCTGTTGGTCAATTGTTGGTCAGCTGTTGGTCAGTTGTTGGTCAATTGTTGGTCAGTTGTTGGTCAGCTGTTGGTCAGTTGTTGGTCAATTGTTGGTCAGCTGTTGGTCAGCTGTTGGTCAATTGTTGGTCACTTGTTGGTCAGCTGTTGGTCAATTGTTGGTCAGCTGTTCGTCAGTTGTTGGTCAGTTGTTGGTCAGCTGTTGGTCAGTTGTTGGTCAATTGTTGGTCAGCTGTTGGTCAATTGTTGGTCAATTGTTGGTCAATTGTTGGTCAATTGTTGGTCAATTGTTGGTCAGCTGTTGGTCACTTGTTGGTCACTTGTTGGTCAGCTGTTGGTCAATTGTTGGTCAGCTGTTGGTCAGTTATTGGTCAATTGTTGGTCAGTTGTTGGTCAGCTGTTGGTCAGTTGTTGGTCAATTGTTGGTCAGCTGTTGGTCAGCTGTTGGTCAATTGTTGGTCACTTGTTGGTCAGCTGTTGGTCAATTGTTGGTCAGCTGTTCGTCAGTTATTGGTCAGTTGTTGGTCAGCTGTTGGTCAGTTGTTGGTCAATTGTTGGTCAATTGTTGGTCAATTGTTGGTCAATTGTTGGTCACTTGTTGGTCAGCTGTTGGTCAATTGTTGGTCAATTGTTGGTCAATTGTTGGTCAATTGTTGGTCAGTTGTTGGTCAATTGTTGGTCACTTGTTGGTCAGCTGTTGGTCAATTGTTGGTCAGCTGTTGGTCAGTTGTTGGTCAATTGTTGGTCAGTTGTTGGTCAGCTGTTGGTCAGTTGTTGGTCAATTGTTGGTCAGCTGTTGGTCAGCTGTTGGTCAATTGTTGGTCACTTGTTGGTCAGCTGTTGGTCAATTGTTGGTCAGCTGTTCGTCAGTTGTTGGTCAGTTGTTGGTCAGCTGTTGGTCAGTTGTTGGTCAATTGTTGGTCACTTGTTGGTCAGCTGTTGGTCAATTGTTGGTCAGCTGTTCGTCAGTTGTTGGTCAGTTGTTGGTCAGCTGTTGGTCAGTTGTTGGTCAGTTGTTGGTCAATTGTTGGTCAGCTGTTGGTCAGTTTTGACAGAGTTGAAGGCTGTTGTGGGTTGATGATGTGTTTGTGTTGAACTTCTCTTTCATTTCTTAACTCACTGGTCTTTGCTTGTTGATCCTCCTGCTTGTATCTAATCATACACAGAGGGATGTCACATGACATCATACACCCACCGTCACATGACATCATACACCCACCGTCACATGACATCATACACCCACCGTCACATGACATCATACACCCACCACCACATGACATCATACACCCACCACCACATGACATCATACACCCACCACCACATGACATCATACACCCACCATCACATGACATCATACACCCACCGTCACATGACATCATACACCCACCGTCACATGACATCATACACCCACCACCACATGACATCATACACCCACCACCACATGACATCATACACCCACCACCACATGACATCATACACCCACCGTCACATGACATCATACACCCACCACCACATGACATCATACACCCACCGTCACATGACATCATACACCCACCACCACATGACATCATACACCCACCGTCACATGACATCATACACCCACCGTCACATGACATCATACACCCACCACCACATGACATCATACACCCACCGTCACATGACATCATACACCCACCGTCACATGACATCATACACCCACCGTCACATGACATCATACACCCACCGTCACATGACATCATACACCCACCGCTGCTCTTGATGTTTGATGACTGTGACCAAACAAGGTGAGCAGATTGATTTAGTCTCCGCAGGATGGGCTTCTCACAGCCTAAATATGGACCTGCAGCAGAACGGTCAAGGACTTCCTGTCAGTGTTTACAGGGTGGGTTTGAACACACTGAGGTGCAGAGGGGTTACAGCTGAGAGGTGACCCAATGGCGGAGGGGAGGGGGGCGCGTTGCATTTCTGACATGACTCCATGTCGGGAGCCTCTCGAAGGTGAGCGTCTGCGTTTATTTAGGAACTAAAGCCCTCTGTCCGACAGCGGGCTGTAATCCTCTGTCACCCACCACATATCCCATCAATGCACTCGCTTAGAAGTACAGGCGCCGCGGACAAAAGGGGCCAGGGGCCATGGGGGGGGGTATATTTTTAGGGAGGGCCCAAAAGCAGCTGCCACTTGACACATGTCGCCACCTGGCTCTGAGGACACCGTCAGCATTGTTTAAAGTAGAGAGAGAGAATGGAAGGAGACCTGAGAGAGAGAGGGGGGGGGGGTGAAGGACGGGGGCCTTATTATCGGTGGGGCCACACACATGCCTGCTGACCATACAAGGACACACACACGCCTCACACACGCCGATAACACTGGCCTTGCGTGCCACACATAGCAGAGGCAGGGAGTGAACAGCGAGGTGTCGGGTGAAAGAGCGGCGGACGATCGTGTTGCTATTGAACCTGTCGGGGCGAGCAACTGGCGTCTTTTATTTTTTAGTACCCGTGTCTTCACCTTCCTGGGAGGTACCAAGCACTGGGGCGTTCCTGGAAGCACGGTCCCCTCTGTGTTAGCGCTGGAACACAGCAGCAGCTGACACCCTGAGCCTCAGTGTAAATAATAAAGAAGTCGCTCCTTCCTAAAATGTCTGAGGTCGTATGAGCTTTTGTGAAAAATTGTGATGAAAGTTTTGATGCTTTTTAGGCTTTTGTTGCATAAGGAAGTGAAAATAGTTGTGATTTTACCTTTTTGTAATTAATTCAAATTAAGTCATATTTTAAATATTTAGTTCCTGGAAAATTAATTCAAAGTCATTGTGATATGGTCCTCACAAATGTACATGTACTTTATACTCTATTTATATAAATATATGTACTTTATACTCTATATTTATATAAATATATGTACTTTATACTCTATATTTATATAAATATATGTACTTTATACTCTATATTTATATAAATATATGTACTTTATACTCTATATTTATATAAATATATGTACTTTATACTTTTTATATTTATATAAATATATGTGACCCACCACCACGAAACCAGGCCTAAGTCGCGCTGAGCCGTTCAGAGCTACAGCCAAATTTAGGCTGGAAGGTGATTTGTTATTAGTGTTTACACCTTATCAAAAAACGGTACCTTAACACCTCTATGTTCAGTTCCTGTGGTCATTACATTGAAATCCAATCAATAAAGGTGTTTATTGAGTCAATTATTTAAGCGGTGACAAAAGTTCAGGTATTGCTGAGCAAAGACAAAGACGACTTCCACCTCTTTTCGCCGAACAAAACGATCTCCGTTCCGTGGGTAAACACCCAAGTGTTTGGTACGAGGTAAAAGCTTATATTGAATGTTCTGTCCAATGGTGTAAGCCAAATGATTATAATACGTCACACTTCTGTCCTATTATTATAATATATAAAACTTCTGTGACATGTCCATCAGAGTGTCCTTTAACATCTGTCAACAATTTGTGTCAATCGGATACAAATTATTATGCGTTGCTAAGGACTTCCTACCCCAAAACAGTCCAAAACTTTAACGGACAATATCTAAAAATATGCAAATTGCAAAATATGTCCAAATGTGGATATTAAAATGACCATAACTTTGGTTATACTTGTGATAGAAACATCATTTTTTCACCATCTTAAACCTTAGTTTCCACTCTACCAAGATACACACATAACTCTGTTTGGATTTACACACACTTATGTCTGGTTTACTGGTGGTGGGTCATATATGTACTTTATACTCTATATTTATATAAATATATGTACTTTATACTTTATATATTTATATAAATATATGTACTTTATACTCTATCTTTATATAAATATATGTACTTTATACTCTATATTTATATAAATATATGTACTTTATACTCTATATTTATATAAATATATGTACTTTATACTCTTTACATTTATATAAATATATGTACTTTATACTTTTTATATTTATATAAATATATGTACTTTATACTCTTTACATTTATATAAATATATGTACTTTATACTTTTTATATTTATATAAATATATGTACTTTATACTCTTTACATTTATATAAATATATGTACTTTATACTCTTTATATTTATATAAATATATGTACTTTATACTCTTTACATTCTTTACATATTTCAGATGGAAAATCAGTGGAGGAGTGAAACAGTGACTTTATATATTATAGTTATATGATGATTATCTCATAATTCTGACTTTTAATTTCACAATTTTAACATTTTATCTTAGAATGATGCATTTTTTTTAATCTCATGTTTATAACTTAAAAAAAAAAAATCTTTTTATCTGAATTGTGACTTGACATTTCCTGTCCATATCCACCTGATCAAACACTATTTCTACACAGTAACTGACTTTTTAAAGGGTTTAATTTTGATACTTTTGAAACTTTTCTTATTATTATTGTGTTCATGACAAAAAACAATTACTTTTACTTTTGTACTTTATTTCAATTGAGAAGTTTTAACTTTTACTGAAGTAGAGCAGTAGAAGAAAAGTAAAACATTGAATCAACTTCAAAATTCTTCTTAAATTTTGACTTTTTATGTTCACACATAATACAATCTAGTTGAGTGAACCAAATTAAATTACATAGGGTTATGGTTATTTTAATTTAATTCGAATTTGTTTCATTTAACTCGATGTTTTTATGACCTACTGAAGAAGAATGTTTAAGTTGATTCAATGTTGGACTTTTTTCAGTGTACTTGTACTTCAGTACAGGCTGTGTGTACTTTTACCACCTTGTAACTCGTCTACTGTCATGTGACCACAGTTCTTTACCTTCTCTCCATCATCTTCAGCAGCTCCAGCCTCATGATCTTTCCACGCGCCGCCGCCTGCAGCAGCGTCAGGACTTTGGCCAAACGCTCGTCCCTCAGCTCCTCCAGGTGACCCAGCAGACCCGCTTTGAAGAAGACCTGCACAGACAAAGAAGCCCAGCGTGAGGCCTGGTGTGTTCATATGATCAAACTAAAGACCCAGGAGCAAAAACCCAGACACTTGCTCGGTCCCACCTTTGTGTGTCCAAAGCGGTACTGGTTGTGGTCGATGTCTAAGGACGCCAGAAGCTTCTCCGCAGCCTTCCTGCTGTCCACAAACTTATCATCCGGGATGGCATGAGGGTTCAGGATGCGATAGCTGAATAAATTAATCAATCAACTTTATTTGTAGAGCACATTTAAAAGATCCACTTTAGTGTTGTATCGAAAAATAGGAAAATAAAACAAAAAAACAAGTAAAACACTGAGTCACCTTAAAAATTCTTCAATTTAGAATTTTTACGGTCACACATAAAATAATCTAGTCCAGTGAACCAAACTGAATTGATTAGGGTTAATTTAATTGAATTTAATTTGATGTATTTATGTGTGACCTATTTATTCAGTGCAGACTCATACAGGGTGTACCCAGTGACCCCTGACCCCAGTGACCCCTGAGACCCTAGTGAGGATAAAGTGGGTTCAGATGATGAATGAGTGAGAAGAAAAACATACAAACATAAAGGGACTAGTATTCAAGTAAATATTCAAATATTTACATTAATTTCCAAATAAAATTTGAATATGATTTTTGGGCAAAGGTCAAAGCTCTACTCTGAACGTTGTTCAAGGCAGGAGCGTCGTCACTCCTGTCAGATTTCACTGCTGGAAGATCAACCTTTCCATGTGCTTGATATCACGCTACATTTCTCTGCTAAAACTACACGCCTGGAGAACATGACGTCACATCCTCCACTCACTGTCGTCTCTTACTAAGCCCACATTAAACCTAACGTCATCATAAACAGCTGCTCTGACTGTGACACATTATTTATTATTAAACTCTATCATATGTGGACTTCAGAGCACTGGTCAAACTGAATCAGAATTTAACTTGACTCATTCCATGGACTGGAAGTAGAGGGGCGGGACTTAACCTCTCCATTGCACATTTGTGACATAATAGAATATCAAAGTCTGGTCTGTGACTTTGATATTCTGGTCAAAGTCTAGTCTTGTCTGGTTCTGGTCTGTGCTCTGGTCTGGTTCTGGTCTGTGGTCTGGCCTGGTTCTGGTCTGTGGTCTGGCCTGGTTCTGGTCTGGTCTGTGGTCTGTGGTCTGGCCTGGTTGTGGTCTGGTCTGTGGTCTGTGGTCTGGTCTGATTGTGGTCTGGGGTCTGGTCTGTGGTCTGGTCTGGTTGTGGTCTGGGGTCTGGTCTGTGGTCTGGCCTGGTTGTGGTCTGGTCTGTGGTCTGTGGTCTGGCCTGGTTGTGGTCTGGTCTGTGGTCTGTGGTCTGGTCTGGTTGTGGTCTGGGGTCTGGTTGTGGTCTGGGGTATGGGGTCTGGTCTGTGGTCTGGTCTGTGGTCTGGCCTGGTTCTGGTCTGTGGTCTGGCCTGGTTCTGGTCTGTGGTCTGGCCTGGTTCTGGTCTGGTCTGTGGTCTGTGGTCTGGCCTGGTTGTGGTCTGGTCTGTGGTCTGGTCTGGTTGTGGTCTGGGGTGTGGTCTGTGGTCTGGTCTGGTTGTGGTCTGGGGTCTGGTCTGTGGTCTGGCCTGGTTGTGGTCTGGTCTGTGGTCTGTGGTCTGGCCTGGTTGTGGTCTGGTCTGTGGTCTGTGGTCTGGTCTGGTTGTGGTCTGGGGTCTGGTTGTGGTCTGGGGTCTGGTTGTGGTCTGGGGTCTGGTCTGTGGTCTGGTCTGGTTCTGGTCTGTGGTCTGGCCTGGTTCTGGTCTGTGGTCTGGCCTGGTTCTGGTCTGGTCTGTGGTCTGTGGTCTGGCCTGGTTGTGGTCTGGTCTGTGGTCTGGTCTGGTTGTGGTCTGGGGTCTGGTTGTGGTCTGGGGTCTGGTCTGTGGTCTGGCCTGGTTCTGGTCTGTGGTCTGGCCTGGTTCTGGTCTGTGGTCTGGCCTGGTTCTGGTCTGGTCTGTGGTCTGTGGTCTGTGGTCTGTGGTCTGGCCTGGTTGTGGTCTGGTCTGTGGTCTGTGGTCTGGTCTGGTTGTGGTCTGGGGTCTGGTCTGTGGTCTGGTCTGGTTGTGGTCTGGGGTCTGGTCTGTGGTCTGGCCTGGTTGTGGTCTGGGCTGTGGTCTGTGGTCTGGCCTGGTTGTGGTCTGGTCTGTGGTCTGTGGTCTGGTCTGGTTGTGGTCTGGGGTCTGGTTGTGGTCTGGGGTATCGGGTCTGGTCTGTGGTCTGGTCTGTGGTCTGGCCTGGTTCTGGTCTGTGGTCTGGCCTGGTTCTGGTCTGGTCTGTGGTCTGGCCTGGTTGTGGTCTGGTCTGGTTGTGGTCTGGGGTCTGGTCTGTGGTCTGGTCTGGTTGTGGTCTGGGGTCTGGTCTGTGGTCTGGCCTGGTTGTGGTCTGGTCTGTGGTCTGTGGTCTGGCCTGGTTGTGGTCTGGTCTGTGGTCTGTGGTCTGGTCTGGTTGTGGTCTGGGGTCTGGTCTGTGGTCTGGTCTGGTTCTGGTCTGTGGTCTGGCCTGGTTCTGGTCTGTGGTCTGGCCTGGTTCTGGTCTGGTCTGTGGTCTGTGGTCTGGCCTGGTTGTGGTCTGGTCTGTGGTCTGGTCTGGTTGTGGTCTGGGGTCTGGTCTGGTTGTGGTCTGGGGTCTGGTTGTGGTCTGGGGTCTGGTCTGTGGTCTGGCCTGGTTCTGGTCTGTGGTCTGGCCTGGTTCTGGTCTGTGGTCTGGCCTGGTTCTGGTCTGGTCTGTGGTCTGTGGTCTGGCCTGGTTGTGGTCTGGTCTGTGGTCTGTGGTCTGGTCTGGTTGTGGTCTGGGGTCTGGTCTGTGGTCTGGTCTGGTTGTGGTCTGGGGTCTGGTCTGGGGTCTGGTCTGTGGTATGGCCTGGTTGTGATCTGGTCTGTGGTCTGTGGTCTGGCCTGGTTGTGGTCTGGTCTGTGGTCTGTGGTCTGGTCTGGTTGTGGTCTGGGGTCTGGTTGTGGTCTGGGGTCTGGTCTGTGGTCTGGTCTGGTTCTGGTCTGTGGTCTGGCCTGGTTCTGGTCTGTGGTCTGGCCTGGTTCTGGTCTGGTCTGTGGTCTGTGGTCTGGCCTGGTTGTGGTCTGTTCTGTGGTCTGGTCTGGTTGTGGTCTGGGGTCTGGTCTGTGGTCTGGTCTGGTTGTGGTCTGGGGTCTGGTCTGTGGTCTGGTCTGGTTGTGGTCTGGGGTCTGGTCTGGGGTCTGGTCTGTGGTCTGGCCTGGTTGTGGTCTGGTCTGTGGTCTGTGGTCTGGCCTGGTTGTGGTCTGGTCTGTGGTCTGTGGTCTGGTCTGGTTGTGGTCTGGGGTCTGGTTGTGGTCTGGGGTATGGGGTCTGGTCTGTGGCCTGGTCTGGTTCTGGTCTGTGGTCTGGCCTGGTTGTGGTCTGGTCTGTGGTCTGGCCTGGTTGTGGTCTGGTCTGTGGTCTGGTCTGGTTGTGGTCTGGGGTCTGGTCTGTGGTCTGGTCTGGTTGTGGTCTGGGGTCTGGTCTGTGGTCTGGCCTGGTTGTGGTCTGGTCTGTGGTCTGTGGTCTGGCCTGGTTGTGGTCTGGTCTGTGGTCTGTGGTCTGGTCTGGTTGTGGTCTGGGGTCTGGTTGTGGTCTGGGGTATGGGGTCTGGTCTGTGGTCTGGCCTGTGGTCTGGCCTGGTTCTGGTCTGTGGTCTGGCCTGGTTCTGGTCTGTGGTCTGGCCTGGTTCTGGTCTGGTCTGTGGTCTGTGGTCTGGCCTGGTTGTGGTCTGGTCTGTGGTCTGGTCTGGTTGTGGTCTGGGGTCTGGTCTGTGGTCTGGTCTGGTTGTGGTCTGGGGTCTGGTCTGGGGTCTGGTCTGTGGTCTGGCCTGGTTGTGGTCTGGTCTGTGGTCTGTGGTCTGGCCTGGTTGTGGTCTGGTCTGTGGTCTGTGGTCTGGTCTGGTTGTGGTCTGGGGTCTGGTTGTGGTCTGGGGTATGGGGTCTGGTCTGTGGCCTGGTCTGGTTCTGGTCTGTGGTCTGGCCTGGTTGTGGTCTGGTCTGTGGTCTGGCCTGGTTCTGGTCTGGTCTGTGGTCTGTGGTCTGGCCTGGTTGTGGTCTGGTCTGTGGTCTGGTCTGGTTGTGGTCTGGGGTCTGGTCTGTGGTCTGGTCTGGTTGTGGTCTGGGGTCTGGTCTGTGGTCTGGCCTGGTTGTGGTCTGGTCTGTGGTCTGTGGTCTGGCCTGGTTGTGGTCTGGTCTGTGGTCTGGTCTGGTTGTGGTCTGGGGTCTGGTTGTGGTCTGGGGTATGGGGTCTGGTCTGTGGTCTGGTCTGGTTCTGGTCTGTGGTCTGGCCTGTGGTCTGGTCTGGTTGTGGTCTGGGGTCTGGTCTGTGGTCTGGCCTGGTTGTGGTCTGGTCTGTGGTCTGTGGTCTGGTCTGGTCTGGTTCTGGTCTGTGGTCTGGCCTGGTTCTGGTCTGTGGTCTGGCCTGGTTCTGGTCTGTGGTCTGGCCTGGTTCTGGTCTGGTCTGTGGTCTGTGGTCTGGCCTGGTTGTGGTCTGGTCTGGTTGTGGTCTGGGGTCTGGTCTGGTTGTGGTCTGGGGTCTGGTCTGTGGTCTGGTCTGGTTGTGGTCTGGGGTCTGGTCTGGGGTCTGGCCTGGTTCTGGTCTGTGGTCTGGCCTGGTTCTGGTTTGTGGTCTGGCCTGGTTCTGGTCTGTGGTCTGGCCTGGTTCTGGTCTGTGGTCTGGCCTGGTTCTGGTCTGGTCTGTGGTCTGTGGTCTGGCCTGGTTGTGGTCTGGTCTGTGGTCTGTGGTCTGGTCTGGTTGTGGTCTGGGGTCTGGTCTGTGGTCTGGTCTGGTTGTGGTCTGGGGTCTGGTCTGTGGTCTGGCCTGGTTGTGGTCTGGTCTGTGGTCTGTGGTCTGGCCTGGTTGTGGTCTGGTCTGTGGTCTGTGGTCTGGTCTGGTTGTGGTCTGGGGTCTGGTTGTGGTCTGGGGTATGGGGTCTGGTCTGTGGTCTGGTCTGGTTCTGGTCTGTGGTCTGGCCTGGTTCTGGTCTGGTCTGTGGTCTGTGGTCTGGCCTGGTTGTGGTCTGGTCTGTGGTCTGGTCTGGTTGTGGTCTGGAGTCTGGTCTGTGGTCTGGTCTGGTTGTGGTCTGGGGTCTGGTCTGTGGTCTGGCCTGGTTGTGGTCTGGGGTCTGGTTGTGGTCTGGGGTCTGGTCTGGGGTCTGGCCTGGTTCTGGTCTGTGGTCTGGCCTGGTTCTGGTCTGTGGTCTGGCCTGGTTCTGGTCTGGTCTGTGGTCTGTGGTCTGGCCTGGTTGTGGTCTGGTCTGTGGTCTGTGGTCTGGTCTGGTTGTGGTCTGGGGTCTGGTCTGGGGTCTGGTCTGGTTGTGGTCTGGGGTCTGGTCTGTGGTATGGCCTGGTTGTGGTCTGGTCTGTGGTCTGTGGTCTGGCCTGGTTGTGGTCTGGTCTGTGGTCTGTGGTCTGGTCTGGTTGTGGTCTGGGGTCTGGTCTGTGGTCTGGTCTGGTTCTGGTCTGTGGTCTGGCCTGGTTCTGGTCTGTGGTCTGGCCTGGTTCTGGTCTGGTCTGTGGTCTGTGGTCTGTGGTCTGGCCTGGTTGTGGTCTGGTCTGTGGTCTGGTCTGGTTGTGGTCTGGGGTCTGGTCTGTGGTCTGGTCTGGTTGTGGTCTGGGGTCTGGTCTGGGGTCTGGTCTGGGGTCTGGTCTGTGGTCTGGCCTGGTTGTGGTCTGGTCTGTGGTCTGTAGTCTGGCCTGGTTGTGGTCTGGTCTGTGGTCTGTGGTCTGGCCTGGTTGTGGTCTGGTCTGTGGTCTGGTCTGGTTGTGGTCTGGGGTCTGGTCTGTGGTCTGGTCTGGTTGTGGTCTGGGGCCTGGTCTGTGGTCTGGCCTGGTTGTGGTCTGGTCTGTGGTCTGTGGTCTGGCCTGGTTGTGGTCTGGTCTGTGGTCTGTGGTCTGGTCTGGTTGTGGTCTGGGGTCTGGTTGTGGTCTGGGGTCTGGTTGTGGTCTGGGGTCTGGTCTGTGGTCTGGTCTGGTTCTGGTCTGTGGTCTGGCCTGGTTCTGGTCTGTGGTCTGGCGTGGTTCTGGTCTGGTCTGTGGTCTGTGGTCTGGCCTTGTTGTGGTCTGGTCTGTGGTCTGGTCTGGTTGTGGTCTGGGGTCTGGTCTGGTTGTGGTCTGGGGTCTGGTCTGTGGTCTGGTCTGGTTGTGGTCTGGGGTCTGGTCTGTGGTCTGTGGTCTGTGGTCTGGTCTGGTCTGGTCAGTGGTCTGTGGTCTGTGGTCTGGTCTGGTTGTGGTCTGGGGTCTGGTCTGTGGTCTGGCCTGGTTGTGGTCTGGGGTCTGGTCTGTGGTCTGGCCTGGTTGTGGTCTGGTCTGTGGTCTGTGGTCTGGTCTGGTCAGTCGTCTGTGGTCTGTGGTCTGGCCTGGTTGTGGTCTGGGGTCTGGTCTGTGGTCTGGCCTGGTTGTGGTCTGGTCTGTGGTCTGTGGTCTGGTCTGGTCAGTGGTCTGTGGTCTGTGGTCTGTGGTCTGTGGTCTGGTCTGGTTGTGGTGGTCTTACCGCTGTTTGAACTCTGCGTAGAGGATGCGGTTTGGGAAGCCCTTCCTGCAGATCCTGATGCCCTCCAGGACACCGTTACAGCGCAGCTGGTGCAGCACCAGGAACGGGTCCATGATCCCTAAAGAAGACCACATTTAAGTTAAGGCTGCACGATCTTACATCAAAACTGACATTACGATTTGTATTTTTAACCGTCATATATACTGTGATATGAAAAACTACTGAGGAGTAAATAACAGCTGTGTGACACTGACACAAACAAACAGGTTAATGGTCGACAACGAACATAAGCCTCATCCCTGTTGGAATCAAAATAATTAATTAAATGAATAATAAAAATATATGATATACATATATATATATATATATATATATATATATATATATATATATATATATATATATATATATATATATATATATATACACACATACACACACACACACATACACATACATATATATATATATATATATATATATATATAATTAATAATAAAGAAATATATAATAACATTTTGAATGAAAAAAAAATTAAAATAGATAAAAAATAGATAAATATATAATAAAATAAATAAATACATTTTAAATTAAAAAATAAAAAACAACAACAAAAAACTCAAATTAAGAAATAAATAATTTCACATAACTAATGTTTTTCTGTCTGGCAGCGAGCCTTGGTTTTGGGTGAATTTCTCTTGTTGGTTTTGGGTGAATTTCTCTTAATGGTTTTGGGTGATTTTCTCTTGTTGGTTTTGGGTGATTTTCTCTTGTTGGTTTTGGGTGAATTTCTCTTAATGGTTTTGGGTGATTTTCTCTTGTTGGTTTTGGGTGATTTTCTCTTGTTGGTCATTCATTTTTCAGCCTCAGTCCAAACTGCTCAGTGTGTGTCAGGTTCTATTGAAATGAGTAAATGTTGAGCTCATTTGTCTCCGACAGTAACACGACCTGTCATGTGACTATTGCGAACACGTACATTGCGACGTTGATGCTCAAAAACTATATTGTGCAGCTATAATTTAAACAGAAGCCCCGCCCACATATGTGCTCATAATGCCAGGTGCATGTGCGTCACCTGGAGTCTTGGTCTCGTTGGGGATGATGCAGCGGACGAAGTGAGGCTGAGTGCTGCGGAGGTTGGTCATCAGCTTGTTGAGATTTTCCTGAAAGTAAACAGAAATATCTTTTTTTTTTAAAAACTGTTTGTTTCTGTTCAAAAACACAAATACATGCCTCGAACTTTCCTCCCAAATGTTGTCATGTCATGATGTGGAGGAAGGAGGAGGCAGCACAGACTTAAAGTGATGTTCATGTGATCATTGCCCTAAACATCACTGCAAGTCTTAACTGCCTCCGTCCCAGCGGTCACGCCACCTGACTGCTTCCACCTGCGTTAACAACGGATCCTTCAACACAAATCAATCAATCAAACTTTATTTTATATAGTACTTTTCATGAATGGTAGCCTAGCCGCGCGAGCCCCTCCTTGCAGCAGCAAATCTAATGGTCTACCGTAGTAGTCTATTTAACTTTTGTCTTGATTTCCCTGAAACTGGTCGACCAATCACAGTGAAGTATAGAGTCAGAGGGCGGACCTAACAAAGTGACGCTTTATCATATTCATAACCCCCCCCCACACACACATACACACCACCACCTTCTAATTCATTCCATGTATGGGTCTAGTGGTGCTTCATAGTCAGAGGAGGCGGGGCTAAAAGGTTGTCTTTCAAATCCCTCTGTATGCAATAGGACGGTACTACAACCAATCAGTGTAATCTTAAAGGATGACGTAGTTAGAGCGACTGAAAGTTGACAGAGGAGTCTGGAGAAAGTTAGGAATGACTAAACAAAATGGTGGATTATGGAGCTTAAAGGAGTCACTCTATGGTTATTTCATTAATATTGTTGTATTCTCCATTGTTATCGCCCTCTGACTCTATACTTCACTGTGATTGGTCGGCCAGTATCAGGGAAATCTAGACAAAAGTTACATTAAGCGAAACTAGACTACTACGATAGAACATTAGATTTACTGCTGCTAGGGGCGTCTAGGATGGCTTGGCTACAAAACTACACAAACACAAAAAAGTGCAGAGAGAAAAATATACAAATATATGCTAACATCCACTAAAGTTCACAAAAAAAAAACTAACAACAAAAAACCAATGAAATATTCAAAATATATTCAAAAACACCTTCTAAAATACAGAACAAAACACCATATTGATAAATATCCAAAACATATGCAAAAATATGAATATATATACAATTAACAGGTTTATTCAACACCTTTAACAGTTTCAATAAAACAACTAGGAGAAAAAAAACAACTGCTGCTGCTAGGGGGTGTAGCGCCGCTAGGCTAGAGCAGTGCAATGGTCTTTTTCGGGAGACCAGAACGGAGAGCACTGTAATAATCAATGTGACCAGTAACAAATGTGTCAGTCTGTTCACTGGCAGAAGAGAGAAAGGGTTGAGCTCTGATCCCTGAGGCATCCCACTCACCTTGTGAAGCTGAGACACAGTCTGGAAAGATGCTGCTTTCTTTCTCTTTTCCTTTCCACCGCTACCGACTGCTGCGACAGAATGATGGCAGTGATCAACGTGGCCGTCATATGATGCTGATGCACTTCACACTCATGCTGCAGGCGTTACTGTACCTGAGTCTGAACCCACGTAGTTCTCGTACAGACAGGCTAGCAGTTTGTTGGAGGACTTCTGAAAACACGCCACCACCGTCTCATTCAGTGGGTCTTTATTTTTGTCCAACCAACCGTAAATGTTGTAGGGAACCTGTAAACCACAGCAAACATTCAGATTATACTGCTTTACAACATTTTTTATTTTTAGAAAGTATCTGCTTCATACATTAAATGTGTTCAATCTTACATTTCTAAGACGAAATGGAAAACAAATGACAAAACTGCTGGTTATTATGCTTGCATTTACATCACAGCACATATCATAACCATTTTAAGTTGAAAATGACTTGTTTGTGTTCAACATGAATTTCTAAACCATGAAACCATGTTAGAAATCCACAACTGCAGTTCCTATTCTTTGGCTTTGATGGGCTACGTCCAGTTTCCACACTGTCACCATACTCACTTAACATACTCTGACTTTGTTTTACTCTCCATAAAAAATTGCCGGTACAAGAATAGGGTTACACCACAATTCTGTATTTCTGGTACAAAATATGGAAGTTGTGAGAAAGGTCTATATCAAACTGTGAAGGGGAACGCTCATTCTCCAGACTGGATCGAATTAAAAAGGTCGGCAAGAAAATTTGCCAAAATCAGTTGAACTCACTCCTTTCTTAAAATAGAACCAGTTTGTTTGTCAGCTCAACTTTGATGAGTCAGTGGACAACTTTGTAAGAAGGAAGAGCAGAAAGAAACATTTGTAGAATCGTTAGGTACAGGAGGGGCAGTGGGGGGGGGGTCTTTGCAAACTACCAGAACTCCCATAATCCAGCCCTGTGTGTTATATACATATATGATGGTTTATGTACATGGATACAATGGATTAGTAAATATTCCACTAGAAAGAACCTGTAAAGGGAATGGATCATAATGTGCAGACAGTAGATCTGGTAGATCTGGTAGATCTGACACCAATATTCCTTTAGACTAAAACCTATTCTATTTCACATTTTGAGCCCAGACTGACCTTGGAAACTTGATCCAACCATTATTTAAGACTTGTGTTTTCTTTATCACTAACACATGTTATGATAAAGTCAGAATAAAAGGACAAATGAATATTCTGAGACTTTATTGCTGTTGACTTTTCTTACCACTCCTGCGTAGTGCACCAGCTCAAAATGGGCCTCATACTTCCGCTTCTTGTCCGGTCTTGGCTTTTGGAAGTTAGGCGACTTTCCGATGTGATTATCAAAGAGTTTGGCCTTAAAACTGTTGTCTGTGGCCTTTGGGAACATGCACTCCTCTTCCAGAATGGACATGATGCCCAGTGGCTGCAGGAAAAGCACAGTCAAAATAACACATTCATTCATCATCATGATTAATGTGATTAAACATTTGAATACACTTAAATGGAACAGTTGTTTTACAGTTGTTTAGTTGAAACTGTTGAAGGTGTTGAATAAACTCTGGCTGTGGTTCAGTTGGTAAAGTGGGTCGTCCAATGACCGAGAGGTTGGTGGTTCATGTTCCAGCTCTGTCTGTCCACATGTCCAAGTGTCCTTGGGCAAAGACACTGAACCCTTAGTCTCCCAGTAGGACTGACAGAATATGGTGTATGAGTGTGTGTGAATGGGTGAATGTGAGGCTAATGTAAAGAGCTTTGAACCATGAAGGTGGAACAACTATAGAAGTGAAGAACATTTAACATTTCATTTCATTTACATTCATATTATTGCATATGTTTTGGACATTTTATCCCCATTTTTTAGAGTCTTCTTCTGTATTTTAGAAAAGTTTTTGAATATGTTTAGTATTTTTTCACCACTTTGTGTGTGTGTTATTTTTTTATGTATTCTGTATATTTTAATGGATTTTGTTCAGTGACATAGAGCTGGCAGCCATATAGATAGATAGATTTTGGCTCAGTAACATGTAATAACATGAAACAGTTCATGTCATACTGTGATATTTATTACATTGTAACATATTTATCACATTATTTCATGATATGGTATTTTAATATTATATATATATATATATATATATATATATATATATATATATATATATATATATATATATATATATATATATATATATATATATATATATATATATATACTGGCGTTATGGTTCAAAGTTTAGTTAGATAGTTAGTTAGTTTAAGTTTAGTCTCTAGTTTAACTTTGGCTCATGGCTCAGTTGGTCGAGCAGGTCGTCCATTAACCGAAAGGTTGGTGGTTCTATTCCCAGTCTGCCCTAGTCTGTCTGTTGTGTCCTTGGGCAAAGACACGTCACCCTCCTGCCTCCAATGTCACTCACACTGGTGTATGAATGTTTGGTGGTGGGAGGGGGGACTGTTGACACAAAATGGCTGCCACGCTCCTGTCAGTCTGTCCCAGGACAAGTGTGGATACATATGTAGTGTAGCACCACCAGAGGGAGTATGTGAGAGTGAATGAATTATGGATCACTAATGTAAAGCACTTTGGGTACCTTGAAAAGTGCTAATCCATTATTATTATTATTATTATTATTATTATTATTATTATTATTATTATTATTATTATAAAACGAAATGACATGATAATTTCACATCATGAAATAGTAAACAAGTAAGAAATAAGTATCAAGTTATAACATGATAGTAACATGTAATTATGTGAAAAGTGAGCCATATATATTTTAGAGGTTGGCAGTTCTGAGCTTCCATAGTTTTTAACATGCTTTATTTTTTTCTGCATTTGTTGTGTTTCTTAGAACATTGGACCAACACGAAGCATTTTTATCACGATTAATCAAAGCAAACCTGTGATTAATCTGATTAAAAATGGTAATGACTTGACAGCCCTACTAATGATCAGAGTTACAACCCCCCCCCTTCAACCTTCAACAGGTCACACATAAAAACATCTAGTTAAGTGAATCAAATTAAATTAACCCAATGCTATTTATTTGGTTCAGTCAACTAAATTGTTTCATGTGTGACCATAAAAAGTCAAAATTGAAGAATCATTTTTAAGTTGATTCAATGTTTTACTTTTTTCAGTGTGTACATGAATGTTAACTTAATCTGGAACCACACATTGTCATTCATTTCATTGTTAAACCTATAAAGATAAACTTTAATACAGCACTTTAACTTTTTATTCTGATTGTTCACTGGCATTTTTAGGAGTATGTACGTGTGTATGAACCCTATGAACCCTACGACCACTTACCTTTTCAATCAGATCAATACAAGCCTGAAGATCAAGGCCGAAGTCGATGAAGGTCCATTCGATGCCCTCCCTCTTATACTCCTCCTGCTCCAGGATGAACATATGGTGGTTGAAAAACTGTTGCAGTTTCTCATTTGTGAAATTGATGCACAGCTGCTCGAAGCTGTTGAGCTGCAGGAACAGAGGAACAGGTGTTCAGAGGAAAGACTGAACCAGAACAACATGAAAAACACCAGCGCATGTTGTGGATTCATCATGTTCATTTATCACCAACAGACACAAATGCACAATGCAATAGGACGGTACTACAACCAATCAGCGTAATCTTTAGGATGACGTAGTTAGAGTGCCGGGAATTTGACGGAGGAGTCCAGAGAAAGTTAGGAATGACTAAACAAAATGGTGGATTATGGAGCTTAAAGGAGTCACTCTATGGTTATTTCATTAATATTGTTGTATTCTCCATTGTTATCGCCCTCTGACTCTATACTTCACCTTGATTGGTCGGCCAGTATCAGGGAAATCTAGACAAAAGTTACATTAAGCGAAACTAGAATACTACGATAGAACATTAGATTTACTGCTGCTAGGGGCGTCTAGGATGGCTGGATGGCACAAAATGGTGGATTATGGAACTGAATGACTGTTTGGCTCAAAACTGCAATAGTTTTTTTCAGATCATTTTTATTTTTATTTTTATGGAATGTCCTTTGCAGTGGACAACATTTTTTTGTTTGGTTTTTCCTTCAATAAAGCTGTGACAGGCAACTCAAGGTCTCAGGACGTTAACTCTGTGCTTCCCTGTTAAATATTTTTCACTCCAGGTCAAACTTACATCAAATATCTCAAAGCCAGCGATGTCCAGGACTCCTATGAAGTACTGACGAGGCAGCGATGTGTACAGGGTCCGGTTGATACGTCCCACCAGCCATTTAAACATCCGGTCATAGGTAGCTTTGGCCAAAGCTCCGACAGCATAGGTTACCTACAGCAGCCACATGAGGACACACACACACACACACACACACACACACACACAGGGATGTCATTCACATGGATGTCCCCATTTGCTTAGGAACCAGGTTCTAGTACATGTGAAGTGTTGGCTGATGTGAGGTTTAAGCAGCTGTGCTCATCAGATGCAGGAGGAGAACCTGGAACAGTCTGTTCTATTCATGTGTTCAGGGACTGGAGGGATTTCTACCAGTGATGTATAAACGACCCACAACCGACTGTTTTTTTAAATCGCTCACCCACAACTCAGACCACAAAAAATACAGTGGTACCTCAACTTATGGAATTTCTTTGTTTTCGTACCGTGAATTTTTCAGAAATAGTCGCATTTTATATGTAAAAAGCCTGATTGGTTCCAAGGCCCCAAATACTACCCCCTAAACCCTTTAAAAATTATAAAAGTATACACATTTTATATGAGTTAAAGTATGTATATTATTATATATGTAATGTATTGGTGTCAGTCGGTAAATGTGTCTTCACTGACTGAACCAAACACGTCTGTCATTTTCATATGGTGAATGGTAAATGGACTGCACTTATATAGTTCTTTTCCACCTTCATGGTGCTCAAAGCGCTTTATATTAGCCTCACATTCACCCATTCACCCACACATCAGTAGGTTTCTAAGGTCAAAGGTCAGTCCTACTGGGGGCCCAAGGACATTTCGACATGTGGACAGCCAGACGCGAACCGCCAACCTCTTGGTCATTGAGCGACCCACTCTACCAACTGAGCCACAGCCGTACCATATCATTGGGTTTGTCACTTTCACTTTTAACAATGTTTGTTGATGGACGTTTGGGGAAATATTGATCCAAAGACGATTGACTTTGATGACTTTTCATAATCTTCCTAAAATGCAGAAGCCGTGCATCGTCAAAGTGGGCGATAGCACGACTCATGAACATTTATTCAGGATGTTTTTTTTCTACAAATTGGGAAAGTTCATGAAATGTGTCCATCATGTCTTTTATTGGTGCTGATGGAATGATGGCTCCTCCTCCTTTTTTTATCATCTACTGTTTCACTTCTATTAATAACGCAGTCACTCACGAGGGATTTGGGCTCATGATGAATAATGAATACGTACTGTAATAAAGTTTAAATGAACACACTGGGAAAAACTCACCAAACAACAGTAACTCTGTGATGAATGAGGGTCAAAGGTCACCAAAAGCATCATGGGTAGCTCCCTCATAGCCAATGGGATGATACGTACAGTACTGTATTTACATTTTGGGGGTTTTGTTTCGTAAACTGAATTTTCCTTTGTATTCAGAGATGAAAATTTGACATATAGTTTTTTCGTAACTATTCATTACCTGGGTCTTTCGTAAGTTGAGTTATAACTGTATATTTGAAAAGGACGCACCTGACCCACTTCTCAACCTGCATTTTTAAAAAGTGGTCAATGGTCTTTATGAACATCACATGACCTTTGACCTTACTCGCATACCTGAACATCACATGACCTTTGACCTTACTCATATACCTAAACATCACATGACCTTTGACCTTACTCACATACCTGCATTCATTTCTGTGTTTAAATTCCATGTCATTGTTTGTAAGTTAATATGTTTATAAATATGTTTGTTCTGCTTCAGATCAATGCTAACACAGCATCTAAACCAGGGGTCGACAACCTGTAACACCCAAAGACACATTTGAACCTGGTTTCCATGGAAACGAAAACACTGGGAGCCGCTCGTCATCTTTAAAAAGCTCAGCCAATGTGTCCCAAACCTTACTGTTTTTGTTTGGATGTTTCTGGAGCTTCCACTCTAACAACTTTATTTCCTCTCTCTCTCCCTCCACACCGTCGGATACTGACCACGATGGACGACACCTTCACTGACATTCAGTCAAAGCCTATGTATTAATAATAGAAAATTGTACCTAATATTTAAATTACAATGATTTACCAGGTTATTTAAATGTTTATATCAAATGATAAACGACCTGACCAACTGCAACCCCAATATCATTAAAAATATTTATCGATGGCCGCAGGCGACCTGCTCACTTTGGGTCAGCCCACGCATCACTGGTGTGTACACAGAAAAAACAGTCTTTATCTGAAGCATTGGTCATGTTGTGTCCTCACCTGTTCCACGTTCTGTCCCTTTACCACGTACTCGTTCCCCACTTTGACTCTTGGGTGAAGGAGGCCTTTGATGAGGTCAGCTGAACTGACTCCCATTAGGTACGAGGCTTTATCAGCACCTGAACAGCACAGCATAAAAATTCATCAGCATCACCGACCCAACGACCACATTTATTTTTTCCACTTGCAGTGTCCCCTCAGGGGGTATGGAAGATTGAGCAACTTCAACGGTTTTTGTGAAAAACAAGATAGCAATGGTTGGCTGGGAAATATTTCTTCAATCTGTCAAAGATTCTACAACTCTGACGTAAGGACATGATTTGATCGATCTGGATTAGTTTTACACCAATATTAACAACAGCCTGATTTAACAACATTCATTTAACAAAAGCTCCAGGCACAGTGTTGTTTTAAATCAATGTGGTGTTAATACAACAAACACTGTCTATTTAAACGCTCCCATATTTGTTGTGCAGTGTTCACTCTTCATCCCAAGAACAGTTCTAGACTTTTTTCAAACTACTGTTTCTTTCCCAGACTTTGACTTTACCTAATTTTGTACTTGAGATTGTACCTGTTGTGTTCTGTAAAAAACTTCATTTTAAAAATTAAAAGGTTTATTTCACGTTGACGTCACCTTGCTATATAGTCAGCGAGCGATTTTCAGATGGAGGGCAGGAAGTGAAGCCGAGTGAGATTTCCGTTGGGAAAATAATTATGTTTTGTGTAGTTTACGTGTGCAGCAATCATTCTGACCGAGAGAAGGAAAAGCTATTATTTTTTTCGAGTATCAAAGATTGTCATTCACAAAGGATAGAAACGGAAAAAGCTCACAGAAAAATGCTGAAAAACGTCGATTTTGAATCTGCATTTGCAGTCGGGAGAAGCAGAGTCTGCTAATGCTAATGCTATAATGCCGTGTCTGCAGCAACCACTTGGTCAGAGGTATGTTCCAAAGCTAACTTTTGTTTTTGTGAATGTGCTATATATCGTTAGGTTGTGGTTAAATGTTCATTTACACTGTTGTAATATGGTTTAGCTAGAAACATCAAGATGCACTAGTATGCAGTGTTGGGAAAGTTCACCTTAATTAGGAACTACTTCAAAGTTCAGTTCAAGTTAGTCAATATGAATTAGTTCAGTTCATCGTTCATTCTTCCAAATTATGAACTAGAAGTTCATGGATCCCAAAATGAACTTTTTCGTTCTTTTTTGTGTTATTATTGTAAATGTATTATTAACCGTTTCTGACGTTATCCTGTGGTCAAAAAAGCAGGGGAAAATGCCAACCCTCCTGGGTGGAAGTAAGTACCTTGCCCCGGGGTTAACTTCCCTCTCACAAGGAGTGGTTTCAGTGAGCTTCGTTTTCAATGTTTATTTCCAAGAACGGGACAACACCTGCTCCGGTCGCCGGTCACACTCTGTACATTTAACTCTTTTTCTCCACTCCCAAAAACTCTCTGCTCCCCCCCGCCGAATAATAAAAAAAATTACATCTATGATAATGCTGTGTTTTGATCCCATTTTATTCCTTATAGGACTCAATAATTACAATGTGATAAGAACGAAATGTGAACTAAATAAGAGCGCAGTTCAATAAATGCCAGAATAACCGGGTTCACAACTTCCTGTTTATTTGGCAAAAGTGAACGAGTCGTTCACGTTCGTTAAAAATATGATATAGTTCGTGAACGATCGTTCAATGAACGCGTTCAGGTACAACGCTGCTAGTATGTTTGTTGACATTAGTTTGAAACATGACTATCACACAAACAGGTTCTGCTGGAGTCATTCTAGTCCTGACCCGTTCAGTCAGATCAGGTTTTCTAGACTTTCCTCATGTATATATTATCTGACAGATTATGTCCTTTGACTCATTTTCTAGACTTCCTTGAGGCTTTCACACAAATTTCCAAACATTTCAAGGCCTGGAAAACATGGTTTTAAACCCCTGCTATGTGTCCTCAGGTCTTACTTTCAGTGCCATCGGCCTCCGCCTGCTCCTCACGCTGCTTCTGCTTGAACTTCATGTTTCCGAAGTGCATGATGGCGCCGACTATTTTGTAGCACCCGTACTTCTCATCGGGCAGGAAGCCCAGGATGTCCATGGCACGCTATATGGACAAACAAACAAGTCATGTGACACGTCCTGACAAGCAATGATGTGCACTTGAATGCAGCTAAGGGGCGGAGACGGCAGCTCTTACATCAGTACCCATCAACTCCTGCCCGTCGTCCATGTTCTCCACAGTGGTCACCCCCTGGGAGCAGAAGTGGTAGTCATAGGGGTTGGAGGACACCAGCAGCATGTCTGTGGACACCAACAGCACAATGTGATGTCAACTGGGCCAGACCAGTACGATAACACAAGTCAAATGCTTCCAGAATCAAACTACTGAAATGTTCCCACATGTGTGATAAAGAAAAGTCAAATCTTAAATGATGGTTGGATCAAGTTTCCAAGATAAGTTTGGGGTCAAAATATATGATTTTACTTCACAATATATCGAATAATTTGGTCATTTCTGTTCAATTTATTGATTATTTTGGTCATTTCTGGTCATCCTTAACACTGTCCAGTAATAGTGATCTACAAGTCAAATGCTTCCAGAATGAAACTAAGGAAATGTTCCCACATGTGTGTTAGTGATAAAGAAAACAAGTCTTAAATGATGGTTGGATCAAGTTTCCAAGATCAGTCTGGTCCAGTTTGGACCCTTTGGCGGTCCTGTTTTGGACCCTTGGGTGGTGTGGTTTTGGTCCCCAGACCTCACGTTTGACACCCCCCCCCCCCCTGCTGTCACAGAAAACCCCCAGTTGGAATACAACCACTGAGTACTGACCTAACAGTTCTGGTTTCTTCTGCGACATGATCTGGTAGTAGATGTGATAGCTCCTCTCACCAGGCTGCTGGAATATCACTCTGGATTTTTCCAGGAGATCTGATTTTATTCCAGAAAACAGTAACATTGTCAACACAAATCCAGACAGAAAATGTACAGAGTCTGAATATAAAGTCTAAAATTAACTCACATATGTCGATGTCAGATGAGGCCAGTTTTCCAGTAGGTCCAAAGTGGATCCTAATGAACTTGCCCTGAAGGAAAATGACAATAAATGTTGATAGTTGAGCTTAATGGGGTTTCAAACCTCCAACTAAGCCAAGCCTCCAAGGCCTGGAAGCCCCCCCCACACAGTGGCTCTAGCCAATCACTGCACTCGAGGTATATCTTTGTATTTTTTCTTGAGGAGGAATCGTCAATTGTCCAGTTGATCCAAGGTGAGTCGTCTGTACCTTGATAAAGTTATTTATCTGTGACTTGTTGTGAACTGTGTGTAACTGTGAATACTGCACTTGTCATATAGGCTACATATGGTTACCTGAATAGGCAGGTATGTTGCAGTCTGATTCCTATGCTAAACCTCTTCAACAGTAAAAAGCTAATTCGCTCATTAGCATACCTGCCTATTCAGGTAACCATACATAGCCTATATGACAACTGCAGTATTCACAGTTACACACAGTTCACAACATTCCACAGGTTACTGATAAATAACTATCAAGGAACAGACGACTCATCTTGGCTCAACTGGACAATTGTCGAGTCCTCCTCAAGAAAAAACACAAAAATCTAGCTCAAGTGCGTGATTGGCCAGAGCCGCTGGGGGCGGGGAGTGCCTTTCAGGCACAGCTGCCTTGGAGGTTTGGTTGGGGGTTCACAACCCCATTAAGTGATAGTTGAAGTCCTGCCACAGTAGAATGTGGACAGAACATCCAGGGACGTACAAAACGGGAGGAGTTATCGTTCCTCAGCGTTTTAGCATTTCCAAACGCCTCCATGGCGGGGTTCGCCTCGATGATCTGATCTTCCAGAGTCCCCTGGTGGAACAGGACAGAGACACAAACAAAATGGACATTAACCCATGAAGACCCAGAGCTGTTTTTATTCCAATTCATTAATGATTTATTTTCTCTCTTTATCCTTTAAAGGGACAGTTCAGTATTTTTCAGATGAATGCATTTGTCATCAGTGTCTTTACTCTGGTGCACCCACACTGACTTGCCCCCCACAGTGTCCTGTGAACCCAGATCTGGTCTGGTTTTGGTTAAAGCCAAAGTAGTCCCCAACAAAATATAACGTGTTTCTTCTCAAAACAGTATGTGTTGGAATGAGTGATTTATTTACATAACTAAACTGTCACAGAAAAAACGCACACCTTGTAATTGCTTGGAGCTACTTTCAGTAGCGATTGATGCACTAGCGTTGTCACTGCTAACAGCTGTGCACCTGCATGTAGCAGCCGCTAACACTGACAACAACAACTGATGCCAGTAGTTTGCTAAGGTGCACAGCTGTTAGCAGTGACGCTAGCGCATTGATCACTATTGAGAGAAAGTAGCTCCAAACAATTACAAGGTGTGAGTTTTTATTCCGTGACGGTTTTGTTATGTAAATAAATCATTCATTCCAACACATACTGTTTTGAGAAGAAACAGGTTTTATTTTGTTGACCCCAGGAAACCTGCCGGTACTACTTTGGCTTTGACCAAAACCGGACCAGAACTGGGCTCACAGGACACTGTGGGCGGTAAGTCACTGTGGGTGCACCAGAGTAAAGGGGCGGAGTCAGAAGAGAGGGGCGGAGTCACTGTGGGTGCACCAGAGTAAAGACACTGATGACAAACACATTCATCTGAAAAATACTGAACTGTCCCTTTAAGTCATTTAAAGTTTAGATCAGTAGATGGTTGAGTTTAAAGATGGACGTTTGGTAGGCTAGTCGCACTATCCCAATTCATTACACGTATAGGTGTTGGAACGCAGCCTTCGGGTGCAATAACCACGCTTGGATAGAAGAGAAGCTGTATTTTTCTGCGTACCGACAGAAAAGCGTGAAAAACACACAGCATGGCTTCAGGCACTGAGAAGAATATCTGATGATGGCAAGACCTGGAGTCTGAAATCGAAGTCTAAAGTACTGGAATGTTCTGGAAGCTGGGTGAGTGAGGGGCAGAGAGATATTTAAATACATTTATGTAACAACCTCAAACTAAACATATGCTTTCAGACTCTTATAAGTTTGCATTTTTTCTCATGTATATATGCCAGGACTTTTGACGAGACTTTCGATGTCTGGCCACTTGATATCAGGCCACGTCGTGGGGTCATTTCGCCAAGAACCTGCTGGTAATTTATACGGACAGCTCTCCAGTTGATCCATGCTAATTTCCGTTCATCGCGGTCTTTTATGGGGGGCAAAAATTTATCAAAATAGCCGTACGACATTGTAACAGAACTATCTGTGTAGAGTTGCTGTGCTGTTGTTTTCCCTTTTTAAAATGGTGGTGCACATTACTAGGCGATGTGGGGGGTAATCGCACGAAGCCATGTATAGTCAGAGGAGGCGGGGCTAAAAGGTTGTTTTTCAAATTCCTCTGTATGCAATAGGACGGTACTACAACCAATCACCATAATCTTTAGGACGACGTAGTTAGAGCGCCGAAAAGTTGACGGAGGAGTCCGAAGAAAGTTAGGAATGACTAAACAAAATGGTGGATTATGGAGCTGAACGACTGTTGTCGCTTCTGTAAAAAGAATTTAAAGATTGTTGACGTTTACTCAGATTCTTCACTCATCTGTGATAAAAGTAAATCTACACCCGTTGTTCTTCTTCTATGGTTGTTTACACTTGTTTCTGTACCAATCGTCACAGCGTCACTTTGTTAGGCCCGCCTTCTGACTCTATAATTCACCGTGATTGGTCGACCAGTTTCTAGACAAAAGTTACATTGAGCGAAACTAGACTACTACGATAACACGTTAGATTTAGTGCCGCTAGGAGAGTCTAGTGCGGCTAGGCTAGATTGGGTTAACTGGGTCTAACTTACCCCTGTTTTCGTAGCAGGACTTTGCTGTAAAAAAAAAAAAAAAAAGGCAATAAAAACTGTTACTTATAATGAAGTCATTTTGAACATCGTTATTGTTTCACAAACAAAATGGAAGACCATGATCGACTGGATGTGGTTAAAGCTGTGGTAAAAACACTTTCATATGATGGATGTGCGATGAACGCAGGAAAAAAAGGAATGAAAAATGAACATCAAACCACAGAAGAAAATCCAAACAAAAACCTCAGCAAAAGGGATCATGGGAAAAAAAAGGCAAATGTTAATTCATATTCAAAAAGAGAGAGAGAGAAAAATGTCAGGTAAAGGAGAGCGTCAATCAATCAAAAATCAATAAGAAAGCAGAGTCAGGTGGCTGAAGGGGCCACACAACACATGAGGGTAAAGACATGAATGTCATCAGCAAACATTCACCAGTGGACGGAGGACACGTATGGACAGGGTATACAGGGAGGACGAGGGGCGGAGCTTAGACAAAAACTCATGTGCATCACACACATCTGTGGACTAATACTGATGGGTACACACAGGTGGGACGTAAGTACTTCAATACTGTACTTAAGTAAAGTTTTTAGATATCTGTACTTTACTGGAGTATTTATTATTATGAAAACTTTTTACTTTTACTCCCTACATTTGTTCATAAATATCTGTACTTTAGACCAGAACCACAGCAACAACTGAGTACAAGTACTGCATTAATGTACTGATGTAGTGTTTTAAATATATGTACTTTATACTCTTTACATTTATATAAATATATGCACTTTATACTCTTTATATTTATATAAATATCTGTACTTTATACTCTTTATATTTATACAAATATCTGTACTTTATACTCTTTATATTTATACAAATATCTGTACTTTATACTCTTTATATTTATACAAATATATGTACTTTATACTCTTTATATTTATATAAATATATGTACTTTATACTCTTTACATTTATATAAATATATGTACTTTATACTCTTTACATTCTCAGAATAGACTCAGTACTTTTTCAAACTAACAGATGTGACAGTAATAAAAATAATTCAGATGGAAAATCAACAGAGGAGAGAAACTGTGACTTTTTATCTCATAATTATTCATTTTTAATTTAATATTTATGATGTTTTTAAGAAAAATCTCATAACCTCAACTCTTATCGTTGCACAAGTATATTTTTTTGCCCAACTATATTTGACTTTTGCACAACTCTTATGTATTTTTGCACAACTACAAGCGAACACAGGTGTGTCTAATGCACATGAACATTTGGACAGCATCCTTCCCCCGTAGAGAAACAAAAAAAGACTCCTGGGAACCAAAAAGATGAAGAAAACAAAAATAAAATACAGCAAAAAAGGGGGAAAAAGCTTGAAAAAGGGGAGCAGGAAACAAAAATGGGGGGTGGGGGTGTTGTGGGCCTTACTCCTTTCTTAGCAGTAGTTTCCCCCAGAGCTGCCACAATAGCAAAATACTGAATGACCCGTTTGGTGTTGACAGTTTTACCAGCACCGGATTCTCCGCTATAGGAGTGTGAAAAAATAACATGTGCAGGAAAAAATAGTCACAAAACTGGTCAAGAAACAAAAAATAAGGAAAGAACTTTTTGTTTAAACAATGGACACAAAAAGAAAAAGTGAAAAATCTTTTCAAAGAGAAAAAAAAAGGAGAAAAAAAAGGTCAAAGGTCAATCAAGCTGCTGTTGGTTTGTATGTTTGAGCTCAGATGGAGGAAGGTTGAAACTCATTTCACCCCTGAGCCCACCTGTGTGTGTGTGTGTGTGTGTGTGGGGGGGGGGGGGGGTCTGTTCAGGTGAAGGCAGAGGGGAGGGGCTTTAAACCCTTCAAACAGTTTTTCCAGAGGCTCCAAACAGAGGGGTACAAGAAATTTCCCAGAATACAATGCGAATCCTTTTAATAATGGCAGCATCTAGCAAAGAAGTACACACCTGTAGTATTTTAATTAAGTGTTGTTAAATTGTGATAACTGTTGTGTTATATTCGCCTTATTCCCCTGGGGGGCAGTTTTACACTTAAGGGGAACAGAAGTAAAAGTGTGAATATGTTGATCTGTGACATTTATGGTTGGACATCTCAGTTTTAATGTCAATAATATCAAAACCAGAGTGAACATCAGTGTCAGGTCTGTACTAACACTATCTTTAATTTGTGTTTTCAAAAGGATGTATAAAAAAAGTATAATAAGAAAATATAGAATATTATCTGAGTAGCTGAATATATGGTTATAAGGTAGAAGAAAAGGGGAATGAATCTTATATTGCAATAAAACTATCGTGGTTAGGATATATCTATATATCTATGGATCCTATCTATTAATTATTGTTTATGTAACTGTTTTTGTGGTGAAAGTGAATGTACTTTCACCACAAACTAATACTTTACCAATACTAGTACTTTAGTTAATCATATCAGATTATATGAAGTGAATTGTAATTAATGTTTATATAAATGGTTATGGATGTTTTTGTGCTAATGATAAAAAGGACAAAGTATATTGTGTGTTAGCGCAGTATATTTGAATTTTAGTTTGTAAAAAGGGGGTGGAGTTTATAAGTTTTACTTCTTCCCACTCCTTTTCGAGTACAAGAAAAAGAAAGGTTGACTATTTTGTTTTGATGATTATTGTGTGCTCGAAATAAAACTGAACTGAACTGAACACATGTGAAGAACGACTTCAGCTTTGGAATTAAGACCCCCCCCCCCCCAGTATGAAACACCACTACAGAGGGTCATGTGACACAGGAGCAACTTATGTCATGGTGCAAAAATAGTAGAATATAAATAAATGCATAAATAAAAAGGGTAAAACATACCATAACTCTCTCTATATAAAGAAGAACACTTTTATCTACTCACAAAAGTGTAAAACATCAAAACTGTTTTTTTTTTACTGCATTTTACCCAGAGCTGCCAAAATAACAAAATCCTGAATGACCCGTGTGGTGTCCACAGTTTAACCTGCACCAGATTGAAAAAATAAAATAGTCACAAAACTGGTAAAGAAACAAAAATAAGGAAAGAATTTTGGTTTAAATAATGGACAGAAAAAGAAAAAGTGAAAAATATTTTCAAGGAAAAAAAAGGTCAAAGGTCAAGCTGCTGTTTGTGTGGATGTTTGAGGTCAGATGGATGAAGTGTGACTGTGATCATCGTCTGTTTTTATCGACTTACGTGATGAGCATGGACTGGTTTTCACGATCTGAGGGAGAGAAACAGAAGAGGCTTTAAACATGTGGTCATGTGACAGGTGGAGCGTTCATATGGTGCAAACGTGTGGACGTGTGTTCTATGGGCTGTGTGGAGCAGGGTGTGAACCACGGGGGGGGGGGGGGTCTATGGTCCCTGGTGAAATATGAGCTCCCCTTGAAAAAAAAAAATTTGACTTTCCGATGTCATTCATGCTGTAGATGGTTTTTTTTTTTACAAACTCCCCCAGACTCTTTTCACTTTTACACTGAAATCCGTGTAACATTCGTTCATAGGTTTTTCAAAATAAAACCAATTGTAAGACAACGAAACAACTCGTCTCGTCTCATCATCTTATCCTCACAGGGGTCACTGGGGTCACTGGGGTCACTGGGGCCTAATCCAGCTCCAATGGGTGAAGGTGGGGTCAGAGGTCACCCTGTATGAGTCTCCAGTTCATCTCAGGACTGAACATATAAAGACAAACAATCACTGTCACATTCACACCTATGGGTAATTTTACATTAACCAATTAACCAGTTAACTAGTTAACCAGTTAACCTATCAGTGCATGTGTTTGGATGGTGGGAGGAGCCAGAGTACCTGGAGAAAACCCACGCAGACACGAGGAGAACATGTAAACTCCACACAGAAAGGTCTGGTGTGGGAATAGAACCAACAACCTCCTGTCTGTGAGGCACCAGTGTTAACTACTGCACCACCAGTGTTAACTACTGCACCACCAGTGTTAACTACTGCACCACCAGTGTTAACTACTGCACCACCCTGTTAACTACTGCACCACCAGTGTTAACTACTGCACCACCCTGTTAACTACTGCACCACCAGTGTTAACTACTGCACCACCAGTGTTAATTACTGCACCACCAGTGTTAACTACTGCACCACCAGTGTTAACTACTGCACCACCAGTGTTAACTACTGCACCACCCTGTTAACTACTGCACCACCAGTGTTAACTACTGCACCACCCTGTTAACTACTGCACCACCAGTGTTAATTACTGCACCACCAGTGTTAACTACTGCACCACCAGTGTTAACTACTGCACCACCAGTGTTAACTACTGCACCACCCTGTTAACTACTGCACCACCAGTGTTAACTACTGCACCACCCTGTTAACTACTGCACCACCCTGTTAACTACTGCACCACCAGTGTTAACTACTGCACCACCAGTGTTAACTACTGCACCACCCTGTTAACTACTGCACCACCAGTGTTAACTACTGCACCACCCTGTTAACTACTGCACCACCAGTGTTAACTACTGCACCACCCTGTTAACTACTGCACCACCCTGTTAACTACTGCACCACCAGTGTTAACTACTGCACCACCAGTGTTAACTACTGCACCACCAGTGTTAACTACTGCACCACCAGTGTTAACTACTGCACCACCAGTGTTAACTACTGCACCACCCTGTTAACTACTGCACCACCAGTGTTAACTACTGCACCACCCTGTTAACTACTGCACCACCCTGTTAACTACTGCACCACCAGTGTTAACTACTGCACCACCAGTGTTAACTACTGCACCACCAGTGTTAACTACTGCACCACCCTGTTAACTACTGCACCACCAGTGTTAACTACTGCACCACCCTGTTAACTACTGCACCACCAGTGTTAACTACTGCACCACCCTGTTAACTACTGCACCACCCTGTTAACTACTGCACCACCAGTGTTAACTACTGCACCACCAGTGTTAACTACTGCACCACCAGTGTTAACTACTGCACCACCCTGTTAACTACTGCACCACCCTGTTAACTACTGCACCACCAGTGTTAATTACTGCACCACCAGTGTTAACTACTGCACCACCAGTGTTAACTACTGCACCACCAGTGTTAACTACTGCACCACCAGTGTTAACTACTGCACCACTGTGACGTTCATTTCTTCATTATTTGTTTTTAAAACCAAATTGATAAAGTGGATAACGATACATTTTTTCAGTTTTCCTTTTTGTGTTTAAATGAATAATGGAAAAAATGGATAATGTCTGTTTATTATTTTAGTGGCCCAACTCAGATCAAATGTGGTTTAATGTGGAACTGACTGTGACACACTAGTGTAGTGTAGTGTGTGTGTGTGTGTGTGTGTGTGTGTGTGTGTGTGTGTGTGTGTGTGTGTGTGTGTGTGTGTAGACCAGGATGTTCTTTATTTTCCACATTCAGTCTGATTTGAAAACATCATAAAGTATAAATAATGACAACTACACATTTATGTCATTGTTTTACTGCAAAAAACATTAAATTATGAAAATACTTTTATCCAAATACAAAAAAATTTAATTTGATAAGAAAAATCTAATTTCATTTTACACATCAGTCCATGTGTTTTATTATAGATCAGTTTTACAGACAATAAACTCTTAGTAACACAAGCAGAAGATGGTTCAAACTGTGTCTAATTTTCTTTAGACATTTGAGGTTGTTCACATTTGTTCATGTTTTTATACATTTTATTTTTACAGGATAGTTTGTCAATATTTTCGTCATTTAATATTATTTTTTTTTAAGTAAAACACTGACAACCATTGAAGTTATCATCATTTATAGACAAATAACTGAGAGGAAAATATGGAGTCATTTAATATTTAATATGTTATTATGCTCTTCATCCCACGGCCACATTTGGCCCCTGGGCCACATGTTTGACACCCCTGGTAGTGTGTGCAGTGCGTCACTTACTGCGCAGCATGTCATTGTAGGCGTTGTCTGCTATGGAGTAGATGTGCGGTGGGGACTCGGAGCGTCGTTTGCCCCTGTAGGCAGCCACCACTGGGGCTGTGTAAACTGGTAACCACTTATATGGGTTCACTGTGACACAGAAGAGTCCAGAGTACGTCTGAAAGACCAGAACCACAGCAACAACTGAGTACAAGTACTGCATTAATGTACTGATGTAGTGTTTTAAATATATGTACTTTATACTCTTTACATTTACATAAATATTTGTACTTTATACTCTTTACATTTATATAAATATTTGTACTTTATACTCTTTACATTTATATAAATATCTGTACTTTATACTCTTTACATTTATATAAATATTTGTACTTTATACTCTTTACATTTATATAAATATATGTACTTTATACTCTTTACATTTATATAAATATATGTACTTTATACTCTTCACATTTATATAAATATATGTACTTTATACTCTTTACATTTATATAAATATATGTACTTTATACTCTTTATATTTACATAAATATATGTACTTTATACTCTTTATATTTATATAAATATATGTACTTTATACTCTTTACATTTATATAAATATATGTACTTTATACTCTTTACATTTATACAAATATCTGTACTTTATACTCTTTACATTTATATAAATATATGTACTTTATACTCTTTATATTTACATAAATATATGTACTTTATACTCTTTATATTTACATAAATATATGTACTTTATACTCTTTATATTTATATAAATATATGTACTTTATACTCTTTACATTTATATAAATATATGTACTTTATACTCTTTACATTTATATAAATATATGTACTTTATACTCTTTATATTTACATAAATATATGTACTTTATACTCTTTATATTTATATAAATATATGTACTTTATACTCTTTACATTTATATAAATATATGTACTTTATACTCTTTATATTTACATAAATATATGTACTTTATACTCTTTATATTTATATAAATATATGTACTTTATACTCTTTATATTTACATAAATATATGTACTTTATACTCTTTATATTTATATAAATATATGTACTTTATACTCTTTATATTTATATAAATATATGTACTTTATACTCTTTACATTTATATAAATATCTGTACTTTATACTCTTTATATTTATATAAATATATGTACTTTATACTCTTTATATTTACATAAATATATGTACTTTATACTCTTTACATTTATATAAATATATGTACTTTATACTCTTTATATTTATATAAATATATGTACTTTATACTCTTTATATTTATATAAATATATGTACTTTTTCAAACTCAACACACGTCAGTGGCTTCAAAGGGAAAATCAGTGGAGGAGAGAAGTTCTGACTTTTATTTCATATTTTTGACTCTTTTTCTCATAATAATATATTTCTTATCTCATATTTATAATTTTATGTCACATGTTTAACTTTTTATCGTATAATGCACTTTTTTTAATCTCATAATAATTACCCCCTCCCATTTTTCCTACATTTTCGGTCCATTTCTTCAAAACTGAGTAACAGTGACTTAACCAAACACTTTTTTAATAAACACTAACTCACTTTTAAAGGCTTTATTTTTGGATGCTTTTGAAAATGTTCAGGTTTTTTCTGGTTAAATAAGTATTATTTCATCCAGAGCAAAAAAAAATGCAGTTTTACTTTATTACAATTGAGAAGTTGTACTTTTTTCTCATTATTTTGACTTTTTATCTGACCATTTAGATTTTTTAAATCTCATAATTGTGCTTTTTTTAATCTTTTATTAAAGACTTTATCATTTTTCTCAATGTTCTGTCCATATCCACTAAACTCAGTACCATGACCCAATAAAACACATCATCTACAAACTAACTCACTTTATTAAAAGCTTTTTTTATTTATTTTATTTTATTTTTTTTACTTTTTGACATTTTTCAGGTTTTTTTTAGTTGAATAACTACTTCTACTTTTACCAGAGTATTTTCTCCACACAAGTACTTGTACTTGTACTGCAGTACACAACGGGAGTATACTTTGACCACCTCTGAACAGAACCCCCCATTAGACCTCATCTACCCAAAGTGATCAGAACTATCTGCATCCTGCTGTAATTTAATCTGGATCACTGACCTTTGGGGGAAAGTACCGGGGCCGGTCCAGAAGCGGATACTCACGTAGATCATCCAGGCGGAGTAGCGTCTGCGCAGGTTGTACAGGACCGAGGCCTCGTTGAGGTGCGTGAGCATGGCCATGTCTTCGATCATGTCATACTTTGGAGGATTCATCTGCTGGATGTCACAGTCCTTCACCGTCAGAGTCTGGGGGGAGGAGCGGGACACTTGGTTTTACGCACGACGCGCGTAAAAACAGCCTATTTTACGCAGACAGATGCGCCACAGAAAGTAGTGCCTTACCCTCCTGTCTTTAGTCTCAACTATGATTTTATCACCACTGAGCTCCTTGATCTCAATCTCAATGTAAGCTTCTTTTTCATCCGGGATCCACGCGCGTTTCTTCCCTAAAAGAAGAAGAAGAAGAGGGGATGTTTCCAAAAAAAATAACTCAAATGTGGGAGAAAATAATCTACCTGAAAGAATTAGAAATGAAGAAAAATAAATTATAAATCAGTGTGTTTGACAAAATGTTTATTTCAACAAAGAACACACATTTTAAACTTTTAAAACTTTTCCGTGAGCTTATACCACTTTATTATTATTATTATTATTATTATTATTATTATTATTATTATTATTATTATTATTATTATTATTATTATTATTATTATTATTATTATTATTATTATTATTTACTTTATCTTTATTAATTAAACAAGACGAAAATTAAATGAATTAAATATGTCAAATAATTTTTTATAAGTCCAGTAAATGAACAGAACCAGCTCCATTTACCTGTAATTAAATGTATTTAAACAGATATTTGAAATAACTCGACCTGCAGAAACAATTATTCACACAATCAGCCTTGTTTCAAACTTTATATTCCTACACATGCGCATTAGCGATTCAATGACAAACCCGGTTGTTTTGTCAAGACAAACATATGACAGGCTCGTTCCGTTCCGTGCCAGGCCGACTGTACCTACCGTCAAAGGCGATGGTCTGCGCCGCCAGCAGCTCCAGATCGGTTTTGCGCAAAAACGGTCCAGCCTCCCCGAACTCCTTCATGTCAAAGCGCGGCATGTTGACAGCTCCTTACCGGCGTCGGTAACCGGACACGGACGAGACGTGGAGGAGTCCTTTTGGTAAGAAAAACAAATCTGTGCGTTAGACTCAACAGGTTTATTATTATTAATTAACGATTTGTGTTCGCGTCTGTGCGTAAAAGAGCGCAAACCAAACTTTTAAGTCAATAAATGGACAAATACAGAGTCGGGGCAGCTGAGCTGACACGTGCCAGCGAAGGTGAACAGTCTGACTTTAGTCTGAGGATGAAATGAGGAGTCGACTGTACAAGAGACCCTCACGCGCAGCAGATCCGCGCGTAAAATGCGCGTAAAAAGGCTCAACCTACCAAACGAAGACGAAAACTTTTTCCACTGACCTCAGGACGACCACAACGAAATAACAGCTTGGCTTGAGATGTGCCTTCCTTTATACCGTGTTTGTCAAGGTCACGGTCAGTGGACATTTGTCCCTCATTAGCATATGCCACCTCCTCCCACGCCTATTGGTGCTGACCGCCTGTCTCAATTGACACAAAAGGAAAGCTACGTTTTTGTCATTGCGCTAAACCCAAGCCGGCTATTTTTGTATCCCAGTTATTTTATGCACTGTACACACACACACACACACACACACACACACACGGCGAGGGAGTGGGAGGGGGGGGGGCATTAGGAGCATCCCTGCAGGGGGGGAATTTTATTTTTTCACTACATACAAGTGGAGCAGAGCATCAGTGCAGTGTAAAAACAATCTATAGAATGTACTCATTAAAATGAAGGTAACGATTTGCACTCATTTTGCTGAAGTAGATTTGACCACATTTAAAATCAAATGTACCTCATTTTAACAGCTATAACATAAAAGAAATGAGGTCAAACCCACATAACATATTCCATTATACAACATATATATATATACTGTATATATCATAAATCATCAGGTATTTGAACTATTAAAGGTAATATCTGTACTTTATACTCCTTACATTCTCAGAATAGACTCGTTAGTGTGAAAAATAAGTGGCTTCACAGGAAAATCAGTGGAGACAAAGTGTGACTCTATATCATAATTGACTTTATCTCATAATTATGAATTTTTTTTTTACATATGACCTTTTTTATGTCGTAAAAAATTGTTTCATCTCAATTGTGACCCATTTTTCCTAAATTTCCTGTCCATACACAACTGGGTAAGTGACCTGATCAGTTCCTCTGTTGGTTCAGATGGTAAAGCGGGTCACCCAATGACCCAGAGGTTGGTGGTTCATGTCCTGGCTCTGGCTGTCCTTTGTCCAAGTGTCCTTGAACATAGGCACTGGAACCTGACACAGTCCCCAGTAGGACTTACAGAACCTTAGGAACCTGCTGGTGTGTGAATGTAAAGTGCTTTGAAGGTGGAACAGAACTATAGAAGTGCAGAAGATTTATCAAACCCTTTTTCTAAAAAAATGACATTTTTCAGAACTTAAAATGTAGATGATTATTAAAGTATAATTAAAATAAACCATGTCTTATTAGTTTAATATTCTAAGGTTCTGTCAGTCCTACTGGGGTCTAAGTCAGGGTTCAGTGTCTTTGTCCAAGGACAGACATGTGGACAGACAGAGCCAGGACACGAACCACCAACCCTTCAGTCATTGGACGACCCGCTCTACCAACTGAACCACAGCTTTAGAACCCTTAACCCTAATAACCCCTGAATAAAATGACTGTTTTTGTAATTGTCGTTTTTTTGCTGTGATAGATACTAGTGGTTATTTAGAGTGTTCTGGAATTATATTGAATCATCTACTACATCAGTTAAGTTTATTTTTTTCAATCATCCTTATTTGAAACAATAGAAATAACAGAACAATATCATTCTCAGTATTTAATGACTTAATTCCACTCAGTTGTTGTTGTTGTATGTTGTTCAGTTCTGTTCACTTATATCCCCCTAATAAAAAATATTAGTTGGAAGAACTTAAAAAGGTTGGTGCAGTGGTACTGCAGCTTCCTCCCACCATCTAACTACATGCTCTGATAGGTTAACTGGTTAACTAGTTAACTGGTTAATGTAAATCACCCATAGGTGTGAATGTGACAGTGATTGTTTGTCTATATATGTTCAGCCCTGAGATGAACTGGAGACTCATACAGGGTGACCTCTGACCCCGCCTTCACCCATTGTAGCTGGATTAGGCCCCCAGTGACCCCAGTGACCCTAGTGAGGATGAAGCAGGTTCAGATGATGAGACAAGAACTTAAAAAGAAGAACATGTTACAACAACTGAATACATTAGAGTGAGTAGAACTATTACTGAAACTGAGTATTTACAAGTGAATATATTTAATTATTCTGAACATTTGGGTTTACAGTGTAGGCGGTCGCCTAGGGCACCAGATGTCTTGGTGGCGCCAAGTCCCACAGAATTAGAATATTAAGAATCTGTATTTACTGGACTATAAGGTGAACTGAAAAGACTTTACAGGTGTCATTCCACTGAAAACCACTTTTGTCCTTTTGGAATCTGATGACTCACCCAGCGTTACCATGGTGATGACTCACCCAGTGTTACCATGGCGATGACTCACCCAGCGTTACCTTGGAGATAGCTGACCCAGTGTTACCATGGTGATGTCTCACCCAGACTTACCAACACATGCTCCTTTAACAGTGGTTCATCACCTCCACTGGCTGCATACTGCATTCACACTAAACAACAACAGGAACCAGGGACCCAGAAAAAGACGGTCCATCTGATGTCAGATGGACTTTAGTGTCACCCACATGGGGTTAAGCCCCTGTGGATCTGCAGTAGCATTAGCATTAGCATCTACAAGAGCAGATGGCGCCACAGTAGCTGCTGCACAAACTGTAAAAAACTGTTGGATCAAACTGGTTCATGTGTCTCTGTGGAAATAAAGACTGTTTTTTTGCTGCACGTTTTCAAAACAAGTGACGTGACCAAACCTAGCTGGATGTTACTCTGGGATGGTAAACACACACAGAGCCAGAGGGGAGGGGGGAGTGTTCCTTCACACATTCTGAGCCAATCACAGACGCCTCATCAGCGCGTCATGGACATGTATGAGGAAGTAGAAGTAAACTGTGTTGACACTAAACCTGTGGACATTTACAGTTTAAAATCAAAATTAAAGATATTTTTAATCTTGTCATGTTACAATTGCCCCAAGTGGAGGAGTTTAAGTATCTTGGGGTCTTGTTCACGAGTGAGGGAAGGATGGAACGGGAGATTGACAGGCGGATCGGTGCAGCGTCTGCAGTGATGCGGACGTTGTATCGGTCCGTCGTGGTGAAGAAGGAGCTGAGCCGAGAGGCGAAGCTCTTGATTTACTGGTCAATCTACGTTCCTACCCTCACCTATGGTCATGAGCTTTGGGTCATGACCGAAAGGACAAGATCCCGGATACAAGCGGCCGAAATGAGTTTCCTCCGTAGAGTGGCTGGGCGCACCCTTAGGGATAGGGTGAGGAGCTCAGTCACCAGGGAGGAGCTCGGAGTAAAGCCGCTCCTCCTCCACGTCGAGAGGGGTCAGCTGAGGTGGCTCGGGCATCTGTTTCGGATGTCTCCTGGACGCCTCCCTAGGGAGGTGTTCCGGGCATGTCCCATCGGGAGGCGGCCGCGGGGAAGACCCAGGACACGCTGGAGAGACTATGTCTCTCGGCTGGCCTGGGAACGCCTCGGGGTCCCCCCTGAAGAGCTGGAGGAGGTGTCTGGGGAGAGGGAAGTCTGGGCCTCCCTGCTTCGGCTGCTACCCCCGCGACCCGGCCCCGGATGAAGCGGTGGATAATGAATGAATGAATGAATGTTACAATTGTTTTTCATCACATGTGGCCCTAATACTCTGTCGTAGTAATAATAATAATAATAATACATTCAATTTATATAGCGCTTTTCTAGGTACTCAAAGACGCTTTACATGGTAGCGATAAAAACCATTTTAATGCCTTTAATAAGTTTAATAGAAAATAATGGATTAAGAAGTTAAAAGCAAGAAGAAAACAAAAAAACAAAACAAAACAAACACTAAAAGGAGAGCGTAGGTTTAGGTAGGGAAGGCAAGTCTAAAAAGGTGGGTCTTGAGAGTAGTTTTGAATATACAGAAGGTGGGGGCAGATCTGATCTGTATGGGCAGTGAGTTCCACAGTGAGGGGGCTGCCACTGAAAAAGCTCTGTCACCCCAAGATCGCTTCTTGGCCTTAGGAAGCTCGAGGAGGTTGGCAGCACTTGATCTGAGAGAGCGGGAGGGGACATGGCGGTGGATGAGTTCGGAAAGGTAGGGTGGGGCCTGGTTGTTGAGGGCTTTGTATGTAGTTATGAGGATTTTGAAATTGATCCTGTGTTTGATTGGGAGCCAGTGGAGGTCACGGAGGATGGGTGTGATGTGGTCCCTGGATCGGGTTCTGGTAAGCAGGCGAGCGGCAGAGTTTTGAACATATTGCAGTTTTTTGAGAACTTTGGGGAGGCCGTAGAGGAGGCTATTGCAGTAGTCGAGTCTGGAAGTTACAAATGATTGAATGAGAGTTTCAGCAGCAGTGTGAGAGAGGCAGGGGCGAAGACGGGCGATATTGCATAGGTGGAAGAAGGCGGTTCTTGTGATGTGGTTGACATGTGACTGGAAGGAGAGGGTGGGGTCAAAGATGACTCCGAGGTTACGGACCTGGGAGGAGGGGATTACATTGGTACCATCGATATTGAGGGAGAAGTTGAGGGCGGACGAGGTAAGGGAGTCAGGGCCAATGATGAGGATTTCGGACTTATTGCAGTTGAGTTGAAGGGATTTTGATTGCATCCATGTTTTTGTTTCAGTGAGGCAGGAGGTGAGAGTAGAATGTGTGACGGCAGTGATGGTGGTACAGGAGAGGTAAAGTTGGGTGTCATCGGCATAGCAGTGAAAGCGGAGGCCGTGACGGCGGAGTATCTGACCAAGGGGGAGCATATAGAGGATGAAGAGGAGGGGGCCGAGTACTGAACCTTGGGGGACGCCATGGGTGACGGGTGATGTGACTGATTGGGAGTTGTTTATGGAAACAAAGTGGTGTCTGTCAGTCAGGTATGATTTGAACCAGGAGAGGGCGGTGCCAGTGATTCCAACGGATTTGAGACGTGAGATGAGTATGGAATGGTGGATGGTGTCAAAAGCAGCACTGAGGTCGAGTAGAATGAGGATGTTAAGTGAACCGGAGTCAGAGGAGAGCAGAAGGTCATTTGTTACTCTGAGGAGGGCTGTTTCGGTGCTGTGTTTGGTGCGGAATCCAGATTGAAATATTTCATAAAGGTCGTTTGTTTCCAGGTATCCAGTGATTTGGGTTGTGACGATGCGTTCCAGAATTTTCGACAGGAATGGGAGATTGGATATGGGGCGGTAGTTGTTGGGGGAGTCGGGGTCAAGACCAGGTTTTTTCAGGATGGGTGTGATGGAGGCAAGCTTTAATGGAGAGGGTACGAGTCCAGAGGAGAGGGAGGAGTTGATAATTTTTGTGATGAGTGGGGAGAGAGTTGTGAGGCAGGCCTTGATGTGGTTTGTGGGGAGGGGGTCCAGAGAGCAAGTTGAGGACTTCATGCCTGCGACTGCAGATTCTAGGTCAGATGGAGTGATGTTTGTAAATGATGAGAAGCTGTGGGTGGGGGGAGTGGGGGTGTCATGTTCAGGTCCAGGCGGGGGAGTGGCAAGCTGGTTATGGATATTTTTTATTTTGTCATGGAAGAAGGTCAGGAAGTTGTTGCCTTTCTCGGCAGTGAAGGTGTGTGAGATGTAGTAGTGGTGTTGTAGTGTAGTAATGATGTTGGGTTTTTTTTTACAAAACAGAATAAGTATTTAACTAAAAACTTTAATTACAATCTAAATGAGCTCATGGTGTAAGAATATGCAGCAAAATGAATGAATAAATAAATATACAGTGGTACCTCTCGAATAAAATGTCTTGACTGTCATTATACAAAAGTATAACTGACCACAGACCCAGTTAACGAATGATCCAAGTAACGAAAAACATTTGCCTCAATTTTTCGTCTCTGAATACGAAAAAAAAATCAATTTACAAAAGGAAACAAACTTCAGACATAACTACAGTACTGTATGTACAGTACTGTAGTAACTACATAATGTACGTCACATATGTACTGTACGTATCATCCCATTGGCTCTGAGGGAGCTACCCATGATGCTTTTGGTGACCTTTGACCCTCATTCATCCCAGAGTTCCTGTTGTTTCCACAGTTTTTCCCAGTGTGTTCATTTAAACTTTATTACAGTACGTATTATAAAATGACAGTAAACAGGTCCATGGTGTCGCCCTGTTTGTCTGCAGCTGCTGTGTCTCCATGGTAACACACACACTTTAACGCTCATTTCTCCACCTAGACCAGCGCTGTTAGGATCAACAGTTGAGCCCAACGGTGCAGAAGAGTATATGACCCACACACTATCATCAGTTTAAGGAAAATTGTTAAAAACATGGACCGTTCTACAGAACCTGGGTCTGCTACGCCGCTCAGATCCAGCGTCCTACAGCGGAGTCTCCCCCCACAGAGGCTCCACCTCCAGAGACATGGGAGGCGGAGCCAGAGAAAATAGAAGTGCGTCTGTGGCGGTGGATTTACAGCTAAGCTAAGAGCTAACCCGTTCAGACCGTCCTTCTATCAGTCGTGCTCGCCAACGTACGTTCACTGGAAAACAAAGTGGACTACCTGAAGATTTAAACACAAACATGATCCACCAGACTGATGCATCCTCATTCTGACCCAGACCTGGATCAACTCTTCTGTCCCAGACACCCACATTAGCCTGGACCCACTAAAATATAAATATACTTTTTATAACAACACATATTTATACAACATCTGTATATTTGTATAATTTTTAAAGGGTTTAAGGGGTAGTATTGGGGGCCATGGAACCAATTAATTTTATAATTAGAGGCACCACTATAAATAAAAATGTCTAAACAACACTTTCTTATTAACTCAGAACACCTCAAAACTGTCCCAACTAGTCTGTCTGGGAAATTGTCCCTAGCTGTTTATCAGGTAGATTATATAGTATTAAAATATGTAGTAATTGTTAGATATAGTAATAGATTTAACTGGAAACTATTATTACTGATTAAAATATTTTAAATAAAACCCATTTCCATAGTTTGTACTTACTCACCCCCGAAAGCCTTTAATAACAACCCCCCCCCCCACACACACACACACACACACACACACACACACACACACACACAGTTCAGCTATTATACTTTTATTTTTTTACTTTTACTTCAGTAAAGGAGTTGAATCAGTACTTCTACTTTTACCTGAGGATTTTTACACAACAGTAGTTGTACTTGTACTGCAGTACAGAATGTGAGTACTATTAAAATGAACAACAAACTGAACTAAACAAGGGCTGGAACAACTGTCATTTTTAGTTCATTTTATTTTATTTCTGGGACATTTTACTGTATTTTTAAGCAGATTTTTGTGTCTACACGGTAATTCACTTTTAAAGCCTTCATGTATTTTTCCAGGTTAAGTCAGTATTATTTCCTGCTTCTTCGTCCATGACTCTTCTGCTTCTGAACTCAGCGTGGCCTGGCACTAATTGCCCTACAGCGTTTGTGCTGCTAAGCGCCAGCAGGGATGTTTGCTATTGTGTGTGGCCACGGAGGATGAAACCTTAGAGCAGATTATTTCAGGAGCTGTGTGGTATTAAACACGCTACTATTAATACACAACATTATATTAATAGAGATAAACATGGCGCTGGGCTCCTTCTACACAATAAAAGTGGGAATCCACACCCGTAAACATGAGGCCAAAGGATGTGATGAAAGAGCTGACGTTTAATTTAAGGGTTACAGATACTTTCCAGGATCAATTGAAGGTTTGTAGATACTTTCCAGGATCAAAGCCAGTATCAGACACAACAACCTTTTCCATTTTGTTAACCTTCTACTGGACTGATGAACGAAAGTCATGAAAATATAGAAATGAATGACCTCTGACCTTAAGTCTATTAAGCTAAAAAGTACATTTCCTGTGTTCACTTTACAAAAATGACCCTTGACCTTTATTTTGGGGTCATTTATAAATTACTTTATTCCCGGTATGGTATATATTAAAACTGTACAATACATTATTTGAGCATGTAATGCAATTATTTTATTGGATATATTTTTAATTCATTTATTAACTGTATTTAATATAAATTTTGATTCTTTTATTTGTATGTATGTTTAATTTTTATGTATTTCTTTAATTTAATTGTCCTTTTTATTTATTCTTTATTTATTTTCTTTTTTAATTTAAATTTATTATTTATCTTCATTCATTTATTTATTTTTAATTTATTTTTAATATTTATTTTTGCATTCATATTTTTTATGTATTTGCTTATGTTTTATTGAATTGTCTTTTTATTTTATTCATTTGTTTTTTTTTATCTTTATTTATTTATTTTTAAATTTAATTAATGAATCAATTTGTCTTTTATTTTAATGTATTTTTAATTAATTAAAAAATAAATATTTGTCTTTTTATTTATCTATTGATGTATTTGTCTTTTTCATTTATTTATAAAAAACATCTGTTTTTATTTATTTATTATATATTTATCTTTATTAATTTTTTTTTTCTATTTTACTTTATTGAAATTTCTATTTATGTATTTTTAACCCTCTATGGGACTGTGTAGTTTAGAAATAAAAACAAAAAAAGCTTTTAAAACTAACACAAGCCTCTAAACAATCCTATTGTACCATACATTTTAAAGTATGTTGAACTCAAGTAACTGCACTGTTTTAGATTTGTGTGGGCGTTGGAAATATGACTGCACGATATTAGAAAAAACTGACATTGTGATACACACACATACACATATATATATATATATATATATATATATATATATATATATATATATATATGGTATATATAAACTGGTCAGCAGTAAATAACAGCCGTGACGCTCAACAGACGCTCAAACAGATTAGACGTCGACACTGAACACACGTTTAACTGTCATCCTTCTGTAATTAAATACAATTAATAATTAAAATAAAGAATAATAATACATGAAAATAAAAAAAAATAATAATAATAATTGCAGAACCTTCCATGTGACTATTTCACACATGTATATTCTGATGTCGATGCTCAAAAAACAATATATTGTGCAGCTCAAGGTCCCCAAAATAAAGGTCAAAGGTCAATTTTGTAAAGTGACCATAGAAAATGTATTTGAGGGTTTAAAATCAAAGGTCACTTATATGTTTTAATGACTTTCCTTAATAAGTCCCATAGAGGTAAAAATAAAAAATGAAATAAAAATAAATAACACAAATAAATAAAAAAATACATAACAATAAAATAATAAAAATAAATGGCAATTTTATTTCAAATAATAATAAATAAATAAACAAAGATAAATAATAAACAAGTACAAATTGAAAAAAGAAAAGAAAAAAATAAGATACATGAATAAAAAATACATAAAAATAAAAGAAGAAAAATAAATAAATAATTTTTTAAAAATCAATTAAATGAAATGAATAAATAAATTAACAGTAAAAAAAATACACAAATCAATAATAAAAAAAATAATAATTGCAGAACCTGTCATGTGACTATTTCACACATATTTAATTTACTTTAGGCTTTAATAGACTTCAAATCAAAAGTCATTTTTTCCACAGAAGGTTAAATCTGATCGATGACGGTGACACCCCCACCCCCACCCCACCATTAGCCTTAGCTGTTCCGTTAGCATGACTAGCTGGTGGCCGTTGGTTGTGGTGGGAATTGGGACAGAAGTTGTAGCCTCTTAACACTCTGGCTCCAGAACATCTGACCTTCAGATCAAGGGGAGAGGTTGGTGCCTGGTATGAGAGCAGGGTGACAGTGCAGCAGAGAGGGGGGGGCAGGGGGGAAGGGGACCACAGTTTCTCAGAATAGACAAAGCCAGAGTCCAGCATTCCTGATACAGAGATCGACTGTTGAACTGCTGCCTGTGTCCGAAAGCCTCTGAGATAAACCTAAGATGGTCCAAAAAACACACACAGGCCTTTAGTACAGCCCACCACACACTGGTCTACTACTGCACTGGCAAAGCTATGGCCCGGGGGCCAAACACAGCACCCCCAAAGGATCTGATATGGCCCCGACGAATTTACAAAACAAAAAAAATATATGAAAAGTGAAAGATGGTGAAGTGGTTTAGAACAGGTTCTACAAACACGACTGTAGGAACTGATGATGTCATAAAAGTTCATACTGTCATAAAAGTTCATACTGTCATAAAAGTGTTTAATGTTATTAGTGATGCACCGATCAGAATTTTTTGGCCCAATCACTGATACCGATCACTCTGATCCCAGAAGGATTTTTTTATGGATTTATTTTGAATATGAATGTCAAAACAAAAAATAAAGAAATATAAAATACAGAAGAAAGAAATATACAAAAACAAACACACACTTTTAAGTGTGTGTTTGACACATAATACATATTCAAAAAGGAGTGAGAAGCAGCTTATGAACGACCACCCCTTCTCCTTAGAAAATAATTACAATGATAATTTTACAAGTCCATACATATGTCAACACACATTCATACATATGCATATATATATGAATGTATATATATATATATATATATATATACATACATATATACCCATACATATTGTACATACATATCTACACACACACAGATATATTTACACACACCTATACATACTTATACATATAAACACATATTCTATATAAGGGCATTAACGACTTCAGTTTTTTTCAAGTCAACTTATCTGTCAATAAAGTTGAGTCATTGTCAGCGGCTAAAAATACAAAAGAAAAAACACTGACACACGTCTGTCCAGTAATGAGCAACTTCTTTTAACGTTCACTGTAACATAACAATGTCCACTGACACAAACACATTTAACTGCAACAAAACAAAGGCTAACGTTAGCAAAGAGTGAACATCAGTAGGTGAAAATATGTCTGCATTTGGTCTGGACCCACGGCTCTAAAACTGGACTGTCCACACGTCCTCACTTTTTATATTACGTGTAAAAAGTTTAAGGCCAATAAGATGAACACAACACTGTCCATGTCATGTGTTTGGAGAAAAAAAGAGCGTGTTGTATTAATGCAGGTTGTCAGGTTAGCTAATGCTACTGGTATCATTCACATTAGCCGATACATCTTCAGATGACGCTTTTTTCATCTAAAGTGAAGTATTTCCACACATGCATGTGTGTGTGTGTCACTGTTGTTTTGTTAGGACACCACAACTGTCGTACCTGCAGGGGTCTTGTTTACGTCTGGTCTGTGTTTATGTGCACACATTCGCGAGCGAGTGAGAGAGAGAGAGGGAAGCAGGGAGAGAAAGTATAACATGCGACTTGTCGACTCATCCAAATTTAAATCAACTTGTGCTACGAAAGTTGACGTGTCGACTAGTCGACATTTTAGTTAATGCCCTACTCTACACCTCTCCATCCTTAGAACACCCAGTGATACCCAACACCTCCCTCATCCCTGTAACTTTTATTTTTTTAATTTCAATGGACCTTTTTCACAATAAGCGTAAATACGTCAGAGAAGCGTTACCGAACTTCCTGTTAAACGTCCAGACAGTAGAAAGACGGTAATATTCAAAGAGTCTTTTCAAGTTCCTGAAGAAATTTTCCACTTTTAACATTCGCAGATATTGGAAGAATCGTGGAGGAAAATTCACTAACGTAAAAAGTATTAAAGTAAAGAGAGTTAAATGTTACTGAAGTGATAAGTGCGTCCACCAGTCATTAGTCTGTCCACTTATACCTAGGACTAGGGTTCTATGGTTCTGTATGGACAGTATAGAGGACATGGACTATTTGACTATTTTATATTTGTTCTGTCTATGGTTCAAGTCAACGTCTCGTTAGCATAATGTTAGCGTTAGCCCAATGCTATCATAATCCATTCACATTCTTCTCTGTCAGTGTGTGTTTATGTTGGTGTTTGTTTGTCATAATACCTAATGTAGTAGACGGGCAGGTTTTTGTGAGGGTTAGATGTTACCCATGACAAATGAAAAAAGAGGATGGTCCCAAACTCCAGGTTTAATCAGTGTTCATACATTTACTGTGACTTACTGCTGTTGCACTAACTACTGAACAGTAGTTGCAGCTCTATCACTATTTACACTCTTTCCTTCCAGTGCTACTGTTGTTTACTGCTGACACTGATGTACTGGCATGGAAAGGTTAAAGGTCACCACTACAGTTTAAGTCCAACATTACTTATTTGTGTTCAACATAACTTTAAAACCATGGAAATTTGTTTTATATCAACTCATAGCGACGTTAACAGCTGCTGTTTTTGACTCCGTTCATATACTGGCTCCTTTTTCCTGTAGGAATAGAATCATTCCAAGGAAAAATGCTAGAGACACACTGTGGTTTCAAACCATCATCCCCAGGATGTAGTGTTCTGATGTGAAGTGTCTGCTGCAGACGTAAGTGCTGCTGTTTTAATGATAAAACCTGGCCCTTCATAACACTGACCGTTAACAGGGAAGGAGTGGAACGACATGTATGACTGCTTCTGGACATTACAACAACATCCTGGTATGTTACAATAACTGTTGGTCGTTGTTGTCATCTTTGTTATTTAACTTTTACTGGTGCAGAAGTAGGGTTACGCTGCGCTTACGTATTTCTGGTGTGAAATGAGGAAGTTTGAAAAAGGTCTATAGCTTTTATTTAGGTGTGAGGATGCATCATTGGTTAGTGTTCTATATGTATGAGTTATTCTAAATATTCATCATTCTGAACAATAGAACAAAACAAAGCAGTGAATGAAACTAAAAATAAACACTGAAATTTGTTTGTTTTTTACTATAGTTTACACTTGAAACTCACAGCAGAACATTTACCTGAAATAATGACTGAGCAGTTAAAGGGTTAAAGTAGACCAGTTAAAGTAGACCAGTTAAAGGGTTAAAGTAGACCAGTTAAAGTAGACCAGTTAAAGGGTTAAAGTAGACCAGTTAAAGTAGACCAGTTAAAGGGTTAAAGTAGACCAGTTAAAGGGTTAAACTAGACCAGTTAAAGGGTTAAAGTAGACCAGTTAAAGGGTTAAACTAGACCAGTTAAAGTAGACCAGTTAATGGGTTAAAGTAGACCAGTTAAAGGGTTAAAGTAGACCAGTTAAAGGGTTAAAGTAGACCAGTTAAAGGGTTAAACTAGACCAGTTAAAGGGTTAAAGTAGACCAGTTAAAGGGTTAAACTAGACCAGTTAAAGGGTTAAAGTAGACCAGTTAAAGTAGACCAGTTAAAGGGTTAAAGTAGACCAGTTAAAGTAGACCAGTTAAAGGGTTAAAGTAGACCAGTTAAAGGGTTAAACTAGACCAGTTAAAGGGTTAAAGTAGACCAGTTAAAGGGTTAAACTAGACCAGTTAAAGTAGACCAGTTAATGGGTTAAAGTAGACCAGTTAAAGGGTTAAAGTAGACCAGTTAAAGGGTTAAAGTAGACCAGTTAAAGGGTTAAACTAGACCAGTTAAAGGGTTAAAGTAGACCAGTTAAAGGGTTAAACTAGACCAGTTAAAGGGTTAAAGTAGACCAGTTAAAGTAGACCAGTTAAAGGGTTAAAGTAGACCAGTTAAAGTAGACCAGTTAAAGGGTTAAAGTAGACCAGTTAAAGGGTTAAACTAGACCAGTTAAAGGGTTAAAGTAGACCAGTTAAAGGGTTAAACTAGACCAGTTAAAGTAGACCAGTTAATGGGTTAAAGTAGACCAGTTAAAGGGTTAAAGTAGACCAGTTAAAGGGTTAAAGTAGACCAGTTAAAGGGTTAAACTAGACCAGTTAAAGGGTTAAAGTAGACCAGTTAAAGGGTTAAAGTAGACCAGTTAAAGGGTTAAACTAGACCAGTTAAAGGGTTAAAGTAGACCAGTTAAAGTAGACCAGTTAATGGGTTAAAGTAGACCAGTTAAAGGGTTAAACTAGACCAGTTAAAGGGTTAAAGTAGACCAGTTAATGGGTTAAAGTAGACCAGTTAAAGGGTTAAACTAGGCCAGTTAAAGGGTTAAAGTAGACCAGTTAAAGTAGACCAGTTAATGGGTTAAAGTAGACCAGTTAAAGGGTTAAACTAGACCAGTTAAAGGGTTAAAGTAGACCAGTTAATGGGTTAAAGTAGACCAGTTAAAGGGTTAAACTAGACCAGTTAAAGGGTTAAACTAGACCAGTTAAAGGGTTAAAGTAGACCAGTTAAAGGGTTAAACTAGACCAGTTAATGGGTTAAAGTAAACCAGTTAAAGGGTTAAAGTAGACCAGTTAAAGAGTTAAAGTAGACCAGTTAAAGGGTTAAAGTAGACCAGTTAAAGGGTTAAACTAGACCAGTTAAAGGGTTAAAGTAGACCAGTTAAAGTAGACCAGTTAAAGGGTTAAAGTAGACCAGTTAAAGGGTTAAACTAGACCAGTTAGTGGGTTAAAGTAGACCAGTTAAAGTAGACCAGTTAAAGGGTTAAAGTAGACCAGTTAAAGGGTTAAACTAGACCAGTTAGTGGGTTAAAGTAGACCAGTTAAAGTAGACCAGTTAGTGGGTTAAAGTAGACCAGTTAAAGTAGACCAGTTAGTGGGTTAAAGTAGACCAGTTAAAGGGTTAAACTAGACCAGTTAAAGGGTTAAAGTAGACCAGTTAAAGGGTTAAAGTAGACCAGTTAAAGGGTTAAAGTAGACCAGTTAAAGGGTTAAACTAGTCCAGTTAAAGGGTTAAAGTAGACCAGTTAAAGGGTTAAACTAGACCAGTTAAAGGGTTAAAGTAGACCAGTTAAAGGGTTAAACTAGACCAGTTAAAGGGTTAAAGTAGACCAGTTAAAGGGTTAAAGTAGACCAGTTAAAGGGTTAAAGTAGACCAGTTAAAGGGTTAAAGTAGACCAGTTAAAGGGTTAAAGTAGACCAGTTAAAGGGTTAAACTAGACCAGTTAAAGGGTTAAAGTAGACCAGTTAAAGGGTTAAACTAGACCAGTTAAAGGGTTAAAGTAGACCAGTTAAAGGGTTAAACTAGACCAGTTAAAGGGTTAAAGTAGACCAGTTAAAGGGTTAAAGTAGACCAGTTAAAGGGTTAAAGTAGACCAGTTAAAGGGTTAAACTAGACCAGTTAAAGGGTTAAAGTAGACCAGTTAAAGGGTTAAACTAGACCAGTTAAAGTAGACCAGTTAATGGGTTAAAGTAGACCAGTTAAAGGGTTAAAGTAGACCAGTTAAAGGGTTAAACTAGACCAGTTAAAGGGTTAAAGTAGACCAGTTAAAGGGTTAAACTAGACCAGTTAAAGGGTTAAAGTAGACCAGTTAAAGTAGACCAGTTAAAGGGTTAAAGTAGACCAGTTAAAGTAGACCAGTTAAAGGGTTAAAGTAGACCAGTTAAAGGGTTAAACTAGACCAGTTAAAGGGTTAAAGTAGACCAGTTAAAGGGTTAAACTAGACCAGTTAAAGTAGACCAGTTAATGGGTTAAAGTAGACCAGTTAAAGGGTTAAAGTAGACCAGTTAAAGGGTTAAAGTAGACCAGTTAAAGGGTTAAACTAGACCAGTTAAAGGGTTAAAGTAGACCAGTTAAAGGGTTAAAGTAGACCAGTTAAAGGGTTAAACTAGACCAGTTAAAGGGTTAAAGTAGACCAGTTAAAGTAGACCAGTTAATGGGTTAAAGTAGACCAGTTAAAGGGTTAAACTAGACCAGTTAAAGGGTTAAAGTAGACCAGTTAATGGGTTAAAGTAGACCAGTTAAAGGGTTAAACTAGGCCAGTTAAAGGGTTAAAGTAGACCAGTTAAAGTAGACCAGTTAATGGGTTAAAGTAGACCAGTTAAAGGGTTAAACTAGACCAGTTAAAGGGTTAAAGTAGACCAGTTAATGGGTTAAAGTAGACCAGTTAAAGGGTTAAACTAGACCAGTTAAAGGGTTAAACTAGACCAGTTAAAGGGTTAAAGTAGACCAGTTAAAGGGTTAAACTAGACCAGTTAATGGGTTAAAGTAAACCAGTTAAAGGGTTAAAGTAGACCAGTTAAAGAGTTAAAGTAGACCAGTTAAAGGGTTAAAGTAGACCAGTTAAAGGGTTAAACTAGACCAGTTAAAGGGTTAAAGTAGACCAGTTAAAGTAGACCAGTTAAAGGGTTAAAGTAGACCAGTTAAAGGGTTAAACTAGACCAGTTAGTGGGTTAAAGTAGACCAGTTAAAGTAGACCAGTTAAAGGGTTAAAGTAGACCAGTTAAAGGGTTAAACTAGACCAGTTAGTGGGTTAAAGTAGACCAGTTAAAGTAGACCAGTTAGTGGGTTAAAGTAGACCAGTTAAAGTAGACCAGTTAGTGGGTTAAAGTAGACCAGTTAAAGGGTTAAACTAGACCAGTTAAAGGGTTAAAGTAGACCAGTTAAAGGGTTAAAGTAGACCAGTTAAAGGGTTAAAGTAGACCAGTTAAAGGGTTAAACTAGTCCAGTTAAAGGGTTAAAGTAGACCAGTTAAAGGGTTAAACTAGACCAGTTAAAGGGTTAAAGTAGACCAGTTAAAGGGTTAAACTAGACCAGTTAAAGGGTTAAAGTAGACCAGTTAAAGGGTTAAAGTAGACCAGTTAAAGGGTTAAAGTAGACCAGTTAAAGGGTTAAAGTAGACCAGTTAAAGGGTTAAAGTAGACCAGTTAAAGGGTTAAACTAGACCAGTTAAAGGGTTAAAGTAGACCAGTTAAAGGGTTAAACTAGACCAGTTAAAGGGTTAAAGTAGACCAGTTAAAGGGTTAAACTAGACCAGTTAAAGGGTTAAAGTAGACCAGTTAAAGGGTTAAAGTAGACCAGTTAAAGGGTTAAAGTAGACCAGTTAAAGGGTTAAAGTAGACCAGTTAAAGGGTTAAACTAGACCAGTTAAAGGGTTAAAGTAGACCAGTTAAAGGGTTAAAGTAGACCAGTTAAAGGTTAAACTAATGTGACTGTATGAAAAATCAGAAATTGTAATTTACTATATCATAATTTTGACTTTTTATTTCACGATTTACATTTTTTTTAATCTCATAATTGTGCTTTTTTTAATCTCCTATTTATGACTTTAGATTTTTTTCCTAAATTTTCTGTCCATACCCACTAAACTCAGTACCATGACCCAATAAAACACATAATCTACACACTAACTCACTTTATTAAAGGGTTTATTTTTGGATATTTTTGACATCTTTCTATTTTTTTTCCTGCTTTATTTTCTGCTTTATTTCATCCATAGTAAAAAAAAAATTCAGTTTTACTTTGTTACAATTGAGAAATTGTGCGTTTTTCTTTTACTTTTACTTCAGTAAAGCAGTTTAATCAATACTTGTACTTTTACCAGAGTATTTTTTCTCATCAGTAGCTGTACTTGTACTGCAGTACAGAATGTGTACTTTTACTACCTCTGTGAAAAGATAACAAACTCTATTTTACATGTTTATTTCATAATTTCATCTGTTTATGTCATAATTTAGCATTTTTTTTCATCTATATTACTTTTTCTGCCATAGTTAAGAACTTTATCTTACAGTTTTGACTTTTCATCTCATATATATGACTTTTTTTAGTCTCATAATGATGACTTTATCTCTGTTGTGCCTTTTTTTTCCATTTTCCATAATTTCTCACCTATACTATTCTAACTGTGACCTGATCAGACACATTATATACACACTAACTCACTTTTAAAGGTTTTATTTTTAGATACTCTTGAAACTTTTGTGATTTTTTTCTGCTTAAATAAATATGATTTCATCTGTGACAAAGAAATATAGTTTTACTTTTGTACTTCATTACAATTCAGAAATTATACTTTTTTACTTTTACTTCATTGAAGGAGTTGAATAAGTACTTCTACTTTTGTTCACACAAGTAGCTCTACTTGTACTGTAGTACAGAATGGGAATACTATTAAAATTAACAACAAACTGAACTAAACAAGGGCTGGGAAAAACTAGTGTTTCTGTGACTGTCATTGTTAGTTCATTTTATTTTATTCCTAGTGGATTTTTGTGTATTTTTATTTTAACAAATAGGTAATAAATGGTTAATACATAATGAACAAACATTAACAAATAGGTAATAAATGGTTAATACAGAGTCAATTGTGTGTAAGTATTATAAAGTGTTATCAGCTAAATAAATGCATGTGGACTGTAGCGGCGGGCGGCCATCTTTGTTGGTTTGATGCGTCTATCTGTGGCCGTGGCAGACTGGGAGGTGTTGCGGTGATGCCTCTAACTTTGTCGGGCATGAGTTTGGATGGAGCAGGGCCTGATCTATTCTGGGACAAGGGGCTCTTCAGAGGCGGAGGCTGCTTTATGTCCTATGTCACTCTGTGCACCATTTGAAAAGCTGGCATGCTGATAACACATGAGGAGGAGATGAATCCCAAAGTCCCCAGAGCTGCCGGCTTTAAATAAGCCCACATTCTCCAGCATGTAAACACACACACACACACACACACACACACACACACACACACACACACACACACACACACACACACACTACTGTTTCTGCAACTGTAATTTTTAGTGCATTATTTTTATTGCTAGTGTATTTTTAAGCAGATTTTTGTGCATTTTACTTTATTTTCAGTGCATTTAAGTGTATTTTTATTTTAACAAAAAGGTAACAAATGGTTTATACATTTTATTCCTAGTGCATTTAAGTAGATTTTTGTGCACTTTATTTTATTCCTACTGTATTTTTAAGTGAATTATTGTCTATTTTTAGTGCATTTAAGTGGATTTTTGTGTAATTTTAGTGCATTTAAGCTGATAACACATGAGGACGAGATGAATCCCAAAGTCCCCAGAGCTGCCGGTTTTAAATAAGTCCACATTCTCCGGCATGTAAACACACACACACACATGTTAGTGTGTGTAGCAGCTAGCGGTGCGTCTACCCCCCCCCACAGCACAGCACATCTCTCTGCACTGCTCCACTGCAGCCCACTGCAACAGCTGACTGCTCAGAGTGGGGGGCTCTCCTTACGTCCCCAGTGCTCCTCAAAATCATTTACACCCCTAATTTGGCCCAGTCCATTAATGCTCATGTTTGGATTATTAAACATTCGCTTTCGAGTTACCGTCCCGTCACCAAAGTCAAAGTCACCAAAAGGGAACAAACTGAAGAAGGTGGAAGATCCCAGCTCCCAGAGAAGGTCCAGTACCAGCCCAGAGCGTCATCACTTCCCCCCAGGTCGGCCGAGGCCGACGGTCCGGTCCGGTGACGTGCAATCAAGCTCGGAGCTGACATTTTGGGCGTCAAGGCTTGATCTGGGGGTCGGTCACAGTTGTTTTAGATCATCATGCACCGAATGCCAGTGAGCTTAGGCAACGAGATGCAGAGAGATTGGGAATTATGAGCGTAGGCAGCGGGTATTGTCAGCAGAGTTAGAGTCCGTCTGTGTCCATGTTTAGTTTGAGCACAGGTCACAGGTGGAGGAACAATGAAGCCAAAATAGGTAAACGACAAGTCCACTAGAGAGAGCAAAAGGGCTACACAGGAAGTGCAGTGAGTGCAGTGAGTGCAGTGAGTGCAGTGAGTGTAGTCCATTTACCATTTACGTCTAGACCAGGGGTGAACAATCTATCGTTTTGGATCAAAAATCCAATTTCTTTTAGTTCAGTTCACAGGAGATCCACACAATGAAAGATGAGCAGAGAACAAAATCCAAAAAGCACAAAGAGAAAATCAACCCCCCCCCACCACCAGGCTAAGCCTCACTATTCATTTATTTACTGTATTTTCCAGACTATAAGGTTCACGTGATACTGTCATTTTCTCTAAAAATAACAATGGCTGCACCATATGGATTACTGCTGATGGTCTTTGTGACTTGGAATCTTGACTATTTATGTCATGACTTTGACTTTTTAGGGCGGCTGTGGTTCAGTTGGTAGAGCGGGTCGTCCAATGACCGAAGGGTCAGCGGTTTGCATCCCAGCTCTGTCTGTCCACATGTCCAAGTGTCCTTGGACAAAGACACTGAACCCTTAGTGTCCCAGTAGGACTGACAGAACCTTAGAACCTACTGGTGAATGAGTGTGTGTGAATGGGTGAATGGGAGGTTAATGTAAAGAGCTTTGAACCATGAAGGTGGAACAACTATAGAAGTGAAGAACATTTACTTTTTATCTAATGATTTTAAATATTTATCTCATCATTTTGACTTTTTCTTTGAACAAATCTATGGATCTGGACAAATGTGGTGTGGTTTCCATGGTAACACTCCAGTGAACATAATCTAGTAAAGTATTTAGTTCCAAATGGGATTTTTGACCAAAATACGAGTTTGGACTTTATTTTTTTATGATTATTAATGGTAGTTTTATGTGTGAAATGTGTGTTTTCATAATTTTTTGTGTTTTTATGTGTATTTGAAGCATTCAACACTTCTCTATTTTTACAGATGATGTGTTTATAAAAGGTCACTTAAAAACATATGTGAAAAAATGTAAACATGAATCCCCTCTAATTGTTTCGTATTTATTTAAGCATCAGTAATAAAGTCCCTCCATTGGGCTGAAGCAGGACGAGCGCTTGAACGCGGGCGTCGCCGCCACGTTTCATTTTGGATCAAAGCATTCATTGCTGCTGGATATTTCTGTAATCGCCTCGTGCCTGCCCACAATACCTTGCAGCAACTGTGCGAGCTCAGGTCTTAGCCATGGGTTCATCAGCGTGGAGACGGACAGACGGGTGTCACAAACACACTCTAAACCCCAATTACTGACCCCCCCCCACCCCCCCATACACAGGCTACAATAACCAGAGGTGCTAAAAGTACACACACTCTGTACTTTAGTAGAAGTACAGTTACTCATGTGGAAAAATACTCTAATAAAAGTAGAAGTACTGATTCAACTCCTTTATTTAAGTAGAAGTAAAAAAACAAAACACCAACTTCTGAACGGTAATAAAATAGGAAAAAGTAAAACTGAATTTTTGGCCATAGATGAAATAATACTTATTTAATCAGGAAAATAAAACGTTTCAAAAGTATCAACAATAAAGACTTTAAAAGTGTGTTACTGTGTACACTGAAAAAAGAAAAATATTGAAGCAACTTAAAACTTCTTCTTCAGTGGGTCACACAGAAAAACATGTAGTTCAGTGAATCACATTAAATTCAATTCAAATAACATGAACCTTATGCAATTTAATTTGTTTCACTCAACTAGATTTTATTATGTGTGACCATAAAAAGTCAAAATTATAAGATAAAAAGTTACACTTATGAGATGAAAATTCAAAATTGAAGAAGAATTTTTAAGTTGAGTCAATGTTTTAGTTTTTTCAGTGCAGTTCATCAGTCTTTTAGCGGCTGACATGGAGGCTGTGGTACTTCAGCTATTAGCTGCTGGCTCCAGACAATAGCCTGTGTCATTGTTGCTGAGGTGTGGTCTGGGTCGGCCTGGGGTGGGGGTGCAGTGGGACCAGCCCTGCCCTCAGTATGCATGGCAGCCCTCAGCTGTCTTTCTATTTCAGGAGCATGGAGGCATACCTCAGCCCAGCTGGGGCATCACAGACAATGGGCGTACGGCCTTATCCAAACACAGGCCCGCAGACAATCTGACGCACTCCAGGATCCCACTGCAGACCCCCATCGCCCCAACCCCCAACCCCCCACCACAGAAATGCATATGGAAAGGGTTAACAAGACTCCACAGACACTTCAACGCATCACTCAGCCATAAGGACACATCCTTTAGACCACAGAAGGGTCCGATCTGGACCATAGAAGGGTCCGATCTAGACCACAGAAGGGTCCGATCTAGACCACAGAAGGGTCCGATCTAGACCACAGAAGGGTCCGATCTGGACCATAGAAGGGTCCGATCTGGACCGCAGAAGGGTCCGATCTGGACCGTAGAAGGGTCCGATCTGGACCATAGAAGGGTCCGATCTGGACCGCAGAAGGGTCCGATCTGGACCGCAGAAGGGTCCGATCTGGACCGTAGAAGGGTCCGATCTAGACCGTAGAAGGGTCCGATCTGGACCGTAGAAGGGTCCGATCTGGACCGCAGAAGGGTCCGATCTGGACCGTAGAAGGGTCCGTCCTGGACCAAAGAAGGGTCCGATCTGGACCGTAGAAGGGTCCGATCTGGACCGTAGAAGGGTCCGATCTAGACCACAGAAGGGTCCGATCTGGACCACAGAAGGGTCCGATCTGGACCGTAGAAGGGTCCGATCTAGACCACAGAAGGGTCCGATCTGGACCACAGAAGGGTCCGATCTAGACCCTAGAAGGGTCCGATCTGGACCATAGAAGGGTCCGATCTAGACCGCAGAAGGGTCCGATCTGGACCGTAGAAGGGTCCGATCTGGACCGTAGAAGGGTCCAATCTGGACCGCAGAAGGGTCCGATCTGGACCGTAGAAGGGTCCAATCTGGACCACAGAAGGGTCCGTCCTGGACCAAAGAAGGGTCAAATCTAGACCACAGAAGGGTCCGATCTGGACCACAGAAGGGTCCGATCTAGACCGTAGAAGGGTCCGATCTAGACCACAGAAGGGTCCGATCTGGACCACAGAAGGGTCCGATCTAGACCGTAGAAGGGTCCGATCTGGACCATAGAAGGGTCCGATCTAGACCGTAGAAGGGTCCGATCTGGACCATAGAAGGGCAGGGGTGGAAAATAACTAAGTAGAAGTACTTCAATAGATTTTTTAGGTACATGTACTTTACTTGAGTATATATTTTTCTGGGAATGTTTTACATTTACTCCCTACATTTTAGCATAAATATCTGTACTTTATACTCTTTACATTTATATGAATATTTGTACTTTATACTCTTTACATTTATATAAATATATGTACTTTATACTCTTTACATTTATATAAATATATGTACTTTATACTCTTTACATTTATATAAATATTTGTACTTTATACTCTTTACATTTATATAAATATTTGTACTTTATACTCTTTACATTTATATAAATATTTGTACTTTATACTCTTTACATTTATATAAATATTTGTACTTTATACTCTTTACATTTATATAAATATTTGTACTTTATACTCTTTACATTTATATAAATATATGTACTTTATACTCTTTACATTTATATAAATATATGTACTTTATACTCTTTACATTTATATAAATATTTGTACTTTATACTCTTTACATTTATATAAATATTTGTACTTTATACTCTTTACATTTATATAAATATTTGTACTTTATACTCTTTACATTTATATAAATATTTGTACTTTATACTCTTTACATTTATATAAATATTTGTACTTTATACTCTTTACATTTATAAATATTTGTACTTTATACTCTTTATATTTATATAAATATTTGTACTTTATACTCTTTACATTTATATAAATATTTGTACTTTACACTCTTTACATTTATATAAATATATGTACTTTATACTCTTTACATTTATATAAATATTTGTACTTTATACTTTTTACATTTATATAAATATTTGTACTTTATACTCTTTACATTTATATAAATATTTGTACTTTATACTCTTTACATTTATATAAATATATGTACTTTATACTCTTTACATTTATATAAATATTTGTACTTTATACTCTTTACATTTATATAAATATATGTACTTTATACTCTTTACATTTATATAAATATATGTACTTTATACTCTTTACATTTATATAAATATTTGTACTTTATACTCTTTACATTTATATAAATATATGTACTTTATACTCTTTACATTTATATAAATATTTGTACTTTATACTCTTTACATTTATATAAATATATGTACTTTATACTCTTTACATTTATATAAATATATGTACTTTATACTCTTTACATTTATATAAATATTTGTACTTTATACTCTTTACATTTATATAAATATTTGTACTTTATACTCTTTACATTTATATAAATATTTGTACTTTATACTCTTTACATTTATATAAATATTTGTACTTTATACTCTTTACATTTATATAAATATTTGTACTTTATACTCTTTACATTTATATAAATATTTGTACTTTATACTTTTTACATTTATATAAATATTTGTACTTTATACTCTTTACATTTATATAAATATTTGTACTTTATACTCTTTACATTTATATAAATATTTGTACTTTATACTCTTTACATTTATATACATATATGTACTTTATACTCTTTACATTTATATACATATATGTACTTTATACTCTTTACATTTATATAAATATATGTACTTTATACTCTTTACATTTATATAAATATATGTACTTTATACTCTTTACATTTATATAAATATTTGTACTTTATACTCTTTACATTTATATAAATATTTGTACTTTATACTCTTTACATTTATATAAATATATGTACTTTATACTCTTTACATTTATATAAATATTTGTACTTTATACTCTTTACATTTATATAAATATTTGTACTTTATACTCTTTACATTTATATAAATATTTGTACTTTATACTCTTTACATTTATATAAATATTTGTACTTTATACTCTTTACATTTATATAAATATTTGTACTTTATACTCTTTACATTTATATAAATATTTGTACTTTATACTCTTTACATTTATATACATATATGTACTTTATACTCTTTACATTTATATAAATATATGTACTTTATACTCTTTACATTTATATAAATATTTGTACTTTATACTCTTTACATTTATATAAATATTTGTACTTTATACTCTTTACATTTATATAAATATTTGTACTTTATACTCTTTACATTTATATAAATATTTGTACTTTATACTCTTTACATTTATATAAATATTTGTACTTTATACTCTTTACATTTATATACATATATGTACTTTATACTCTTTACATTTATATAAATATATGTACTTTATACTCTTTACATTTATATAAATATATGTACTTTATACTCTTTACATTTATATACATATATGTACTTTATACTCTTTACATTTATATAAATATATGTACTTTATACTCTTTACATTTATATAAATATATGTACTTTATACTCTTTACATTTATATAAATATATGTACTTTATACTCTTTACATTTATATAAATATTTGTACTTTATACTCTTTACATTTATATAAATATTTGTACTTTATACTCTTTACATTCTCAGAAAAGACTTTTTCAAACTAAACATATATAACAGTAGAAAAAGTTGCTTCAGATATAAACTCAGTGGAGGAGAGAAACTGTGACTTTATATATTATAGTTATGACTATTATGTCAGAATTTTGACTTTTTACCTTAGAATGTTTACATTTCATCTCATAACTTTGAATTTGTATCTTAGAATTTTGACTTTTTATTTCTTAATTTTAACATTTTATCTAGAATGTTCTGACAGCTCCCGTTCACTTTGAATGGACGTTCCCAGCCTTCTGTGGGCGGATTTTTTTCGATAACCACCCGCTGCGCTGTTAACGCCCGCTGCCCATGGCAACGAGTTTTGCAGTTGCGAGTTTCCGCAGGTAGTTCGGCCACTTTGAAAGTAAATATTCACTACGTTGTAACGGTTATTTTATTCAGTCTGTTAGAGTAGTAACACTAATAAACTGTAATAACCGTAGAATAACTGGGATAATGTATTATCCATGTGTTACTATCGAAAAATATTCCCCTTTGGGGCGGAACAACACCCCTCCGCCTTTTGCGTCGGGTTGCTGTCGGGGAATATTTGTGGACAATACATTATACCTTGCATATTTATATGTTTTTAAAATATCATGATGACTTTTTATCTCAATTGTGATTTTTTTTTTTTTAATTCCAAAATTTCCTGTCCATATCCACAAAACTGACTAACTGACTTGATCAAAAACAATTTCTACACAGTAACTCACTTTTAAAGGCTTTATTTTAGATACTTTTTAAAGTTTTCAGATTTTATTCCTGGTTAAATTGTTCATGGCAAAACAAAATGTGTTCTACTTTTGTACTTTATTACAATTGAGAAATTGTACTTTTTTTTAAAACTTTTACTTAAGTAGAGCAGTTGAATCAGTACTTCTACTTTTACTCGAGTATTTTTTCACAATAGTCAGTGTACTTCTTCTTAAGTACAGAATGTCAGTACTTTTACCACATCTGCTGAAGGGTAAATGTTCTTCACTTCTCACATTCACCCATTCACACACACTCATACACCAGTAGGTTTATAAGGTCAAAGGTCAGTCCTACTGGGAGACTAAGGGTTCCCCCCCACACACACACACACACACACACACACACACACACACACACACACACACACACACACACATATCTGGAACTATTTGTCTGATTGTCTTCAAATCAAGTCCAGATGAAAGGTCATGACCTGGGGATGTCTCACACCATGACATCATAGCTGTCTGATTAAGGACTGCTGGAGTTTGGGGATGTACCCCTAGCCACCACTTCTGCAATCACTACTGTACTGTACTATACTGTACAGGTACTATCATACGGTACAGGTACTATCATACTGCTGTTGCTACTGCTAATGCTGCTGTTGCTACTAATGTTGCTGCTGCTGCTGTTGCTAAAGCTGCTGCTGTTTCTACTGCTAATGCTGTTGCGGCTGCTGTTGCTGCTGCTGCTGCTGCTGTTGCTAATGCTGCTGCTGTGTTTACCAGCTCTAGTATTTGTCTTCCAGTGGACAGTGAGTGGACAGCAGGCTGTGACATCAGAGTCTGTGCTGGACTTTAAATAGACTTGGATATTAACGCTGTGGAGCTACTTGGAAAGACCTTCAGTTAGTGACCTCCAGCATCTGACTGTCACAGTCCACATAGCTTCCACTAATTTACTGTCAGTCGTGTTGGGAGCCTGTTAAAGATGTCCACTCATGCAGGTGTCCATACTGGGCCTCTGACCATAATTACTGTTTAGACACAGTCGCTGTCACAATGAGAGGCATCTGAGCCGGCCGCGTGGCGCCTCTTTCACAGTTTACACAGGCACACCGCCCTCGCAGATTCACTTTATACACGTGCGTGCATACATTCACGCATTCACTCAAGTGCATACTTCCACACAAACACCATCAGCACCTCCGCCGCATGAGACTACGTCACCTGTCGTCCGGGGCAACTGCTCCAACACACATGGAGAAGAGGCCGAGCGGCAGCGGCGGGTGTTCCACGGCGGGCCATCGCACTTCCATTAGTTCATTTAGTTCATTTAGTTTCCAGGCAGAGCTAGTCCCAGACGTTCACAGGGGATAGTTCCACCTCTGACCCAAAAAACAGATGAAACAATGGCCCAGGAATCACCACATATCAGAATCAGACACAGGGCCGGCATTAGTCATAGGCAGACTAGGCGGTTGCCTAGGACACCAGATATCTTGGGGTTGGATTCATTCTGGTTGTGCTGAATGACTTTTGACTTTGTAAACGCATAATTTGGACTTTTTATCGAGTAATTTGGACTTTTTATCACATCATTTTGACTTTGTTGCATTATTTTGACTTTTTATCTCAGAATTTAGACTCTTTCAAATTTCTATTTAACAGAATAAGAATGTTTTGCTCCGTGTTACATCTCAACAAGGTTGAGAGTTAGTAGCGCCTCTTTCACAGTTTACACAGGCACACCGCCCTCGCAGATTCACTTTATACACGTGCGTGCATACATTCACGCATTCACTCAAGTGCATACTTCCACACAAACACCATCAGCACCTCCACCGCATGAGACTACGTCACCTGTCGTACGGGGCAACTGCTCCAACACACATGGAGAAGAGGCCGAGCGGCGGCGGCGGGTGTTCCACAGCGGGCCATCGCACTTCCATTAGTTGAATTGAATTTATTTGACCATTCTTGAAATAAAACATGTAACAGCAACCTGTGCCATAGACCAGTGGTCCCCATCCCCCGGGCCGCCACCAGCCACCTAATAATTAATTAATCAATTAATTATTTCTCTTGTATTTATTATCTGAGTCTGAACAATCATTTATTTTGAAAAATGACCAGATTCTCTTGGTTACATCTGTCACTTGAATGCCAAAAATGTAACCCACATGTTAGAATAAGTAAAAAACAGATGTCTTTGGAAAGTTTCTTTTTGAAGAGGAATGGACGACTGAAGAGACAGAAGAAGAGCCTCCAACCTTCAAGAAAAGGAAAGATTTTAACAGACAATACCAGGAGTTGGACTTGAAATATGGATTCATTGTGACAGGTGATTCCCACAGACCAATATAAACAATCTACGTACACCCCCCCCCCCCCCCCCTCACCCCCGTGTTAAAATTGAACATCACATGACCTTTGACCTTACTCACATACCTGAACATCACATGACCTTTGACCTTACTCACATACCTGAACATCACATGACCTTTGACCTTACTCACATACCTGAACATCACATGACCTTTGACCTTACTCACATACCTGCATTTATTTCTGTGTTTAAATTCCATGTCATTGTTTGTAAGTTAATGTTTATAAATATGTTTGTCCTGCTTCATCATTCAAAAGTTATCAACGCTAACGCAGCATCTAAACCAGGGGTTGACAACCTGTAACACCCAAAGACACATTTAACCTGGTTTCCATGGAAACAAAAACACTGAGAGCTGCTCATCATCTTTAAAAATCTCAGCCAATGTGTCCCAAACCTTACTGTTTTTGTTTGGATGTTTCCGGAGCTTTATTTCCTCTCTCTCTCCCTCCACACCGTCGGATACTGACCACGATGGACGACACCTTCACTGACATTCACTTAAAGTGTATTTACCAGATTATTTTAATGTTTATCTCAAAAGACAAATGACCACAACCACAACATCATTAAAAATATTGTTCAATGACGCCGTAACTGCAGGTGACCGCGGGCACCCGCTCACTTCGGGTCAGCCAGTGCATCTCTGATGCATACACCACTACATAAATGTACGTAGACTACATACTATCAAACATTCCATAAAAATAAATAAAATCAGTAAAACATTGCATTAAAGTTCCCAGTAAACAGGATCAATACCAGTTACCTGTGGATTAAACCATCTTTTAAAATTTTGTTTAAAGCTGCCTATACTTATAATCTATACTAATAGATTTAAGTGGACCAGGTATTCTGTACCACAGAATAGTAATAGTTAATAATATATATTAATATTAAATATGAATTATAATATTAATATTGTCATATAATAATAATAATAATAATAATAATAATAATAATAATAATAATAATAATAATAATAATAATAATAATAATAATAATAATAATAATAATAATAATAATAATAAATAATGGTTAATTTAGTTAGTTTAGTTTCCAGGCAGAGCTAGTCCCAGATGTTCAGATGGGATAGTTAGTCCATAACTTCCAGCTCTGACCCAAAAAAAACAACAGCCCAGGAATCAACACATATCAGCTTTAGGCAAATGATGTCTTTAAAAATGGTAGTGGTATGGTAATGGTAGTCTGATGTTTGTAGTTTTTTCGAATCCTGCTGATTTTTAGACAGTAGTTAACGTCTGGGAGAGTGAGAGGGTTCACCCCCTTCTCTGGTTTTGGGCCGTTAGCGTCTTATGGTCTATGAGTCTTTCTGATGGCATGACCACAAAATGCCTGAAAGAGGAACTTGAAATACACACATTTAAGGAGGTCCATTGGTGAAATGTCCAGACTGTACATTTTTGGAATACACCTTAAAGTAGCAGAGAAGTTAAACTACAGAACTCATCTGGACCAGGAAAGGAGTCTCCGCCACCGTTGTTATGGCAACCAACGATGCCCGGTGCATGCCGGGAGAAATCGACTCCACACATTCTGGGTTAAAATGTTCAGTTTGATGAGACACACAGTCTGTTATGATTATGAACCTCACAGTATGTCAGCTGTTGGTGTAAACCCTGCACTACCCTCAACTACTACTGTTCCTCTAACAGTGAACTTGTGTTCCACAAATGGAATGTATGTTTCTCCCGGCATGCACCGGGCGTCGTTGGTTGCCATAACAACGGTGGCGAAGACGTCTTTCCTGAGTCAAAATCCTTGAGGCAGACTGGTCATGATGAGTTGTGTTTTAACTTCCATACTCAGGCTTTAAGTAAAGTCAATGTGACCTCAATGTAACTGACAGTAAACGTGTTTTCCAAACATGGACAGACGGACAGACACCAACAACGGCAACGATAAACTATTAATATAAACTATAAACACATTAATTTGACTCTGGCATCTGTATGCAGATGCCAGAGTTGATTGATGCTGGTTGATGCTGGTTCAAAGAAAACGTAAAAGAACCTCGACTTATGTCTAGAAATAATAAATTATCAAAAGGTACACGGACCCTGCAGCCACGGGACGGTTGATCTGTCACTGAAATAACGACATTAAAGTCCACATTTGATTTCAACTTTATTCTTCACATTTTGTGATTAAAGTCAAAATTTCGAGATTAAAGTTGAAATTTTAAAGTTGAAATTTTGACTTTAATCTCATCATATATATTTCGCCCATGGCCCTAATACTCCTTCGTACCTGACTCCTACGTTCTGGACATTTGGTATTCCTTTTTTGATTCACTTTCAGGTTTTTTTTAGCTTTTCTTTGTTTTTTCATGATGCTATTGCCATCACACTTCGTCTGTTGTCTGTCCGTTGGCATCCGTTGTTGGTGTCGTTCACAATTCACAAAAGTCACTTCTCCCTAAATTCTCAACGGATTTCATTTCTTATTGATACATTAGAAAGATCTAAGCATTAGTCACAATACTTACCACTTTGTTTGTTAAATTGTGCCTTTGTAAAAAATTTGTTTTCAACTTTGTTTATTTTTCCAGTCTGACACTAAAATCACTCCTAACCAGTGGCGGCCGGTCCGCTTGGGCGCAGGGGCGCTGCCCCATGGTGGATGTGGAAAAAACAAAACAAAAACATAATTTGATCTCAAAACATTTAAATTAACAGGCTAACATATTTATTAAAGTATTAATTTAACATAGTTCTGATATTTGTCATTTAATTCTTTACAACGATATCTTTCATATTCACAAAACCAGTTACGCTTTGCTTATGTTAAGTTGTTACGTCAAACGGGGCGCCCACCGTTCTCTCCATTAACTTAACACAGAGTCACTCTACCAGGAGTCTACACATGACATAATGCATTTGATAGGAGGCCACAGGGGCGCATGCACGGTGAGTCTGGCAGCCTGGCTGTTGTTTATTGGCTGGAAAATATGGAACGTCATCATGCTCAAAGATGTGTAAAACACCACGAACGCCGATTTCTGACGCAGAAGTTAGGAGTTGGATTAGCGTTAACAACATTCGAGAGACATGGAGAAAGAAAATTTGGTGAAAGTGCTTCAAACTGTCCTTTTTTTTCAAGGAGGTCGGTGCAGGAGAAGCTGATACTGAAGGAGCTGGGAACCGATCGTCCAGATGTAGTGATTGAGCAGGACGCCCAGGACAGAGGACGGGCTTATAGACAAGTTTACGACCCGTGTCCGCTTTACTTCCTGATTATGTTCTTCACTTCCTGTCTGGCTCCTCCGGTTGACTTTACGTGTTAACACAGTCAGAAAAATTATGGACAACGACCAGCGGAAAAGTGGTTCGGGAACTACGTGTGCTATCATTAGATGTAGAAGCTGAAGAAAACAGCTAAACGAGTGGTTAGATAGAGAATGTTTTAACCACAAACCTGCCACAAAGAGACTGCGGTGAAGTGAGCCGTCATTGGCTGTTAAGGCAGCCGCCACTCAAATGTTCATGTCCGCCAGCCTCTGAATCACAGGCATTGAATTTAAAGTATCCACTCTGCAATGTTTTTGTGTGTTCCCATCACTTTGTGGACAAAAGACCAACTAATGATAACTCACCCAGCAGACTATTATCTCCCCAAAGAGACTTAAACTTCAATCTGATGGTAAGTTCATCAACTTTAGTTATGAAATGAAAGATTTAGCTATGAAATGAAAGCTTTAGTTATGAAACTGTCAATACTGTTAATTGTCAAGTTGTCATACACTAACGTTGCCACCGGTGTTTTGCTAAAACAGCTGATTAGCATATAAGCTAATGTTCATAGACAGTAGAGCTGTATGTGTTCATTGGATTGACAGGTCGCCTACAGTGCTCTGTGTGTAGGGTCGTCAAACGACCCTTCAATACGGAATCATCCCATATTAAAAACAAACTTACGGCCGGTATTGATCTGAGCTTAAATGAGACAAAATTCTTATTTTATTTCAATGGAATCCATGAAATACGCACAAATCTTGCCGTTCCTAGGGCGGCTGTGGCTCAGTTGGTAGAATGGGTCGCCCAATGACTGTGAGGTTGGTGGTTCGCATCCCAGCTCTGGCTCTCCACATGTCGAAGTGTCCTTCGGCAAGACACTGAACCCTGACTTAGGCCCCCCAGTAGGACTGACCTTTGACCTTAGAAACCTACTGGTGTATGTGTGTGTGTGTGAATGTGAGGCTAATGTAAAGTGCTTTGAACCATGAAGGTGGAAAAGCGCTATATAAGCACAGTCCATTTGCCATTTACATTTGCCGTTCCTTACGTTGGGTCACGTCGTCATATTATCCTCCAGGTCTGAACCACATTTGGGTGGGGGATAATAACGCCAACTCCAGCCCGCAACAGATGTTGTTGTCTTTCGGGTCCTCCGGGTTAAATCCAAAATAAATTCCTGAATTGTGATCTGTACAAGTGTGTGTTTTATGCAGTATTAATGAATACTAATGATATTCTGGTACAATAGCGATAGGAAGCACAGTAACAGTACACACTTTACCATTGTTGTTGTTTTGAGTTTGGCACATGTGCTTTGATACTGAATGAAGTGGTAACGTCTCAGACATGTGGAGAGGAGCTGCGTAAACAACATCTTCCAATCTTTCCACTATCTGGATCTGTTTTTTAACTTAGATTTTTCACAGCCCCATAACAACGCCTTGATAAAATACATTTGACCAATTATTGCCAATTACAGTGAGACCACCCAAGATAAAAGGTCAGCGGCCGCCACTGCTCCTAACCCTCACCCTCCTCCCTCAGATTTCAATTATGATTGATTTATTAGAAAGTAATTGATCCAATATTAGTTTCCACCACCAACCTCCTGCGTATCATTAACATCTTTAACCACAGTAACATGTCATTAACCAGTTAACTACTGTAGTTCAGTCACATGATACCACAGAAGAGCTCTGGGGGCTTCATATACCATACACCTGTTTTAAACACACACACACATACATACACACACAGATACACACACACACACACACACACACACACACACACACATACATACACACACAGATACACACACAGATACACACACACACACACACAGTGGGATTGATTTGATCGAAGGTCTTTCCAAGTCGATATTGAATGACTCCCCTTTGTTGATAACAGTCATCACAGCTGTGAGGACCTGATGGACACAGGGACATTAGAACTATTTTTAAACATTAGAATCAGCCCATCACCTCAAATCACTATTGTTGGTCGACCCCGTGATGGTCGTAACCAGGGTGCGATTTGTCCAAAAAAACGGGGATGATTTAATTTCTCTCTTTTCTTTCTTTAATTTCTGTAATAAATATTCAAGTAAAGAAAAAGAAATCTACTTAAGTACAATAATGAAGTACTTCTTCTTTGTTACTTCCATCTGTGTACTATACCAAACACTGTTATCTCCTGATAATAGTGTATCTACCCGTGCACTGTTTGATTTTTTATGTGACCTCCAGGGGGCCTCGGTACCACCTGGCCTCCTCCTCCTCCTCCTCCTCCTCCTCCTCCTCCTCCTCCTCCTCCTCCTCCCCCTCCTCCTCCTCCTCCTCCTCCTCCTCCTCCTCCTCCTCCTCCTCCTCCTCCTCCTCCTCCTCCCCCTCCTCCTCCTCCTCCTCCTCCTCCTCCTCCTCCTCCTCCTCCTCCTCCTCCTCCTCCTCCTCAGGCCTGTGTGAGACCTTGCTAACATTTAACAGCTCGTGGCAGCTCTGTGTGGGGCCCCTGGATGTTGGTCAATGAGACGCAGGAGCAGGAGCAGGTGAAGGAGGTCCTGAGGGAGATCCCCGTGCTCCTCCTGCTTCACTCCCTCAGAGCGAACACAAGGATCAGCCTGGCATCCAGAGAAGTGCTGCTGCCAGACGCCCGGACAGCTGGGACCCCCCCGTACGTCTTAATCCTCCTCTTCCCTTACACCACATTTAGCGTAGAATTGAACAGTATGTTAGCAGAGTACTGTACTGTTAGCATAGCACAGTCATCTGCTAATGGACCTCAGCAGAACACTGTCAACATCACACACTAAAGCTTCACTACTTTTACCTGGAGCCAAAACATGCACATATGAAAGTAAAGATTAATGGAAACAAGAGGCAACTCCTAAAACCACTGGCGGTATTATAGGCCTGAGCGCCAAAACCACTTCACATTAACTGTGTTTCCATTACAGTTTTTCACAAAACAATGGCAATATTCCTAAAGTGTTTCCATTGACGGTTGTTCTAGGCAGGAGCATCGTAACTCTCCTGAAATATCATCACTTTTGATGTTTTTCTACTGAATTATTTCCAAAAAAGTTTCCGTCTCCTCCCCTGTCCATGTGTATCGCACCATTATCACTCTGAGAGAAGTGATCATGTGACCCCGTACATCACATCCTATGACCTTATTATATGATATTTTATTGAAAGTATTGTCTGTTATGGTATTATGTGCTGGTATGGTCATTGTAAAGTGACACATAAAAGTAAATTGGGAAAAATTGTTAAAACATGTGGGAAATAATAATAAGCTTAATAAACCCTTAATAACCTTTACCTGCTTAGATGAACTCAGAAAGTAGACCAAGTAAATGGACTGCATTTATATAGCGCTTTTCCACCTTCATGGTGCTCAATGCGCTTTACATTAGCCTCTCATTCACCCATTCACACACACATACACCAGTAGGTTTCTAAGGTCAAAGGTCAGTCCTACAGGGGGCCTAAGTCAGGGTTCAGTGTCTTGCCCATTGACACTTTGACATGTGGACAGCCAGAGCTGGGACGCGAACCGCCAACCTCTCGGTCATTGGGCGACCCACTCTACCAACTGAGCCACAGCCACCCATACAGTACACCAAGTGTGTTGTGTACTGACATGACACACCCCCTCTGGGTGAGGTTCCAGACACTTCCTTCAGGTCACAGGTACAGATAGAATTCATTCATCCCCATGGCAACCAAGCAATTGAACAAGATGTGGAAGATACACTGTTAATATCACAAGACACTCATTTTTGTTCTGCTCTGCAATGATTTGTTCTGAACCATATGATCAATGGTCTGTATTTATTTATTTATTTACATGTTTATATTTTGTGTTGTATGTGTATTTCATCTTTCTGTGCTGTAAAATAAATGACCTTTTTAAGGACATTAAAGCTTTCAAAGTCAAAATGTAATTGTGGAAAAAAAGTGTTTCCATTTACTGAAACGTCTGAAAAACCACCTCATGAAAGCGTAAAAACTTTTTATTGATATTTGAGTGTTTTTTCAAAATTCTGGTGTTTTCATTCCCAGTTTTTTTTATAGTGTTATTTACATTTTGCAAATTTCCAGGGGTAGTGGTAATGCAGCTAGTGAGAGGACATCATATCGTGCACTCGATCCAACATTCTGTGAATATCCTGCAGCATCCAGGCCAATTCCAGCACCATGGAGGCAGAAAAAATAAATCCCCTCCAAAAAAACACACCTATGGTGGTGGTGGTGGGGGTTGTAATCGCCGTATAGTAATTAAAGCAATACTATTCCAGTGGCTGTGACACACTATTAAACTAATGCATGACAACAGCTCAGTTCCTCTCCTGCCTCGGCCATATTTCCTTTTGTCTAAGGTACATAACATGTTATTAAGAACATATTTGTATTATTTTGTCAGCAAACGTTTTAGATGCCATCTTAGTTTAGCTAATAAACACTAATATTCTATGTTAAAGTCAAAAGGTCAACAGTCTATCCTATAACTGAAGTCTAAATATCTTCCAGGCTTCCTGTGGAGGTTTTACCCAAACCTACTGTATATGTATTAAAGTTAACATGACATTTATTATTATGTGGTCATACATACTATTCTGTTCCTAACGTACTGTAATATTGATCAAATAAAACAGACAAGGTCAACTTACAATAACCTTTAGTGAGAAAAAGTTAAACAGTTCATACATACACACAATCATACAACTGTACAATTACCATGAATGTGATTATAATGGAATTAACATAAAATCAAGTCTAAAACCCTGCTGTGATCAAAATAGGGATCAATAAAAAAACACTTCCTAAAAAGGTCAGCAGGTGGCACATTTTAGCCAAACATAGCTAAACTAAATATACATTGAAATAATGCTAAATAGCCAAAATAGCAACAATAAAAGCACAATATAAATCCAATATTCAAAAGAAATACAACTATATATTTTGACCCAAAAAATAAAGTGCTGTGATCTAAATTCAAAATATAGCTAACAGCAGAGCTAACAGCAGAGATAACAGCAGAGGTAACAGCAGAGCTAACAGTAGAGCTAACAGAAGAGCTAACAGTAGAGCTAACAGCAGAGGTAACAGCAGAGGTAACAGTAGAGCTAACAGAAGAGCTAACAGCAGAGCTATCAATAGAGCTAACAAAAGAGCTAATAGCAGAGCTAACAGTAGAGCTAACAGCAGAGCTAAGAGCAGAGGTAAAAGTAGAGCTAACAGAAGAGCTAACAGTAGAGCTAACAGTAGAGCTAACAGCAGAACTAGCGGCAGAGCTAACAGTAGAGCTAACAGCAGAGCTAGCAACAGAGCTAACAGCAGAGCTAACAGCAGAGCTAACAGCAGAGCTAACAGTAGAGCTAACAGTAGAGCTAACAGCAGAGCTAGCAACAGAGCTAACAGCAGAGCTAACAGTAGAGCTAACAGTAGAGCTAACAGCAGAGCTAGCAGCAGAACTAACAGTAGTACCACTCTGGCTGCTGCTGGGTTTAATAAACATCTCAGTTGATTTCTAACATTTCGCCCCCTCCTCATTGAGCAACCTTCTTTTTTTTCCAACTCTCGCTGATGCCATTATCCCTTTAGTTTTTGCATGTAGCCTACGATGATGGTCTGTGATCTGTCAATGCTACAGAGGTGAGCCCATAGAGAACAAAGCCACTAACCAATCACAATGTATTTCTTAAAAAAAAAAAAAAAACATGACCCACTGCTCCAGTCCGGGCCTGTATGCCAAACTCGTTAGCCACGCCCATTATGTGATTACAAATGTAACTGATAACTTTTGGTCCCACGTGTGTGAAGGTGATTTTGACCCAGTTTGGTGTAAATTGGATCTAAACTCTAGGAGAAGATGATGAAAGGATGAGGGGTGGTATTTTAGAGGTCCACATTTCCATCCAATATGGCTGACTTCCTGTTGGGTTTAGGGTGGGGCCATAATGTAACTTTGTACTTGTCCTACCATGGGCTATGTGTGTACCAAGTTTGTACAGTGAAAGAAATGTGAGGACCTCTGTCATCCACATAATGTATTTTGATTTTTAAGGGGGCGTGGCCATAGCCTGGCTTTTGCCGACCCTCGTGTGTTTCCGCTCAACTTCGTGAGTCACTGTAGACATTCTGTTGTTCGAGCAAAATCGTGGACGGACGAACTGGGTTCACTGGGCGTGACTTTAACAGTTATGATGTAATCAAGGAGGGCGAATACAGGAAGACTCGACACAGTAGTTTTAAAAAACATTGACACTGTTGTGGAAACTATCGCATATTGAGTCTTTAACAGATGAACAGAACAGTTCTGAAAGAATGTATTAGTGTTAAGGATGTTATGACTCCTCTAACCAGGTATGGTCAGAGCTTCTACTTCTATCATCTACGTTACATGCTGTTTTAATGTGATTATTTGAAGTCGTACGTCATTCAAAATGACAAACACCTGGTTTCTCCAATCAGGGCTAATGATTTTGATTGACAGCCCCGCCTTAACAAAGGGAAGCTAAAGATGCTTTAGCAGATGGAAGATGTGAGCAGACATGAGGAGCATCCATACATGTGCAGTCAGTCAGGTTAGCGCTGTTACGCAACTTTTGTTTTTTGTTTTTTTTGTGACTTCAGATTATGAAATTTTTCACTGGGCTTGAATTTTGGGTCAGATAAAATGAATTTGTTTTTAACATTGAAAGGATGAAATTCAGGGTCAAAATATCCAGAAAAAAATAATAAAAGAATCATGCAGTTTTAACCCCCCCCCCCCAATGAAAATCTATCTGTGTGTGTGCTTGTATTTCTATCTTTATAAGGGCATTGATATGTTTACACAGTCACACCATAGGGACCTCTGACACTATTGGGACCAAAATTTAGGTCCCCAAGAGGGTTAAATATAAATAAAGGTCCCCCAAAAGTGAAATAGAAATGATGTGGCCCTATGAATACACTATTTATTTTATATATACTAACCCTAACCCTAAGGTTTGAACATGTGTTTACTTTTAAAAAAGTATTTATTTTAATGTATTTTTAAAATTACTTCTTTTTTAATTATATTATTACGTATTATTTTTTTAAATTAATGTAATTTTCAAAAATTTTCATCATTATTTGTATTTTATTTTATTAAAAAAAGATGTTTACACTCACTCCCCAATGACTACTTGATTAGAAACTTGTTCCTCATGAGACATGGAAACAAGAATCTGTGTGTGTGTGTGTGTGTGTGTGTGTGTGTGTGTGTGTGTGTGTGTGTGTGTGTGTGTGATCCAGACCAATGCTTCCCTCTACTGCCCCCCAGATCTAAACACACAGCTGCTGCAGGGTCAAACTGGGTCAAAGTGGGTGAAAACAGCTGGTTCTGTTCAGGAAGGTGTGAAATAGAAAAACAATAGGAACAAACTGAAGGAATAATGACAGATGGACAGGTTTAAAGACTTTATTAATACACACTCAACACACATAAACATACACTAGAATTAAAAAAAATTTAGTTGGAGTGAAAAAAAACCTAAAACCTTTTTTATTTTTTGATTACAAAACCCATCCCTGACCAATATATATATATATATATATATATATATATATATATATATATATATATATATATATATATATGTGTGTGTGTGTGTGTGTGTGTGATTAAACATTTCTTTGTCGTTCAGACATTATACCAGACAGGTACTGAGCAAAACTAATTTTCATTCATGTCTGCCTCGACTTAAGAAAACGACTTTCTTGAATTAAAATATGTACATTATGTCCATAAGATCATATATCTACAATTAAATGAAGAAAATAAATTAAAAAAGGAAATGGAGGAGGTTCTGAAAGAAAAACAATAAATGATATTTGGCGAAATAATTTGTCCACAGTCTGTTTTCTGGGCGGGTTCTGGTCCAGTTGGGTCCGTTTGGAACCAGCTGGATCATCATAAGCTCCTCCACACATTCTCTAGGTCAGGGGTCTCAAACATGTGGCCCGGCGGACAAATGTGGTTCCAATCTAGCCTGTTGGATGAATTAACAAAAAGTCGACAGTAAAAGTTAAACTGATTTTAGTTCAGGTTCTACATACAAACCAGAAACGTATAATGAATCAACCAACAGAAAATAAAATAATGATGTGGATGTGAAAATGATAAATATTCCATGATATTATATTATATTATAAATGAAAATATGCAGATGAAAACTGGGATACTGGAGGCAGGTCCTGTTAAATGATGCAATAGATAAAACATTTGTGGATATTTATTGATGTTTTGATGGGTTTCGGACCTTTGGACAGTTTTTATTGTTAGTTATGAATATTTTAGTTGGACTGGATGTGTGACAATATCAGTTGTCAAACTACATGAGGTCATGTGACATGTGGGACAGCTTTGGGTGGTTTGATTAAAGGTGTCATTCTATGGTTATTTCATAAATATTCTTGTTCTCTGTTGTTATTAAATAAATTTGGTCGTTGTTGTCATCTTTGCCATTTAACTTTTACTGGTGCAGAAGTGGGGTTTCGCTCCGGTTACGTATTTCCAGTGCGAAATGCGGAACTTGTGAAAAAAGTCCATGGGGGAGGGGCTTAACCCCTTATGGGTGACGCTAAAGTCCGTCTGACGTCAGATAGACCGTCTTTTTCTGGGTCCCTGGTTCCTGTTGTTGTTTAGTGTGAATGCAGTATGCAGTGAGTGGAGGTGATGAACACTGTCAAAGGAGCATGTGTTGGTAAGTCTGGGTGAGCCATCACCATGGTAACGCTGGGTGAGTCATCACCATGGTAACGCTGGGTGAGCCATCACCATGGTAACGCTGGGTGAGTCATCACCATGGTAACGCTGGGTGAGCCATCACCATGGTAACGCTGAGTGAGCCATCACCATGGTAACGCTGGGTGAGCCATCACCATGGTAACGCTGGGTGAGCCATCACCATGGTAACGCTGAGTGAGCCATCACCATGGTAACGCTGGGTGAGTCATCACCATGGTAACGCTGGGTGAGCCATCACCATGGTAACGCTGAGTGAGCCATCACCATGGTAACGCTGGGTGAGCCATCACCATGGTAACGCTGAGTGAGTCATCACCATGGTAACGCTGAGTGAGTCATCACCATGGTAACGCTGGGTGAGTCATCACCATGGTAACTCTGGGTGAGTCATCACCATGGTAACGCTGGGTGAGCCATCACCATGGTAATGCTGAGTGGGCCATCACCATGGTAACGCTGAGTGAGTCATCACCATGGTAACGCTGGGTGAGCCATCACCATGGTAACGCTGAGTGAGCCATCACCATGGTAACGCTGAGTGAGCCATCACCATGGTAACGCTGGGTGAGCCATCACCATGGTAACGCTGAGTGAGCCATCACCATGGTAACGCTGAGTGAGCCATCACCATGGTAACGCTGAGTGAGCCATCACCATGGTAACGCTGGGTGAGCCATCACCATGGTAACGCTGGGTGAGCCATCACCATGGTAACGCTGAGTGAGCCATCACCATGGTAACGCTGGGTGAGCCATCACCATGGTAACGCTGGGTGAGCCATCACCATGGTAACGCTGGGTGAGCCATCACCATGGTAACGCTGGGTGAGCCATCACCATGGTAACGCTGGGTGAGCCATCACCATGGTAACGCTGGGTGAGCCATCACCATGGTAACGCTGGGTGAGCCATCACCATGGTAACGCTGGGTGAGCCATCACCATGGTAACGCTGGGTGAGCCATCACCATGGTAACGCTGGGTGAGCCATCACCATGGTAACGCTGGGTGAGCCATCACCATGGTAACGCTGGGTGAGCCATCACCATGGTAACGCTGGGTGAGCCATCAGATTCCAAAAGGAGAAAAGTGGATTTCAGCAGAATGACACCTTTAACATTTTTGAGTGGCTACTTCTGGCCTATATGTGGACCCTTGGAAGTTTACAGGGTTAAGTTATCTTGGTG
>CM035787.1:2556966-2571966 GCA_020466265.1 Siphamia tubifer | reverse complement strand
ACTATTATAACTATAAATTACTATAACTATTATAACTACAACTATTATAACTCTAACTTACTAGAACTATTATAACTATAACTATTATGACTATAACTATTATAACTATAACTATTATAACTATAACTTAATATAACTATTAGGACTATAACTATTATAACTATAACTAACTATAACTATTATAACTATAAATTACTATAACTATTATAACTACAACTATTATAACTCTAACTTACTATAACTATTATAACTATAACTATTATAACTACAAGTATTATAAGTACAACTATTATGACTATAACTATTATATCTATAACTATTATAACTATAACTAACTATAACTATTATAACTATAACTCTTTTGACTATAACTGTTATAACTATAACTATTATAACTGTAACTATTATGACTATAACTATTATAACTATAAATAACTATAGCTATTACAACTATAACTAACTATAGCTATTATAACCATCTATTATAACTATAACTATTATGACTATAATGTTTATAACTATAACTATTATATCTATAACTATAACTAAATATAACTATTATAACTATAACTAACTATTGCTTTTATAACTATAACTATTATAACTATAACTATTATGACTATAACTATTATAACTATAACTAACTATGATTATTATAACTATATCTATTATGACTATAATTATTATAACTATAACTAACTATAACTAGTATAACTATACATATAACTAACTATAACTATTATAACTATAACTAACTATAACTATTATAACTATAAATTACTATAACTATTATAACTACAACTATTCTAACTATAACTTACTATAACTATAACTATTATGACTATAACTATTATAACTATAAATTACTATAACTATTATAACTATTCTAACTACAACTATTCTAACTATAACTTACTATAACTATAACTATTATGACTATAACTATTATAACTATAAATTACTATAACTATTATAACTACAACCATTATAACTATAACTATTATGACTATAACTAACTATAACTATTATAACTATAAGTAACTATAACTATTATAACTATAACTAGAATCATTCCTGTTCTATTTTACATACATACATTAGAACTTATATCACAGGGTTAAAAAAACACAATGTCGTTTTTTTTTTTCTAATATCATACAGTTCTAGTTCTGGTTTTATTTTCCTGGTTCTGACCCACATCAAATTAAATTTTTCTGGATGTGGAACCTGAATTAAAACTATTAAAACTCTGATTTCAGAGTATTTTTGAACCTCTTTTAGCCGAGTAAACTAGCCTACCTAGTCGTTAGTCTAGTGACGCTCCACGGGTCTTATTCACCCAAGAACGTTTGTTGACGGCTACACTACACTTGTTACTACATACGAAACTTAGCGCCATCGTTTTCTCAAAGATAAGGCACTTTGGCGTGAATGGATCAAAAACATAAAGAGGATCCTGGTCTATATTTCATGGTAAGATAAGGATAATTATGTCCACTGAAATGCATTAGCTAACACATTTAGCTTAGCTTACTAGACTAGCGTTAATGATAAATAGCGCTATCAGCCATCTAATCAACCGAATGTCACCATGAAATAAGAAAATATGAATAACACTACAGTCTATATGTTATTTCAACATTATTCTTTCCATTTTGTGGTTAGCGTGTCGATGGCTGTCAGTGCTGATGATATGCTAGTGGTGCCATTAGCCTACTTAAACTTTATGTAGCCTTCAACCCAGTTACTGTAGCCTTTCAGCAAAACAGCTCAGGGAATATTGCCATCCTTACACACCCATTTTTCAACAACATCGATCGTTAACTCCGACATAACGAACAGATCGGTGGTCCAAACTGCTAGCATGTTGACAAGCCAAGTGTTCACTGAAGCTAGTGATTGACAACATATGGAACTGTGTAACACCAAGTGAATAAGGCGAATAGAGCCTCAGCCAATCCCAAAGCTCCATTTGTGTAGCAAGATTGTAGGGTGGGGCTTAGCACAATGACAGGGTTGAAGAAGTAGGAACTGATAGCATGTAAACAGAGCCAGTTGGATATTTTTCCTCCACTGTTAGTGGTCTGTTATGCTACAGCCACACCAAATGCGAATTTTCATGTGTACGCATGTGACGCTGGATAAACAAAATCTGTCCCATTTCAGTCTGTCCTCAACTATGGCTCAGATCAGTTGGATTGCTGCTCTGGAGGTCCCATATGACCGAGGGCCAGACGCCATCGCTTTTGGTTTCACCTGATGGTGCAGCCACAGGAAGTCCACCACCTCCTCCAGGAACTCCGCCTGGATGACGTCCGCTTTCTACAATATTTCAGGCTCCTTTTTTATTTCTGTCGCCTTCGGGGTCGGTCCGAGCGTCATATGTCATTCCATCACGACGTTGGCAGCATCTCAACACTGATTGGCTTTCATGGTCCAGTGTCACACAAATTCACCTGAATGGTTAAATATTCTCAACTCAACATCCAACGTGCCACCCGTGGGTGAATCTGCGTCCAAAAGCGTCTCTCTGTTGATTACCTCCGCCAAGGAGGTTATGTTTTTGCCAGTTTGTTTATGTTTGTCTGTCTGCTAGTGAGCAAGATTTAGATTAATTGTGCAGGGTAGGTTGGTAATGGGGTTATCTGGAAATAATTAGACTTTGGTGTTGATCTGGGGAGGGGGGGCTCCTTCATTGTCCGAATTTCAATGCTGTAAGGTCCGGGGAGACAATGCCACCAAAAAAGAAATGGGACATTAGAACATATTTCACTACCACGGCTGTAAGTATAATGCACACAGAATCACGTAACAAAATTAATAGCATTCAGAGAGCGAGGTTTACCTATGTGTGTTATTTATAACCGGAGCTTCAGGGCTCCAGGTGAGGTTTTAGTTCTCTGATGTCACATGGAATATTCTAACAAATGATTGAAGTAAGTAGCAATGTCCCTACCAAGGTTAAGGCCAAACCTATGCCCTTGATTCAAAAAGTTGCCAAAAAATCTAAATACTAAAGTCATCTGAGGAGAATGTTTATGACTCACTAAATTCTGTAAAAAGCACTCACGGAGATTTTTATATTAAAATTGATAAACATTTATTTACATCAACAAAAATTTTCCCGTATTTGACTTCAACCTGACAATAATAAAAAAAAAATCCTTACAAGATTCAGCATAGATTCAGTGTATATTTAGCACATATTTAGCATGAAATTAACATATTGAGGGAATATTTAGAATACATTTAGCATTTGGTGTAGTATATTTATTATTTAGCATACATTTAGTGTAGTGTATATTTAGCATATATTTAGCCTATATTTACACATATTTATGAACAAAGATAGGGAGGGAAAGTAAAAATGTACCAATAAAAAAATTTACTTAAGTACAGTAATGAAGTACTTGTACTTGATTTTTTGACACCTCTTAACATAAACCTGTACTGAGCATGCTCTGAGTGTAAACCTGTACTGAGCATGCTCTGAGTGTAAACCTGTACTGAGCATGCTCTGAGTGTAAACCTGTACTGAGCATGCTCAGTAGAGGAGGCTCATTTCAACCCAAACTCATGTAAATGGTCTTTTTTTATACTTCTCAATGACAGGAAGGGGCTATCTCATAGGAAGTGGAAGTGGGAGCCCCCCCCCTCACACACACACACACACACATACACACTCGTCCACTCGCCTGCCCATCCTGTGTGAGCCAGGAACACCCCTTCCCCTCACCTCCCCCCTCCCTCCCTCCCTATGGCTGCCTGCTAGTATTTTGGTAATCGTCATCCTCCCTGACCTGCTGGCCCGATCCTGGCGCCAGGAGTCTCTATGCCTCCCCCCCTCCACCCTCCACCTCCCCAAGCCCGCTAACCCCCACCCCCCCACGGATAATTCAGACCAGCTGTTGCAAGGTGGCTCGCCTGCTCCCACCCACTACACTCACACTTGCCTCTTCCACAGACTTTACAGAGTTTGAGTCACAGAGAAAAAGAAAAAGCTGTGGGTTTTTTTGGAGGCCTGGCTCTTTGCATGGGGTCTCACTGGTGCAGAAAATAAATCCCAAGTCAATCACAGGCCCGGTTCCTGCTCTGCAACACATCAAACTCTGGCTCTGGAGCTGATGTTGCAATAATGTAGAAAAAGCCCCAGTGGGTACGGAGACATTCATGGGACAAAATTAAACGTATTCACAGGAAAGTAATGACTGCATATGTGGGATATATGCATGTGTCTGTGGTCGTAGCTGAGGATAAAAGAAATATTACTAATAAATATTAAATATTACTCTAAAATTTCTATCGTATTTTCTGAACTATGAGGTGCACAGGACTACAAGGTGCATTAAGTGAAATCAAAATCATGAGGTCAAAATTGTGAGATAAAAAGTAAAATTTCTGAGATAAAAAATCTAAATTGAAGGCTCTAGTTGGCGCAAGCGGGGTGCAGGTGGTCTGTGCTGCACAAACGGGGTGTGTCCAGATGACTTTTGCAAGTTTGGCGCAAGCCCATCTCTCCGTTCCTCCCACCGGTGTTAGTGGGAATGAGGGAGGAGAAAGGGTGTGGATGGATTTAACACAGTTGATCAGATCTGCACCATTAGCTCCTCTCCTCGCTCTTAAATGTTCATCCAGACACACGCCGTGACACCAGCTGACTGGGTCTGTTTGGAATTTGTTTGTTTTATTTAAACATGGTTTTGATTTAACTTAAAAGTCTTCATGGTTCTGAAGTTTTGTTGTTTTAGTTTTGGGCTTGTAGATGATTGGTGGTTCTATTTTCAGGTTTAATTTCATATACCAATAACACACAGACTCACGCAAGTTTCTGTCCCACTCCCACCCACACCCACAGATATAATATAATATATTTGGTCCTGCTCCCACCATCACCCCAAGGGTGGAGGTAGACTCCACTCCACACTGTAAACCCGACTGTTCATAATAATTAAATATATTCAGTTGTGAATACTCAAAGTTTTCAGTAATAGTACTACTAACTCAAATGTATTCAGTTGCTGTAACATGTTCTTTTTAAGTAGCTACTTCCAACTAATATGTTTTTATTACCGGGAACTATTGTGGATCTAAGTGAACAGAATTTATCAACTTATGAGGTACAACTTAGTGGAATGAAGTCATTAAATTCTGGGAATGATAATGTAGCTCTGGTTATTTCTATTGTTTCAAATAAGGATGATTGAAAAAAAAAATAACCCTAAATCTATACGTAATGAAATTAAACCTGAAATAAGAACCACTGATCCCTCTGAGGTGATCGTCGGTTTGGTGGTGTTATGTATTACATTGACATGTGTCTGACACTCTGTGAGATCGTGGTAACATGTGCACGCCAGTTTGCCAAACTACTACTAGACTGGCTGTGCCATGCTTAGACATGCCTTCAGCTGGCGAGCTTGGCGCACTGTCGAAAGTTAGCGAATCTGTCACTGCGCCGAACTGAATCTGTGGTCACCTTCCACGAGTGTGCGGCTGCACCCATTTTGGCACACCAGGGTCCACCAAACTGCCAAACAGCTCTGTGCCGGCCGGAAACTAAATGGTAAAATGGACTGCATTTATATAGCGCTTTTCCACCTTCATGGTGCTCAAAGCGCTTTACATTAGCCTCACATTCACCCATTCACACACACACTCATACTACACCAGTAGGTTTCTATGGTCTAAGGTCAGTCCTACTGGGGGCCTAAGTGAGGGTTCAGTGTCTTGCCCAAGGACACTTCGACATGTGGACAGCCAGAGCTGGGACACGAACCGCCAACCTCCCGGTCATTGGGCGACCCACTCTACCAACTGAGCCACAGCCGCCCACTAGCATTGCACAGGGTCTTCCAGCTTGCGCACCCTGTGCTGTGCCCGGGAAACTGGAGTCCTGAGCGATAAAAAGTCAAAATTTACGAGATAAAAACACAAAATTCCAAGTCACTAATCATTACCAGAATGTATCCGTATATCAGGTGCAATTTCATTTTTGGAGAAAATGTAAGTCCTTTAAGTGCACCTAATAGTCTGGAATATATAATTATATTAAATTATAATTATATATTAATTATATATGTGTGTTTGATATTTTCCAGAATATGAATAGAGAATGTGGCAGGATGGTCTTTCCTTCCCATCCCTTTCCCCCCCTCCTCCTTGCCCCATCCACCTCAGGTGTGGATGGTCGCGCTGATTGATGGGCGGTGCCACAAACGGTTTAAGTACTGGTCTGGTCACACATGCAGTCTCTCTCCTTTTGGCTTTTGCTCGTCCTCTATGGAGGCTGGCCCGGCGTGGCAGAGCCGGTGCAAGGCCCGTGGTGTCTCTGTGAGGAACCCTGTTTCCCGTGGTGTATTGCTGTGGCGTACGTCTCCTGTGTGTAATGGCAGGTATGTGCGCCTCTGTCCTCCTCCCACTTAGCGTGCCACCGGGCGCATCTGGTGACGCGCTTCTCTTTTTTTTGTCAATGTTGTAGTGTGGCAGGCTGCTGTTCCCGTTGGGGCCGAGTTATCCCGCCGGAGGCAGTGTGTGTGTGGTCCTGGCTCATCGCTGGTAGGTTGGTGTTGTCCGCCCTCTTCTTTCTCCTTGACCGGCTGCGTAACTCTCCCGGTTAATGTTTTTGTTCTATCACAGCTGAAGCAGACGGAAGCGGGCATCCACTCCCCTGGCTGCTGTGACGCTGCGCCGGAGAGATCCACCCCGGTGATCTGTTGCTGTGGCGCTGCTGTCTTGTCTATGCGTAACCCTGCTGTCTTGTTTATGTGCAAAACCCGCTGTCTTGTTTATGTTCAAACCTGCTGTCTTATTGTGTAATTCTGCTGTCTGGTGTATGCGTAAACCTGCTGCACCTGAACGTAGTTGTCGGCTTTCAAACGCCGCAACTACACGCTCTTTCCTGAACTGGCTCATAGCCATACGAATTCCTTTTCTGTTAAACATGGTCATTTTTGTATTTTGCTTAGTTTATTTTGTTTAATGTTGATTTATTGGATTTTACACAAAAATACATATATTTTGGTGTGTGGTGAGTGTGTGTGCGAGCGTGTGTGCGTGCGTGAGGAGGTGTGGATGTTTCTTAGTGACATTTTATTCCTTTGCTGCATTAGACTGTGAAGCCTGTTTATTTATTTATTTTTTTGTCTTCCTTTGTGGACAGGTGCTGTAGGCCACGTCGCGACCCAATCCCCGGTGGTGGTGTTTTCTTCACGAACCCCTTTCATTTGTGTGTGAGTGTGCGTGTGCAGTGTCACAGGTGTCTTTGGTTAAGTAACCCCTCGTTTGATTTTTGTTTAGGTTCGCCACGATGAGCCCCAGCCCTGTTCACCCCATGTCTGTGGCCATATAGTTAAATTGTCCATGCAGCTACTGTTTTAACTGTAACAATAAAGATTATTTTTTATATCTTCTTAAAACGTCTCTGCCCTGTGGTGTTCATTCGAACCTGTGCTAGCCTATTGGTAACATTCTGGTTAGTGTAACTATCTCCTGGGGCAAAACTCCCCAGGTGGCGTTGTCGTACGAGAACCACTTCGTTTCTTGCGTTTACGAAATCAAAAGTTACAAGTACACAGTCGGTACGAATATGAATTTATAAGCTAACTCATCAGGTATAATCATGCGCATCCGCATTGTTCTGTTTTATAAAAATGGAATCACCATGGAACTTAGATTAGATGGAACTTCATTGATGCCTTCAGGAAACTGAGTCAGTGCGCACTGGTGCACATGCCAGAACGTGCCCTGTAACGCGTGAAAGTGCGCGTCCTAGAACGCGTTCTGTAACTCATCATATAATAAACACAATGCGTGTCTATGTGAACACTTTGGCTTGCCATAGGGGTGCTGCCTGGGCCGAAGCAAGCAAGATGAGAAAGAAAAAAGACGGGAAGGATAAAAAAAATACGACAGTCATATGCTGGTGCCCCATAGAGGATTGCTACAACCGGGTCTGCACACGCTACCAGCCAAAGTAGCTAGTAAGTTGGTTTTTTTTACCCACCAAAATGGATTTTCACCCGCATTTGGCGGGTTGGCGGGTGTTAACCCTCTGGGCGCCCAAGTCGCAAATTTGCGACAAGCGGCGGTGCTCTGTTTAATCCACTCTCTCATTTAACTGCGATTTGAATGCAGTTCATACTCCATACTATTAGGTGGCAGACATGCAAATCTGTCTCCCGAGCACAAATTTAGGCCCTGCCCCCATGAAAAGTTTTCCAGGAAATGCCTTGGTAAATAACCGCACCTCGAAGCGCTCGCTCAGAGCTATTCCGGAGTATTACGGAGGCGGCTGCTCTCGCATTGCTGACTAAAGTTATACATCAAACACACGAAATGGCAAAAAAGAGGTTCACAGTTCATGAGGCATTGTGTCAGGTCTTAGCTGACTCGGATTCTGAACCTGAAGATCCAACATTTGATGATTTTGACCGAAGTAGTAGCAGTGATAGTGAGGAATCTGACCAGGAAAACTATTGCGTACAGTGTCATTTGGATAGATAGAATAGAACTGATTTCTCAGTGACCCCCTGAGGCATGTGTATGGATGAATATTTGGCATGTTTGTGTAGTTCTTAGGCCTACATGTTTCATTGTTTTGAATAATATTTTGAATCAGTTCTTTGCCATGTAAATAATATTTTGAATTGTATTTTGAATCAATTCTTTGAAATATAAAATCAGTTCCTGAAATATAAATATAATAATAAAGCTAAAAAGGATTCTTAGCTAGAGTTATTGATACTCAAATATGATATTTCAACCCTCTTGATAATATATGAAGTATTTTCTCTTTTTTCCATGCATATTGTCTAAAATTACCTTATTTTATGGCCAGACACACAAGAGAAATTTCAACAGAATTCCGAGCAGTCAACATATGTCATCAATGTTTTCTTGGATGCTCACTACGGATGCATCTAAAGTAAATAACAGTATTTTAAGCAACAACAAGGTCACAGACACTCAGTAGATGACAAAACATTAAATTTTTAAGCAACACATCCCAATTTGATTGATCCAGAGTCTCTCCCACTGTGAAATTCCTTAATTTCAGCTGTCCGCCTACTGATGACGTCATGATGATGTCATAATATGCAAATTAGATCTACAAAAATATCTTAAAAATATACTTTAGGTCCTGCCCTACAAATTTGTAATTTGGAGCAAAGCTCTATCTCTTACCACTTTTGTGCAACAGCTCTTTGAAATATTCATGTAAAAAATATGTCAACATTGAAAAAAAATGGGGCGCCCAAAGGGTTAATTTAGGATCCTGATTCTAAGATTAAAGCCAAAATTTGTAGCCTGGCAAGCCCGACTATGAAATAAATTGATAGCCTAGCAGTGCTATCTCTATTCATTCCATGTATGGGTCTAGTGGTGCTTCATAGTCAGGGGAGGCGGGGCTGAAAGGTTGTCTTTCAAATCCTCTGTATGCAACAGGACGGTACTACAACCAATCAGCGTAATCTTTAGGATGACATAGTTAGAGCGTTGATGGAGGAGTCTGGAGAAAGTTAGGAATGACTAAACAAAATGGTGGATTATGGAGCTGAACAACTTTTGTCGCCTTCTGTAAAAAGAATTTAAAGATTGTTGACGTTTTCTCACATTCTTCACTCATCTTTGATAAAAGGAAATCTACACCCGTTCTTCTTCTATGGTTGTTTACACTTGTTTCTCTCCCAATCGTTGCAGGGTCACTTTGTTAGGCCCGCTCTCTGACTCTATACTTCACTGTGATTGGTCGACCAGTTTCAGGGAAATCTAGACTAAAGTTACAATGAGCGAAACTAGACTACTACGACAGAACATTAGATTTACTGATGCTAGGAGGAGCTAGCGCGATTAGGCTACACCATCATGTCATTAAGTCATCATTATGAGATTAAAAAAAGACACACACACACACACATGTATATATATATATATATATATATATATATATATATATATATATATATATATATATATATATAAACAATCAAAATTGTAAAATAAAATTCTTAACTATGGCATAAAAAGACAAAATTATGAGATTATGAGAGTTTATCATCTTTTGGTGGTAAAAGTACTCACATTCTGGACTTAAGTGCAAGTACAGCTACTGCTGTGAAAAAATACTCTTGTAAAAGTACAAGTACTGATTCAACTGCTATTACAGATATTTATATAAATGTAAAGAGTATAAAGTACATATATTTATATAAATGTAAATAGTACAAAGTACAAATATTTATATAAAGGTAAAGAGTATAAAGTACAAATATTTATATAAATGTAAAGAGTATAAAGTAAATAAAAGGAAATCTACACCCGTTGTTGTTCTTCTTCTATGGTTCTTTCTCTCCCAATTGTCGCAGCGTCACTTTGTTAGGCCCGCCCTCTACTTCACCGTGATTGGTCGACCAGTTTCAGGGAAATATAGCATAAAGTTACATTGAGCGAAACTAAACTACTAGGATAGAACATTAAGTAGGAGGGGCTAGTGCAACTGGGCTAACAGTGCGGCTCTATCCATGGGAAAAACTGGATTTACTTTTTGATTAAATTTTCGATTCATATTCTGACAACTATCAAACACATAACACATTATCAGAACAAATTGACTCATTTTAGAGTTTGACGATAATTATTTCATGCTCAACTATAACCACAGCCACATGCTTATCCCACATGTGCACACATTACTTTCCTGTGAATATGCCTAATTTTGTCCCATAAATGTCTCCTTAAATGGGCAGGTCGTGGCATGGCAGGAAGTCAAACGCTGTTTGTGTTTATGGTGAGCGTCATTGACCTGAATTTCTGTCATTCCTTGGACCATTTGGCTCTTAATGATGTGGAATGTGTGTCACAGTGAAAACAGTCGTGGACAAAATTTAATTTGCTGCGATTTGTCCCCACAGAGCCATGTCTTTATTAGAGTCACATGAAGACCATGTGTCATCCTGCTTGATCAAGTGATACTGTGAAGGGAGTCACCGAGAAATGCTTGATAAGAGGGACACCATACAGACAGAAAAAGACCCCGTAAGGACACCATGTCTTTTCAATGTGTTCTTTTTTTCCCCTCTTTTTTATTAGTGATATTTAGCCCTACTGTTCTGTTCATTTGTCAGAAACAGGAGTTGTGTTCCTGGGTCAATTTGACATGATGCATGTTTAATTATCCAAATGATGTCCCAAACATAAACAAATCCTAACAAGGCAGTCAGAGAATTTTGGTCGTTGTGGAACGTCGCATAACATCAGAGTGACGTCATACATTGTCCATTATTGAAATGGCCATATCTCAAAAACGGGGCCGAGGATTTCTTTGAATATTTAAACTTTCTAAGGGATTGTTAATTAACCTGACGCTGCTCACATCTTCCATCTGGGACAGCACCATTAGCTTCCCTTTGTTAAAGTGTGGTTGTCAATCAAAATCATTGGCCCTGATTGGAGAAACCAGGTGTTTCTCATTTTGAATGAGGCACTACTTCAACCAATCAGGTTAAAGCAGCATGTAACATAGGTGATAGAAGTAGAAGCTCTTACCATACCTGCTTAGAGGAGTCATAACACCCTTAACACAATAAATTTTTTTCTAAACTGTTCTGATCATCTATTAAAGAATCAATATGTGATAAGTTTCCACAACACAGTTGAAATTGCAGAATCGAAGCCCAGTTCAGTCTGCTCTATGCTAGCTGCCATGGTTTTCAAAGCTACTCTGGAGAGTCTTCCTGTGTTCTCCCTGGCCGCGCTATGATTATGTCATAACTGTTAAAACCACACCCAGTGATCCTGATTGGTCCATCCATGAACTAGCTTGAACAGCAGAATGTCTACGGTGGTTTACCAGACCCCTGTGTGAAGCTCACGAAGCTAAGCGGAAACACACGAGAGGCAGCGAAAGCCAGGCTAACTGCTAATGACCGATGAAATAAATCGTTAACGAACACATAACACAGATTTGCAAATAAGCTGCAAACATCCAGAGCCAAACCTTGGCAGACTTGCGTTGCTTCATGGAGGTCTGCGCTCTCAGAGGGATCTAGTTTATGTTTGAGTCCGTTTGTTTGTTGCTCTGTCTCTTTGTTTGTCAGCAGCTTTACACAAAAACTACTGAACTAATTTCCTGTAAATATTCAGTAAAGGTGTCAGGTGGTCCAGAATTGATCCCATAAAATTTTGGTGAATATAGTTCAAAAGTCACAATCAATGTTTTTTCACAGTGATAAGTGATAGGTCGGGCCAAACAGGTCAAATGTATGCAAAGGGGGGTGGGGCTTGTTTTGCCAGGTAAAACTTCTTCATCACTAAGGCTGAATCCCATTTCATCCCTTACCCCTTCAAACCCCAGTGGGTACAGAGACATTTACGAAATTTAACGTATTCACAGGAAAGTAATGACTGCATATTTGGGATATGCATGTGTCTGTGGTTGGAGTTGAGCATGAAATAAATATTATCAAACTCTAAAATGGGTCCATATGTACCCTATTTTCTGCACTGGACTTTACATCCTCGACATTAAGTCAAGTCACCAGTAACAGCCACCACAGCTACAGGACACACCTCCAACCCCCCACCCCCCACCCTTTTGTGTTTTGTTTTTTTCTAATTATTTAGAATAATATCAAATAAACCAGGACCACTACAGGGTTTGTTTTTTTTGTAATCTGGAGTGTTTTTGACATGGGGGGTGCAGTGTGTAGAAGAAGGTGCCTCTCTGTCTATGGCTCTGACCACACTGGGACTTTGGACTGACATGGAGGGGAACCCCAGGCTTTTGATCGGCGTCCACAGACCCCCACCCCCCCCCAGCTCTGCTGACTAACAGCCCATAATATGAGTGAGCTGGGGTTTGTATCAGCGTACATTTGTCTGTGACAGAGGTTTGGATTGTATTTTTTCGTAGCGGTGGTGCGGTTGCCTCGTAGAACAGCAGAGACAGAGGCCCGATAGAGGGGGAGGTGGGGGGGCTGGTACAAAGAAGTGTTCTGGTGGAAATATGGAGGAAAATAGTTCATGCTGGATTGGGATTTCCTGCCTTTGCCCTAGCGCCCCCCACCCCCGTTCTCGACGCCCTGTAGTCGTATGGAAAGTTGCACAGACAGTATTTCAACTGGAGATGTTGAAGCGCTCCATTTAATGAAAAGGACTGCAGGGACGGGTGGTGGTGGGGGGGGGGGAGGCGGGACACAGACTCGGTGTTGATGCAGACTTTTGCAAATGGGTTAGTGTAATTCCACTACCTGTCTTAATGCGTCCACTCACGGGCCGAGCCGATCCTTCTCACGTTGACATAGTTGGATGATGTTATGTGATGTGTCATCATCTACGAGGACATCAACCACTTCAGCTGTTTTCAAGTCAAATTATCCGTCAATAAAGTTGAAGTCGAGTCGACGGGTCATGATGACATCATCACATTGTCAGCTGAGGAACACGGCTAAAAAAACCCCAAAAAACACACAGACAGACATCTGTCCAGCAATGAACGACGAGGATTAAAGTTCACAGCAACGTAACAATGTCCACTGACAAGACACAAGCGTCAACATTTTAACCCCAACAAAACAAAGGCTAACGTTAGCAAAGAGTTTTCTGTTAAATTTAACTGAACAACATCAGTAGGTGAACATATGTCCACATTTGGTCTGAACCCACGGCTCTAAAACTGTACTGTCCACACGTCTGTCATGTGTCCTCACTTTTCACATTAAGTGCAAAAAATTTAATTCAGCGACCGATAAGACGAACATCACACTGTCCACATCATGTTTGAAAAAAAAGCGTGTTGTCTTAATGCGTGTTGTCTGCTCTGCTGCTCACTCAGGTTAGCTAGCGGGTGCTGCTTATATTACTCAGATTAGCTAGCGGATGCTGTTCATATCACTCAGGTCAGCTAGCGGATGCTGCTCATATCACTCAGGTTAGCTAGCGGATGCTGTTCATATCACTCAGGTTGGCTAGCGGATGCTGTTCATATCACTCCGGTTAACTAACAGATGCTGCTCATATCACTCAGGTTAGCTACCGGATCCTGCTCATATCACTCAGGTTAGCTAGCGGATGCTGCTTATATCACTCAGGTTAGCTAGCGGATGCTGCTTATATCACTCAGGTTAGCTAGCGGATGCTGCTTATATTACTCAGATTAGCTAGCGGATGCTGTTCATATCACTCAGGTTAGCTAGCGGATGCTGCTTATATCACTCAGGTTAGCTAGCGGATGCTGCTTATATCTCTCAGGTTAGCTAGCGGAATTGTCTTCAGATGGCCGTGCTGTTTTTTTAACCTAAGGTGAAATACTTCCACACATGCGATGTGTGTCTCTCACTCTCTTTTATTTTGTTAGACCACTACAACTGTCTTACCTGCAGCAGCCATGTCTGGTTTTGGTCTGCCTGTGTTCACGCACCGAGAGATAGAGAGACAGAGAGAGCGAGAGAATAACATGCGACTTGTCGACTCCTCCAAATTTAAGTCAACTTGTGCTACGGGAGTCGACGTGTCTGTTAATGCTGTATCATCTACAGCTGGAAGACACATTGTCTGCTCCGAACAACAGCCCAGGTGGTACAAGTACAGCACAGGCTTCAAACATACACTGAACACTTCATACATGGGGCTGTGGAAGTCAATCTAGCCTGGAAAGTACAGGCTCTGAAATATCCAGATAAAAATCAGACGTTTCTATTACAGTCAGAGTCTGAGCGCAGCATCTGCCCAGAAACATTCACACACATTCCTCTGTTTATTCCTGTTTAGATGCATCACTAATGACCTTTGACCTGCTGGAATAATGATGCTCTGTCTCAGTTATACTTCATCCATCAACAACATTAAAAGACTTTTTCCAACTTTATGGACATTAATGATTCTGATCAAATACAGATATCATTGTTTTCAGCCTCAGTCACATGATTATTCTCATTCACCACAGTCACATGACACAACTTTAGCTACAACGATATTCAGTATATGTATATATATATATATATA